>CM054152.1:1611389-1633889 GCA_028751875.1 Rapana venosa
GAGTACTTCCCTTGAAGTTCACATCAGTGCCTATTGTGCATCTCTAAAAGTACACAACACACAGAACATCTTGCGCACATGCTGAAACCAGTTCCACCTTTCTGACGAGTAGGCCATTGTGTGCCAGTGGGTAGGGATGCCAACATTTACAAAACCACATACACATGGGGACTAGATGTATAAAAACACATGAGTGCTTATCCCAGGTTTTCTGGCAAGTAAGAGAATAAACAAAAGACCACACATTGGTCTAAAGCAGGCGACACACTAGCGGATCGGTTGGGGCGAAACAGATCGCCAATGGATCAACTGTCACTGTGAACGTACATCACAAGCCGCTTGTGGCGTCAGGTTTAACAGTCCCTTTCGACATAGAGCAAAGTCTGTTTGGATCGGAACAAACGGCCAGCTCGAAGCCTTCAGCCCATCAGCACTTACTTTAAATTTCATGTCACCTTGAGCGAGCAAAGGGGGTGTGTGTGTGAGTGTGTGTGTGGTGTGTGTGTGTTGTGTGTGTGTGTTTTTGTGTGTGTGTGTGGTGTTTGTGGTGTTTTCTATCTATTAAAAAAGGAAAAGACTGGATTTGTGTGTGTTAAATAAAGAAAATCTTTCAGAAATTTTTTTTAAAAATCTATTTTTTCAAAAAATTTTTAAATTTGTAAAAATAAAAATCTCCTGCAAAAAAAAACAAGTTTTAAAATGCCCCGCTACGCTTTCATCTTTAGCTGCTTCCCTACTTTGATAAATTTTTTAAAAGCAACATTTTTTTTCTAAAACTCAAAGCTAAGCCCCATTTTAAATAAAAAACACCAAAATAAAAGTCATGTGGGGCGGCTTGGCTCTGTAGATTGGTTTTGCTGGCCTCTTTTCCTTACTTAGGGGATGGAATTTTCCAAACTATTTTTTATGTTAATTTTTTTATTTGCTAACGCGTATGAACTTTTGCAAAAAATACTTTGACTTAATTGACTTAAAAAACCCCCCTGACCTGGGGGGAGGTACCCTTTAGGGGCCCGTCAAAATCTTCAAAACCCCGGTAAAAGCAAAAAAGTTGTTTGGGAGTGCTAAGAAACAAAGTGTGTAAAAAGAAGGCAAATTAAAACTTTTTCTCATGGTTATGATCAATATTGATTTTTTGATGGTTTAAATTTTTCAATGCACAAGCTGCAACATGGATAAGCCAAAAGTGTGAATTTTAAGGGGGAAAAAGTTTGCAATCTATACCCCATGGTTACAGTAAACCCAAGGGGTTTTCGACAGTGTGTGGTGTTTTTTTTAAATTGGGGCCCTTTTCTGGTGGCTGTTTCAAATCTTTTTTCGATTTTTGCAAATATTTGGTTTTGGGGTTGTTTTTGGGTTTTTTAGTGTTTTATAAAAATGACCAAAAGAAATTTTGTTTTGACATGACTTTGTTTGACCAGGGGCATTTGAATTATATTTAGGGGGATCTTTAACTTTAAAGTTTAAAGCCCTATCTTAAAAATTAAAAAAACCAAAATGCTGTGAAAATTTTTAAAAGCGGGCACGGTTTTTGTAAATTTCCCGTTGTTGCTATCACATGCATGCATTGTGCGGGCTCTTAAAAACATGTAAATCAGTAAGCTGAAAAGAATGTTGACCACGTTTCTTGCAGTCAGGATTATTCAGCCAATAGGATTGAACCCTGTATCAAGGTTTGAGGTTAGAGGTTAAAAAACACACATAAGTTCAGAAAAAGTGCTTTTGTGGGCAAGGTGTTCAAAAATGCAATAATAATTTTCTCACCCCTTGTTTTTTTTGGGGCATCAACCCATTCTCAGGTTTGAAGCAAGACAGTACTTTTTTTCCTGGGTGGACCCCAGATTTTAAGCTAGGTAATGCTAAAAAGAGGTCCACTTTGGACCATTTTGCCCCTTCCAAACAAATACAATTTTTAATTTTTAAATGGCTCAGTGTCAGTACCTGTAGCATAGGATGGGGGCCCAGGAATTTTTTTTAAATATTTTTTTTTATTATATGTCCTCTATTTTAAGCAGATTAGTGTTATTCTGTCAACCACGTTGCAATTTTGTTTAGTCACCTTTGGCCTGACTCTAGGCCCAGCTCCAAGGAAAAAAAATTGTATGAATTCATACTACACTTTTTAAAAACAGTAGATTCATCGGGCTGCTTTGGGGTGAACTTGGCCCCTGCGTAACTGAGATGAAATGATTATCTATATTTGTGCCGGATTTAAATTCTGCTGTTATTTAGACAGTATGTCTTGCTGAAGTATGGAATGAGTCATTTGTGTACTTGTTTAAAAAAATTGGGTAGGGGTATTACTGGGTTTTTTTTTTTTATTTTAGGGGTGGTGGGGTTTTTTGCTTCTCGAGAAAGCTTTTTCTTTTTAAATTGGGTTGAGTCCCTCAAGAAAAATGTATGTGTAAAAAAGTTTTGAAAACTTAGATGTAGACAGTTCTGTACGAAAGTTTTCCTCCCCTGGATCCCCGGGTTTTCCACTGTCAGCAGTACCCTATTTTCGGGAAAATTTTGGGGGGTGGATTTTTGTTATTCTTTCCCTTTTTTTTCAGCCTTTTTTCCCATCAGATTCTTTATGTTTTCTCTTGCTTGCAAGTTTTTGGGTTTTTGAACGATTTTGTGAGTGTGAATTTGGGCAGAGAGGAGGGGTAGAAGTCCTTGGATGAGTTTTTTGGCCCGAGGCCCCTGTGCGAACGCATGAAAACATCTTGCGCGGTTGGGGCCTGTTTTCCCCTTTTCGAGGGGTGGGCCGTTTGTGCTGGGGAGGGGGGGTGGCGAATTTGCGGGACCCCCGCGCACACGGGACTGGGGGTGTTAAATGTAAAGGGGCGGTGGGGGCTTGCGGGGCCTTTAAAGGAATTTTTTTTTTTTTTGTTTGGGTTTGGGTTGTTTGCTTTTAAAAGATTAGCGTTTTTCTCTTATTTTTTTTATTATTTATTATTTTTTTTTTTATTATTATTATTTTTTTTTTTTTATCTATTATCATTTCTATGTTATTATTACACATTATTAACACACAAGGGGGTCTGGTTGCTGTTTTTGTTTTCTGTTGTTATTATCTTCACTTTTTCTATTTCTTATCCTACTACTTTTTAAATTTTTTAAGTGGGGTGGTGTGGTTTTGTGGGTGATATATTTACTAATCTTTATTATCAATTATCATTAACCTTTATTTCTTTATCTTTTATTCCATCATCTATTATTATTTTATTAATGTGTGTGTGTGTGGGGTTTTGTGGGGTATATGTCTATATCTATCTATTATCTATCTTCTATTTATCTATTATCTATCTATTATCTATCTATTATTATTATCTATTATCTTTATCTTCTATAATTATATTTTTCTTTTTTTTCAATCTCTACACTTTTCGAGTTGAAGAAAAAAAAAAAATGAAACAAAAAAAAGAGCAGAAAAATATAGGGCAGTCAACAAAAGAATCAGGAAATCCATGACGGAGCAAAAGAGAAAAGGATCGGTACAGGCAAGAATTGAAGAGAACATCAAAAAAAAATAGCAAAAAAGATATCAGCGGGGGAAAGCCTGACTAGCACAAAACGGAAAAGGTTTTTTAAAAATCAAAAACAAAAATGGGAAGGTTCTCCTGACACCAGGTATTTGAACAGAGGACGAATATGCTCCGACCTGTATAATATGAAAAGCAGGAGACCCCGAAGTCCTTAAATTTCCCCCCAAGCAAAGCCCAGACATCACCCATCCTCCCAGAAAAAAAGGGGGAAACAGCAGTCAGATCGCTGAAAAAAGGGGAAGTCGGAGGGGTGACAACATTCCAGCTAGTTTGGGTTTAAGTGGAGGGGAAGCCCTGATCAGCGCCCTACTAAGAATCTGCCCCAAAATCGGGAGCAGGAAAATGGCAAAACATGGACACAGTCATCACCACCCCCTCCAAAGAAAGGGAAAACTAAACAATGAAAAAATTTCGCACAATCAGCCTCATATGCCACCCAGAAAGGGCTGCTGCAAAAATATTGAAAAGACTGAAACCCAAGCAGAGACCCTATTGTGCAATAGGTTATAGTCTATAAGTATTCCCGTGCCCGTGTGATTTTGTTGTGTGTGTGTTGGTGTTGTGTGTGTTGTGTGGTAATTATTATGCAGCTGCTACTGAAGGGTTTTTGCTGCCACCATTTTATTGTCATCGCTTTTGTTTAAAAAGTTCCCCTTTGTTCTCGTTTTGATTTTCGTTCAGTTTTTGTGATTGGTTTTTGTTTTTTGGGTTTTTTCCCGTGGTGAATTTAGATTTATATCGTCGCCCTTTTTAATTTTTTTTTCATTCTCTCCTCCGTTTTTGGTTGTTGTTGCTTTTGACAATACTAACCCACCCAAAAAGTAACAAAAATAAACTACACTCCCCCCCCCCCCCCCCCCCAACACCTTCCTCATTTCCCCCACAGGCGTTTTTGGGAGGGAACCCCGGGAACCCTACCCGCTTCGGGGAGTCTGCGGCGCCGGCAACGGGTTCCCCCTCCCAGCCCTAGCTTTCACCCGGGCTTTCCGGAGAGGCGTGTGCGAGAGGCACCCCGCTTTGGCCCCCTGGAGGTACAGGGGACCCCGTTTCGGCCCCCTGGGGGTATTTAGGACCCGTGCTGGCCGCCTGGAGGTCATCAGGCACCCCCCTGCCGCCGGGGGTCAACAAACCCCCCTGCTGCCCCCCTGGGGGTCAACAAACACCCCGCTGCCGCCCGGGGGTCAACAAGCACCCCGCGCCGCCTGGGGGGTAAAAAACCCCCCCTGGGGTTTTCGTGGGGGTCAAACCACCCCCTCCCTTTTTAACAGGCCCCCCCTTCATCTCCCGGGCCAACCCTTTTTTACCTCCCCTTCCTCCCTTCCATCCTAAACCATCCTTTTTTTCTCTTGGGGAGGTGTTTCCCTTTGGGGGGCTTTAGGTTCCTCCTCCTGCTGTCTTTTAGGGGTGGAACTTTCCAAAAACACCCTGGGTAAGGTTTAGGGGGGGGATGCATGGGGGGGGGGGAGGGGGGGGGGGGAGGGCTTTTTTGTGTGGGGTGTGTTTTGGGGTTTTGTGTGTGTGTGTTGTTTTTTGTTTGTTGTCTTTGGGGTTGTTGTTTTTGTTTTTGGGTTATCATTTTTAATGTTTTGGTATTTTTAAATTATTGCTGCTGGGGTTTTCCCTCTGAAGTCGGTTGGTGTCTATTTGGCGAGGTCTTTAAAAAAACAGTCATACATGAGGATGTCCTTTCCCACTGACGTTATCCAAATTCCAACCAGGGGTTATCTTTTAACCTCTCCCCTTTTCCTTCAAATATCCTTCACTGTGCTTGTTCAACGAAAAATCTGTCTCCCCCCAAAAGGTTTAAAGCTGATCTCTTTTCTGGATTTATCGCGGGAAAAAGAACATTGATCAAACTTTTCCCAAAAACCGGTTAAAAACCACCGGTCATAAACCAAAAAATAAAACTGCACCACCGGGTTGAAAAAAACTCTTTCTTTCCCCCGACCCCCCCCCTTTGGGGAAGGGGGCATTGCCATCTTTTAAATTAAAAGTTACACTCGAACCTGCTTTTCTTTCTGTCTTTTCCCTTCCTTTCTCCCCTGTTTTTCGAAGTCTGTAACTCAATTTCCCAAACACCCGGGCCCCACTCTATTACTTTCTGCGTCTTTCCCCTCCCCCTCCAACCCGTAAGAATAATCTGACATCTTCCCATTTTCCATCAAGGTTTCAGTAAACTCCGGGGGGGGTTCATTAACATTCTCTTCAGAAAGTCATCTTTCCCTCGGTGATTTTAAACTTCATTTTGATAACCAGTTTTTCCTGATGTAAAAAAGTTTTTCCCCTTTCTTTGTCAAACCACTCTTTTTTCCCCAGTGGTAACCGAAGCAACACACAGATTGGACTTTTTTTTAGACTGGTTTAATTACTGATTTTTTTTCCCAAGATTATCACTATTTTGTATTACCCAATGATAAAATACTTTCTGATCTTTCCCGCTGTTTTTTTTTCTCTCTAACATTGAAAACCCTTTCAGAAAAAAAAAGGGTTGTCCCCTGTCGAAAAACCTCAAGGCCATAGATATTCAATCTTTCTTTCACAAGCTGTTGAACCCCTATCACAAACCCTTGACAACAATAACCCCCCAAAAACCCCTACAAGGGATGTTCTCGGGCCAACTTTTGAAGAAAGAAACCTTTCCCCATGGGGAAAACCCCAAAAAGGAAAATAATAAGCGTTTTTCGAAATAAGTAAACAATTTCAAATCTGTAATTTTTTCAGAAAAAAAAAAAAAGTTTTAAATCTTCCGTTCCTTGCCCCCACGTCTATAAAATTTCTCTTTTCCCCACCTTTCTCCCTCTTCTTGGTTTGTAAAGGGGCCAACCCCCTTTTCCCCCTTCCCCATTCACAACCCCCCTCTAAACTTCCTTCTTTATTTTCTCCCTTTCTTTTTCTAAAAAAACCCCCTTTAACATTCGTTTAAAAAATAGTTCAGCCCTTTCCAGCCTGTACTTCCTGATTCCCCAAAAATTTTCTCGGGGCATCCTCTCCTTTTTTTTTAATCCGAAAAAGGATGGAAAAAAATCATAAAAATTCTAAAAGATATGACTAAAAAATCATGTGACCTCGATCCCTCACCCCTTTTCTTTTCCCCACAGGGGCCTTTCCAAAACTCATACCCGCCTCACGAAAATAGTAAACACATCTCTTGTTTTTAAGGGAAAAAGTTCCATCAGCTCTCAAAATTTTTATTGTCACCCCCCCTACTTTAAAAAGCATGACCTTTAAAACCCAACATTCTGAAAAATTTTAGCCTTTTTTCCAAAACTACCCTTTTTTTTTTCTGAAGTTCCCTTGAAAAAAATAGTTCTCAAACAGCTCAAAAAACCACCTTTTCTCCCAAAAATTTCCGAGTTTTAGTCTGCCATGCGCAAACCCCGCACCCGAAATCACCCTTGTAACCCCACTTTTTAAAAACGCCTCTACTCGCTTTTTGGGCTTAAGGGGGAAATCTCCCCTTTCACCCCTAATCGACTTAACAGCAGCCCTTTGATATATAGACCACTCAAAATTTTTCTCTTCCCCCCTCTTCAAAAACGTTCGGGGGTTACTGGCACGGGCCCCCACCTTGGGGTTTTTCATACCTTTTCTTTACCCTTCCAGACAGTTGCAGGGAAAAAAAGTTTTAATAATACCCGCCAAACTGGGGAAGGGGGAAATCCCCAGGGGGGTAAGTTTAGGCCCCGTTCTTTTCAAACTTTATTCTGCCCCCCTGGGCACATATAAAAAAACTTTCATCAAATCAACCCCTATTTTTTACGCAGAAAGCTCTCCCGATTTTCCCAAAACAGTTTTTTAAATCCTGGAAAAAACCCGCCTTTTTCCCTGACCCAAAAATTGGGGGGGGGGCCCATGCTTTTTTAAAATACTCAAAAAATGGATGGCACAGAAAAAAATTTTTGCTAAATGCAGATTAAAACCGAAGCCATGCTTGTAGGGGGCCAAAACACAAACTTCCCTTTCCCTTCCGCTTCAAAAAGAACCCGGGAATTTCATCAGTCCCCTATCCACTGTTGGTGAAGTTTTTTTGGGTTTTTTGTTAAACGAAAAACATCTTTTTGGAAAAATTTTATCACCCAAAACCCCCGTCAGTCGTGATAATAAACAATTTTCGGGGGAAATTTGTGCAATTTGAAAAGTACCGGTTTCCCCCCCGATGCAACGCCAAAACTTGTCCCCTTTTCTCATTTTTTTTTCCCCCTTTGGACTAAATTTCTTTTTTCCTTTTGTTGGTCTGCCCCCCCCAAAAATCTACCACTCCCTTCAACGTATACAAAAATTCCCCGCTGACTTTGTTCTCAGAAAGAAAAAAAAAGAGCACCCTTACCCCCTTTGCGATTCCCCTTCCCTGGCTGCCTGTGCCAAAGAGAGTTTTAAAAAATAAGGGTCAGTTTCCCTCTGTTACAATGTCTCCACAAAACTGCCCCTCCCACCTCTGTGAATTTTCTTAAAATGTACACTCCTTCCGTTCCCTCCGTTTTGCTGCAGATCCCCCTTTCCCCCCTACGAAAAACCTAGATTCAAACCCAATCCACTTTTGGCCGCCGCTCTTTCTCTATTTCGGGTCCATTGACCTGGAATTAGCTCCCTCTCTCTCTTCGCCAGAAACCTAGTTATGACACCTTTAAATCCAGCCTCAAGACATATTTATTTCAAACCTAAGATTTCCCCCCTCCTGTTTCATATCAGAGCTATCCCACCTTCACTAACCCATCTCCTATCACTCTACTAAAGTATACGACCTGTGTGAGTGTGCGTGTGCTTTTGAAAAACAGTTGACTATTGAAATTTTATTTCATAGAATTGGTCTGCAGCGCACTATGTTTGTAACATCTGTTTGTTTAAACTATTGATTATTTATCATTGATTGAATGACTGTGTAAGATTTGGTTGAATGCATGCGCTTTGATTTGTCTTTGCAAGATATAGCGCTGTATAAGTTCCAATTATTGTTGTTATTATTATTACTGTTATTGTTGTTGTTGTTGTTATATTTATTATTATTATTATTATTGTTGTGTGTTGTTGTTGTTATTATTATTTATCTTCATCATTATTATTATTTTTATTATTAAATTTTTATTATTATTATTATTATTATTTTTATTATTATTATTATTATTAAGATGTGCAAACGTGCGTGATTTTTTTCTCCGTTTTTAGATACTCTATCAACGTCAAACCGTGTGCCCTCCACGTCACTCTATGTCTTCGTTTTTCTGTGTCTGTCTCTGTCTCTGTCTCTCTCGCTGTTTGTCTGTCTGTCTCTGTGTTGTGTGTTTTGTGGTGTGTGTGTGTGTGTGTGTGTGTGGGTGTGTGTGTTGTGTGTGTGGGTGGAGGGGGGAACGGTGTTTTGGGTTTAAAATTATTATTTTTATTATTATTATTTTTTTTTTTTCCTTCTCATTTGTTTTTTTTGTTGTTTTTTTTCTTGTTTTTTTGTTTGTTCTGTTTGGGAGGGTTTCTTTTGTCTGTTTTTTTGTTGTTTGTTTTAAAAAATTTTTTTTTTTTGTTTTGTTTTTGGTGTTGTGTTTTTTTTTTTTGGGAGGGAGCGTTTTTTGGGGTTTATTTGTCGTTTGCTCGTCCGGGAGTTGTTTGTTTGTTTTTTTGTCTGTTTGTTTGTTTTTTTTTTTCTTTTTCTCTCTTTTTTTAAAATAAAGTTTTTCCCTTTGCTTCTACTGTTTGAAAATATGAAGTACTGAGTGCATTTTCAATGTGACCCCACGGGCGGGGACTGGATGTAAAAAAGCACATGAGTACTTATTCATTATCCTGAAAAAAAGAATTTGTTTCTATTACTTACAATGTGTAGATGTTCTTTTTATGACTTTATTGGCTTTTTTCCCCCTTCTTTATTATGTGAGTGGTATGGGTATTGCACTTTTTATTATCATGACATTCAATTTGTATGAGTATAATTAAAAAGTGTTTGTGTTGATCGTGTGCTAATGTGAGTATTACATATTTAGTATTATCCCTGAATTTCCCCCCCCCCCCCCCCACACACACACTCACACACACACACACACACATACATACACACACTCACTCACTCACTCACTCATATTCTCTCCCTCAATGACTGTATAGGTTTAGATTTCTTCTTTGTTTTGTTTCTTGTTTTTATTGTGTGGATGTATGGGTATTAAATTTATTTCATCATCATGACATATAATTTGAAACGAATATAATCTAAAATGAGTGTTGATGGGATCGCATACTGTTTTGGGAATTATATATTGGATATTATCTCTGAAATACACACACACACACACTCTCTCTGTCTCTCTGTCTCTTTCTCACCTTTTATCGGGTGAGCGCTTCTCACGCTTTTGGACTGCAGCATAATTTGAGAGCTCTTGAAAAAATTGTTAATTTTTCTAATTAGCCTAATCAATTTACTTCTTAGAAACTAAAAACCTGTACCAAATATTGCAGAAGGTGCTACTGAACAAAACCATATAAAAATTTCTATGTTTATGTTGATATTTGTTGAGATATTGACGTTTATTGCAACTTGCTGCAGTGAAGGGCACAACAAACAATTCATACCTGTATTGCCAACAAGACGCTGAGTGAAATAACACTGAGTATGGCCAGCAATGCTGCAGTATGCACTGATGAAGATTCCTCTTCGTGCCCTCCTCTAGCATTGCCGTGTACACGGGAAGATGTCCAGCGAATTATAGACAATCAAACTGTCCTCTTCCATGAAAAACTCACAAGTATCTGTACAGAGATGTCAACTATTAGGACAGCTGTTCAGAACCTCTCATGTGACATTACAGAGCTCAAACAACGAACATTGACGGTGGAAGCTACATGCGAAGAAGTCAAAGACAAGCAGGAGGAACTCCAGCTGACAGTGGAAGACCTTGAAGAGGAAATCACTGAAGTGAAAAAGAAAGTTAATGATGAACTTGACAAACTAGAGGCTTTCTCTCGCCGGGACAATTTGAGATTCTTCAACATTCCAGAATCCGGGAGGAGACCTACGAGTCCTGCTCGGACAAAGTCTTGAATGTTTTGAAAGACTCAGTTCCCAATAAAACTTGGTCCTTGATGATATTGTACGCGCACACCGCCTTGGACCACGCACAACTTCATCAATCTCCAACCCACGACCTATGATCGTAAAAATGGTGCGCTGGAAAGACAAGATGGCCATAATCAACTCTGGAAGGGAGGCTCTGAAGAAGAAGGGCATCAAGGTAGCCGGTGACCTGACCACACACCAGAGAGCAGTCCTGAAGGAGCACAGGGACAAGGGCCTACACGCCTACTACAAAGCAGGAAAGCTGGTTGTCACAGGCCCGCTGAGGACCCAAGAAAACCAGAGCAGAACTTGGCGTCCATCTGACGGGGCCAAGAGAGCCAAGAACATCAGCGGCAAAACACTGGCTCCCCAGCGTGGCAACTCCCACTCCCCGGAGGTTGCAGCCAGGGGGTCTACACCTCTGCTCAACACCAGAGAGTGGCCTGCACTGACGACTCCGAGCAGAGCAAGATCCGCCAATCCTTCGAAGGGGACGTCGTCCTCCAAGTACCCCGGAGTCTGAATCTACAGGACTGATCTGCATATGGAAGAGGAATCATGACAGGAGGGTCTAGCCACGGGGGCTCTTTTGGAGGAATTGGACAGAGAAAATGATATTGGTGCCTCTTTGGAAGGAAATGAAATATCTGTACTCTCGTGGAATATTGGGGGGCTATTTGGAAAACTTTCTGACAGTGACTTCATTAATTTTGTAAGTAGATATGATGTAATTTGTTTGTCCGAAACGTTTTGTAATGAAGACATAATACATTGCATAGATTCCCTGATTACATGTGTTTTTCTTCCCCAGCTGTTAAACTTTCGTACCATGGCAGATGTAGTGGTGGGGTTCTGGTAATGGTGAAAAAAGTGTTTGCCAAGTTTGTGACCAAAATCGAGACAGACTGTGGAAATGTTGTTTGTATTAAGTTTTCAAAAACTCTTTTTGACATTGACTCTGATATTTTTCTTATTAATTGTTATTGTCCACCCTCTGCTTCCCCTTTCTATGAATCTGCCCAGACCAATTGTCACATACATGATATTGAAGAATGTCTAGTTAATATTTCCTTGAACACAATGCCAAAAGTTTCCTTGTTTGTGGAGACTTTAACGCCAGAACTGGGAATCTTCAACCAAATCCAGAAATATTCAGTCTTGACCCTGAGGGACATAACAGAATTTAACTGTGATGAACTTATACCAAGTCGATACTCAGAAGACAAAACCATAAATGAATTTGGAAAGATATTATTGTCCATGTGTATATGCTTAGAATTGCTTATCGTCAATGGTTTGTGTACACCTGATTGTCTAAAGAAATCCACATTTATATCAGCAGCTGGAAGTAGCAAAAATGATTATTTTTTGAGCTCACCAGACATTCTATACCTTTGTTCAGCACTTGAAATACAGGAAAGAGTAGAATCTGACCATATGCCTTTAAAGCTAACTTTATCTGTAAATACTAGTCTGAATGTCTCAGTTAACAATAGTGAATATGTTCCAACTACTAAATACATATGGGACCCTAGAAGGCTTGATACCTTTATTAAAAAATTAGAGAGCCCATCTTTTAGAGAGGAAATATCCTTAGCAACCTCGCAAATAGATTCCTCATGTGACGTTGCTGTAGAGACTTTTTCACGTGCTATTCTAGAATCAGCATCTTGCATGAAAAAAGAAGTAGGGAAACCAAAATCTGTAAAAAATTCAGAGAATTGCTGGTATGATAAAGAAAGTAAGGATTCAAAAAAGAAAGTCTATAGAGCCCTTAGAAAGTACAATAATAAAGAACAGATGAAAACAGGGCATCCTATATTCTAGTAAGAAATTCCCAAAATCTCTCTTAAGACAAAAAGAAAGGACTTTTAAAAAGAGAAGATAAATAAAATTATTGACTCGGTCCACAATTCACAAGATTTCTGGAAAGAAATGAAACCCTATAAACATAAAAGTTATGTGGTAAAACAGCATTTCCAGTGAAAACTGGGTTAACCATTTCAATCCTTATTGAATGACAGAAAATCCCGATACATTGACTGATACTAGTTTCAATGCAATAGTTGACGAAACGCCTGAATTAGATAACACTGAAGACACTATTGACGACATGAATGGTGATATAACTGAAATCGAAGTTAAAAATGCAATAAGGCATGCAAAGCCAGGAAAAACTGCTGGACCAGATAGAATTATAAATGAACTTCTTAAGTCATCAGATGTGATAATCCCTTTTCTTGTAACGCTTTTCAATACACTGTTTTCCTGCGGGCCTTTACCCAGAGAATGGTGTAGAGCAATAATTGTACCTCTCTTTAAAAATGGAGACGCTGAAAACCCAGGAAATTATCGTGGTATCACTTTGCTAAGCTGCGTCAGTAAACTATATACCCATATTCTGAACACCCGCCTAACAAAATGGGCTGAAAGCAGTAATAAAATCTTAGAATCACAAGCAGGATTTCGGGAAAGACTACAGAAACTACTGATCATATTTTCACTCTATATGCGATTGTGCAGAATACTAATCCAAGAAGAAAAAGATCTATGTTGCCTTTGTGGACTTCCAAAAGGCCTTTGACACAGTGAACAGAAATGCTTTGTGGAAAATCCTAATAAATTGTGGGTGTAAGGGGGAAAATGCTACAGTCCTTGCAAGCTATGTATTCATCTGTGTTTATGTTGCATTCGCACATCTACAGGGTACTCTGATTACTTTGAATGCTTTCAGGGCCTCAAACAGGGTTGTCTTGCTTCACCTATTCTATTTTTTATTTTTGATAAATAAACTGGCAACATATATCATAAGAAATGGGAATCATGGAATTCAACTTAGTCAAAATGCCACAGAATTGTTCTTCTGATGTTTGCAATGACCTCTCACTTCTCTCATACTCTCCTGTAGGCCTACAAAATCAGCTGAACAATCTACATTATATTGCAAGTAAATTTGGTTTAAAGGTAAATCTAGAAAAATCTAAAATCATAGTTTTCCGAAATGGTGGAACCTATCAAATTTCGAACACTGGCATTTCGGACAGCAAAAAATAGAAGTTGTTAACTCATACAAATACCTTGGGCTTATTTTCACAACACGTCTGAGTCTAAATGCTGCTACAGAAAGCTTAACATCAAAGGCCAAAAGATCTGTCATAGAAATATGTAGAACACTGCGAAGATTAGGCTGCTCATCTCCTAGGATATTTTTTAAACTTTTTGATGCACGTGTTGCCCCTATGCTACTATATGCAGCAGAGGTTTGGGGTATTCATGAATTTAACCAGATTGAAAAAAGTCATATGTTTGCATGTAAACGTTTTTTGAATGTCCGTATGCACACGCCAAACTACATGGTGTATGGAGAATTAGGCCGTTATCCTCTCCTTGTTCTGTCAGCTGTCAGAAGTGTGTCCTACTGGCTAAGTCTGTGCTCTCTACCTAGTCAGAGATATGCTAGCATGGCCTACCATATGTTAAAATCTCTGGATGAAAAAGGCAAAACAACTTGGGTCACAGATATCAAAAATCTCCTTTGCTCCTCTGGATTCGGATATGTCTGGGTCTTTCAGGGAGTAGGAAACCATAAAGCTTTTTTACGGGAATTCAAACAAAGAATGATTGACTGCTTCATACAACAATGGTCAGAGAAAATAACCAGTAGACCACGCTACAATCTATATAATTCCTTCAAAGGTATGTTAGAACCAGAAAAATATATGAACTTGATCACTTCCAGATATGTACGTACTATGTTTACACGCTTTAGATTGGGAGTAACAGAACTCAATAGCAACAAATTTAGGTACACAGCAGATAGTAGCTCTATGGCTTGTCCAAAGTGCAGTCATGCACCTGAGGATGAAATTCACTTTCTTTTCTACTGCCCAGCATACACTGAGTTGCGACCCCACTTATCTAGGCAAGTTTAATTTAGAACCTTTCAAAAACCAGAAGTTATCCTTATTAAAGTTACAGAGCCCTGAACAAATCATTCACTTGGCAAAGTATATATTCTATGCCTTCAAATGCAGAAAAATTACAATCTACTTAGTGGGTACCCTATTCTTCAATCAAAATATTAAGTTTACCTGGCACTGGTCAAAGACCTCCCACTCTCCCCTCCCACTCTCTTACAAAGAATGAGAAATTGAAGGTTTTCTTTTTTGCCATTAACAAAAATTTGCTGCAAATTGTGTATATATACATTCATTTCCCCTTGTTTATGGACACTCTGAGTCTGAACAATAAACTATTTTGTCATTGTCATTGTCATTGTCATTGTCTCACCTTTTATCGTCTCGCTTATAGTTATAGTGTATCCTGATGAAGGATTCATATTTTATATTTTCAATACTTTATTGGACTTGCCTCTGTACATAAGTTTTAATGAGTGCCCTATTTCAATATCTTATAGTTATGTGTAACAAGTATGTGTACCATTTGACATTGTGTAGATGTTTATCTTTATGACTTATTAAGTTTGGTTGTGTTATTTTTCTTGGCTTTGTTGTTGCTCTTGTTGTTGTTGTTTGTCTGTTTTTTCTCTTTTTTATCTTCTTCTGTTGGTTTGGTTTTTTCTTTCTCTTTTGTTTGTTTGTTTGTTTTGGTTAGGGTTTTTTTGGGGGGTGGGGGTGGGGGGTGGGTATTTTAGGGTTTTCTTTTATTTGCTTGCTTTGGGGCGGGGGGTTGTTGGGGGGGAGCTGTTTTGAAAAGGGTTATTTCCCCTTGTTTTTATTGTGAGACTGTATAAGTATTGGGTTATTATTATTAAGATGTATCCCTAACGGGCGGGGACTGGATGTAAAAAAGCACATATGTGCTTATTCATTATCCTCGAAATAAAAGAATTTGTCATTGTCATTGTCATTGTCATTGATCTTCCGAATTTACTGGCAGTCACGTTTGTCACCATAATTGGCTGCAAACAACAGGAGCCCTCTGTTACACGTGGGTTTTATTCTCACCTTTTCTTTCCTACATGTGTTGTCTCTCTCTCTCTCTCTCTCTCTCTCTCTCTCTCTCTCTCTCTCTCTCTCTCTCTCTCTCTTCTCTCTCTCTGTGCAGCAGCAGTTGTCCTTCTCTCTCTTCTTCGGCGTCGAACACTCAGACAGAAACTAGTGTTGTCTGTCACATGAGCGAAAATAAGCTGCCCTGCTGTTAAGCGCGTGATAAGTCCTTCGGATGAGACTATAAACCGAGGCCCCGTGTGCGAACGCATGCAGAACATCTTGCGCACACGTTAAATCCTGTTCCGCTTTTCGAAAGAGTAGGCCATTGTGTGCCGGTGGGAACAGATGACAAAATTTGCAAAACCGCATACACACGGGGACTGGATGTAAAAAAGCACATGGGTGCTTATTCCATTATCCTCGATATAAAAGAATACATAAGATAAAGTAAATAAATGAATAAATAAATAAGTCAGGCCCACTGCATCCAACTTCGGCAGGGGAGAGAATTGATATCTTTGAAGTCTTCCAGGAAGAAAAGGTCAGAAGAATGGACCGAGAAGGCAGACAATAGACAAGAAGGAGGTGACAGGAAGAAAAGGAACACGGCAGAATCAAAGAGAGGGATAGAAAAGAGGGAATATTCCTAGCACAGAATTTCCGGATGGTGGGGATGCCGTTTCTACTGATAGGTTCCCGGCATCCCCACAGGGGACCTATCCCAGTCTTCCCAAAGGGCTAGTTCACTTGTGAGGGTGATTGGGTAGCAGAACGCACAATAATGGATTCGTCTTCTCACTGTCCGTTGTCTGTCTTCCGGCCATCGTTTCCCGTCGATATTAATGATGATGATGATGATGACGATGATGATGATGATTATTACGATGATGACGACGATGATGATGATTACGATGATGATGATGATGATGATGACAATGATGACGACGACGACGACGACGATGATGATGATGATGATGATGATGATGATGATTACGATGACAATGATGACGACGACGATGATGATGACAATGATGACGACGATGATGATAAAGATGACTACTACTACTACTACTACTACTACTACTACTACTACTACTACTACTACTACTACTACGTCTGCTGCTGCTGCTGCTGCTGCTGCTGCTGCTGCTGCTGCTGCTGCTACTGATAACTTTATTATTAGAAGTAACATTACTAACAACTAATACATCATTCTCATAATAGAATTTTGTTTGCCCAGTATAGTGTGGACGAATACAGTATTAAGCACCTGCAGTCAAAGATCTGAAGACACTGAAACCACAACCATTGCTAACACACTGACACAGGCATACACAATGCCATCCCCCTGAAACACACACACACACACACACACACACACACACACACACACACACACACACACACACACACACACACACACACACACAAGGGGGGCGGGATAGCCTAGTGGTTAAAACACTGCGCTCGCAATCTGACGACCCGGGTTCGATTCCCGTTCAAGGGGATATTTTCCTCTGGAGTTAACATCAGTGCAGACTCCACTCTCCCCAAAAGTCCTTCGGATGAGACTATAAACCGAGGTCCCGTGTGCAAACGCACGCAGAACATCTTGCACACACGTTAAATCCTGTTCCGCTTTTCGTAAGAGTAGGCCATTGTGTGCCGGCGGGAACAGATGACAGAATTAACAAAACCGCACACACAGGGACTGGATGTAAAAAAGCACATAAGTGCTTATTCCATTATCCTGGATATAAAAAAATAAAATTTAAAAAACAACCCACTAAAGATGATGGGGGCAACTTTCACTCAAACCAGCACACAGTGGCACCTCAAAAACACAAAAGTCAACTCGGTAAAAATTCAATTGAGACACAAGACTAGAAATTTGCTTCGCTGATTTGATCAGATGAAAATAGATCTGTTTTCAAAAGCATTTTGAAAGAATGTCAGTAAAGCACCAGTGTAATTTGTTTGTTGTTATTGTTGCTTTATTGATGTCTGGATAACCCAATTAACGGTCCCTGTACAAAAGACGGGCTATGAAATATTCACGGCAAACACAGCGTAATCTAGTTAACTCTGACACAATCCAGAAACGCCTCACAGTCCATAGGGAGACAACTGCAGGGGGCAGTGTGGCCAGAGTTCTCTCTGGGCGATGGGAGTTACTTGTCCCTGAGCGCCCGGCCCAGCGTGGGGAGACAACTGTACGGAAGACGTGTCGCCCTCTGGCTGAAGCTGCTTCCCTCCCTTGTCAACTCAACCCGTCCCCATGTTTGGGGAATGGGGTGTGGGTTTGAGAAATACACTGCAGCCTTGGCATTCAGATAGGACATTAGCCGTTTGAAAAATGATGATATTAGATAGAAAAATAAAGATATGCTACATGACAATTACTTGACTCTTTTTCTGAACGGCAGTTGTCTGTTCTCTGGTATTAGACTTGATATCAGTTGCTGGCATTCATTCTATTCTGTTGACCTACGTTGTGTCAACATGTGCTGTGGTGCACTACATAATAACTGGCTCATTTTCTTTACACACGTCCCTGTCTTCCAGTCTTCAGTGAAGATCACACAGCTACAACAGGATGCCACCCATTTCCCCCCTTTCTACCTCTGCATGAATATCTTAAGCGATGCTTTTTTTTTCTTTATAATTTTGATAGAAGTAATGGCCACACTACAGCCGTAGATCCCCAGCTGTGTGCTAAATGTGTGCTGTATAAGGAAGCTCAACAAACCACAAACCTGACATATCTGGAAGTCTGGCATCAAGACTAACGATGGCGTAGAATAAGGGGGAAAGCAGCTGCTTAGGTTTGTAGTCTCACCCAAAGGACTTTCAGGGGAATGGAGCCAGTGCTGATGTTAACTCCCCTTGAATCCCCGTAAACCGGCTTCTCTCTCGGGGATGATTCAAACCTGGACTCAATCCTGAGCCGTCACACTGCGAGTGCAACACCAGTCAGTCAGAAAGAAGTCAATCACGTGGCCAAACCAGTCAGTCAGAAAGAAGTCAGTCACGTGGCCAGGCCAGTCAGAAAGAAGTCAGTCACGTGGCCAAGACAGTCAGTCACGTGGCCAAACCAGTCAGAAAGAAATCAGTCACGTGACCAAACCAGTCAGAAAGAAGTCAGTCACGTGGCCAAGACAGTCAGTCACGTGGCCAAACCAGTCAGAAAGAAGTCAGTCACGTGGTCAAGACAGTCAGTGAGAAGTCAGTCACGTGGCCAAGACAGAAAGAAGTCAGTCACGTGGCCAAACCAGTCAGAAAGAAGTCAGTCACGTGGCCAAACCAGTCAGAAAGAAGTCAGTCACGTGGCCAAACCAGTCAGTGAGAAAGAAGACAGTCACGTGGCCAGTCAGTCAGAAAGAAGTCAGTCACGTGGCCAAACCAGTCAGTCAGAAAGAAGTCAGTCACGTGGCCAAACCAGTCAGGTCACGTGGCCAAACCAGTCAGAAAGAAGACAGTCACGTGGCCAAACTAGTCAGAAAGAAGTCAGTCACGTGGCCAAGACAGTCAGAAAGAAGTCAGTCACGTGGCCAAGACAGTCAGAAAGAAGTCAGTCACGTGGCCAAGACAGTCAGTCACGTGGCCAAACCAGTCAGAAAGAAGTCAGTCACGTGGCCAAGACAGTCAGAAAGAAGTCAGTCACGTGGCCAAACCAGTCAGAAAGAAGTCAGTCACGTGGCCAAGACAGTCAGTCAAGTGGCCAAACCAGTCAGAAAGAAGTCAGTCACGTGGCCAAAACAGTCAGAAAGAAGCCAGTCACGTGGCCAAAACAGTCAGAAAGAAGTCAGTCACGTGGCCAAGACAGTCAGTCACGTGGCCAAACCAGTCAGAAAGAAGTCAGTCACGTGGCCAAACCAGTCAGTGAGAAAGAAGTCAGTCACGTGGCCAAACCAGTCAGTGAGAAAGAAGTCAGTCACGTGGCCAAACCAGTCAGGTCACGTGGCCAAACCAGTCAGAAAGAAGTCAGTCACGTGGCCAATACAGTCAGAAAGAAGTCAGTCACGTGGCCAATACAGTCAGAAAGAAGTCGGTCACGTGGCCAAACCAGTCAGTCAGAAAGAAGTCAGTCACGTGGCCAAACCAGTCAGAAAGAAGTCAGTCACGTGGCCAAACCAGTCAGTGAGAAAGAAGTCAGTCACGTGGCCAAACCAGTCAGGTCACGTGGCCAAACCAGTCAGTCAGAAAGAAGTCAGTCACGTGGCCAAACCAGTCAGTCAGAAAGAAGTCAGTCACGTGGCAAAACCAGTCAGTGAGAAAGAAGTCAGTCACGTGACCAAGACAGTCAGAAAGAAGTCAGTCACGTGGCCAAACCAGTCAGAAAGAAGTCAGTCACGTGGCCAAACCAGTCAGAAAGAAGTCAGTCACGTGGCCAAACCAGTCAGTCAGAAAGAAGTCAGTCACGTGGCCAAACCAGTCAGTCAGAAAGAAGTCAGTCACGTGGCCAAGACAGTCAGTCAGAAAGAAGTCAGTCACGTGGCCAAGACAGTCAGTCAGAAAGAAGTCAGTCACGTGGCCAAACCAGTCAGAAAGAAGTCAGTCACGTGGCCAAACCAGTCAGAAAGAAGTCAGTCACGTGGCCAAGACAGTCAGAAAGAAGTCAGTCACGTGGCCAAGACAGTCAGAAAGAAGTCAGTCACGTGGCCAAACCAGTCAGAAAGAAGTCAGTCACGTGGCCAAACCAGTCAGTCAGAAAGAAGTCAGTCACGTGGCCAAACCAGTCAGTCAGAAAGAAGTCAGTCACGTGGCCAAGACAGTCAATCAGAAAGAAGTCAGTCACGTGGCCAAACCAGTCAGTAAGAAAGAAGTTAGTCACGTGGCCAAGACAATCAGAAAGAAGTCAGTCACGTGGCCAAAACAGTCAGAAAGAAGTCAGTCACGTGGACAAGACAGTCAGTCAGAAAGAAGTCAGTCACGTGGCCAAGACAATCAGGAAGAAGTCAGTCACGTGACCAAGACAGTCAGAAAGAAGTCAGTCACGTGGCTAAGACAGTCAGAAAGAAGTCAGTCACGTGGCCAGGCCAGTCAGTGAGAAAGAAGTCAGTCACGTGGCCAAACCAGTCAGAAAGAAGTCAGTCACGTGGCCAAACCAGTCAGTCAGAAAGAAGTCAGTCACGTGGCCAAACCAGTCAGTGAGAAATAAGTCAGTCACGTGGCCAAACCAGTCAGTGAGAAAGAAGTCAGTCACGTGGCCAAACCAGTCAGTGAGAAAGAAGTCAGTCACGTGACCAAACCAGTCAGAAAGAAGTCAGTCACGTGGCCAAACCAGTCAGAAAGAAGTCAGTCACGTGGCCAAACCAGTCAGAAAGAAGTCAGTCACGTGGCCAAACCAGTCAGAAAGAAGTCAGTCACGTGGCCAAACCAGTCAGTCAGAAAGAAGTCAGTCACGTGGCCAGGACAGTCAGAAAGAAGTCAGTCACGTGACCAAGACAGTCAGAAAGAAGTCAGTCACGTGGCCAAACCAGTCAGAAAGAAGTCAGTCACGTGGCCAGGCCAGTCAGTGAGAAAGAAGTCAGTCACGTGGCCAAAACAGTCAGAAAGAAGTCAGTCACGTGGCCAGGCCAGTCAGTGAGAAAGAATTCAGTCACGTGGTCAAACAGGTCAGTCACTACAGGCATACAGTTGCCCATTTAAAAAAAAAAAGGTCGGTAACGGCACACTGTCGTGTCTTGTGTGACGCTGGAAACAGTGTCGTTGACGCCGAAGCACGGTTTGACCCACTAGCTAAAGACCTGAAAGAGAGAGAGAGAGAGAGAGAGAGAGAGAGGGGGGGGGTGGGGGTTACCTTGCAAGACAAAGTGGCTGGCTGGAATCAATAATAGGGTTTAACAGCAGACCTCGTCTCTTCAGTGTTTTTGGTTGCTTGTTTTTTATTGTTGCTCTTTCTTTGTTTGTTGGTGTTGTTGTTTTGGGGGAACACTTTAATCCACACTTAATGGATGGTTGTAAACATAGAACGAGTACTTCTTCTTTTTCGTCGAACGCTCAGACAGCAACTCCTGAGGCCCTGACAAATGCTGCCCTGCGCTGAAGGCCCTCCAGGGGTCCGAAGAGTTTGTTTGTCCCTCATCGGCAGGTTTGTCAGTAGGCCAGATATTGGCCCTCAGGTTTTGGTGTGTTGGATGGACAGGTCTGGAGGAAGTGTTCCACTGTCATGGTACAACCGTAACACTTATAAAGAATGGAAGGAAGTACGAATGAGGGAAGAAAGAAACAAAGACAGGATGGAAAACATGGAACGAGGGGAAAAAAGCAGAATGAAAAGGAAGAAAGATCTAAAGAAGACAGAAAGAAGGAAAACAGAAAGGAAAACAAAGGTAAGAATAAAAAAAAAGGTGGACAGAAAAGTGGAAAGGAAGAAATGAACGGAAAAAAAGGAAATATGAAAAATAGAAAGAAGAGAGAAGAAGAATCAAGGAGAGGGGAGGGGGGAGGAAACGTAGAGATAAAAATGTTAGAAGAAAAGACAAAAGAAAAGAAGACAGGAATGGAATAACAAATGAAAAACAAATGAAAGAAAAGGGAAAAAGAAATGAAGAAATGGGGGGAAAAGCAGTAAAGGTAGGAAGTATGAATCGAGCGGAAAAGGAAAAAAGGAAAAGGTAAACAAAAGATGAATGAAACGGTGAAGGATGACTAAAAGTAAGAGAAAAACGGCAGAGATAAAAGAAACAAAAAACGGATGAAAGGTACAAAGGAATGGACGACTAAAAGAAACATGGAAAGGAAGAATGAACAGGAGAAAAGCAGAAAGAAATGAAAGGTAAAGGTGTCCCATAACCTATAAGGTCGTAGGGGAGCGAGGCGTCAGAGACCTCACTTCTCTAGGGGCCAGCATATTGAGGGCGGCGCCCATCTTCTCTCCCTCGCTGCTTTACCTTCCCTGACCCTAAAGAGGCAGGTACCCATTTACAGCTGGGTGAACTGGGGGACTGTACTGAAGCCAAGGCGCGCAAACGGCCAC
>CM054152.1:1638889-1648889 GCA_028751875.1 Rapana venosa
CTATCCTTAGTATCATATAATATTATTATCCTCAATATCATATAATATTATTATCCTCTGTATCATATATTATTATCCTTAGTGTAATATAATATTATTATCCTCAGTATCATATATTTTTATCCTCAGTTTCATACAATATTATTATCCTCAGTATCATATCATATTATTATTTTTAGTGTATTATAATAATATTATCCTCAGTATCATATATTATTATTATCCTCAGTATCATATAATATTATTCTTAGTGTAACATAATATTATTATTCTTAGTGTAATATAATATTCTTCTTCTTAGTGTAATATAATATTATTATTCTTAGTGTAATACAATATTATTATTCTTAGTGTAATATAATATTATTATTCTTAGTGTAATACAATATTATTATTCTTAGTGAATACAATATTATTATTCTTAGTGTCATATAATATTATTATCCTCAGCATCACTGGCTGGCTGTCCACTCAGTACAAAAGACAGAGGGAGGATGGACACATCATGCATTTTCTCTCTGTTTGGATTGCCGAACACTACTGGTCAACACCCTTTGGAGATACCCTGTGCTTACGAATACCGAGATTCAACCAATCCACTGTTGGCCGTCGCTTTTTCTCTGTTTCTGGTCCAGTGATCTGGAATGACCTCCCTCTCTCCCTTCGCCAAAAGCCTACTTATGACACTTTTAAATCCAGCCTCAAGACATTTTATTTCAAACCTAAGATTTTCCCCTCCTGTTTCATCTCAAATTTGTCCCTGCCTTTAACAGCCGAAATCTCCACCACCCTGCCAAACTGTATAACCTGTGTGTGTGTGTGTGTGTGTGTGTGTGTGTGTGTGTGTGTGTGTGTGTGTGTGTGTGTGTGTGTGCGCGCGCGCGCGCGCACGCGCGCTTGTGTGTTGGTGTACATTTGAATTTGTCAACTCTGTTATCTGGTATTGGTTGCATGTGTATGGGTGTATTGTCTGCAAGTGTTTTGATTTGGTTTTGCAAGATATAGCACTATATAAATTCCATTCATTATTATTATTATCATTATTACTATTATTCTGATATCAAACCATGCCCCGTGTATGTTGGAGGTTTGGGAACAGTGTCCTCACCAACTACTGTCTGTAGAACTTACCGCTGCACTTCGGCAACATTACAGAGTTTTCTATTTTGCCTGAGGATCATGAACAGTTTTCCATGACATAGATTCTCTTTAGAATTTACCGTTGCACGTTGGCAATTAAAAAAAAATCTTTTGCGGGAGCATCATGATTAGGGTCTTGTTCTTGTAAACGATAATTATACATGAAAATGTAAGCGACTCATTTCTCTTCCAAGGTCAAAGTCAATACCAATTTTAAATCTTAAACTCGAAATGAGACATGAAGGAAGATGTTGATCATAATATCTACCGACAAATTACGGCTTTGGTACTGTTATCATGTCATCAACAGAGCATTGCCATCAACAGAGCATTGTCATCAACAGAGCATTGTTATCAACAGAGCATTGTCATCATTGCCATCAACAGAGCATTGTCATCAACAGAGCATTGTCATCAACAGAACATTGTCATCAACAGAGCATTGCCATCAACAGAGCATTGCCATCAACAGAGCATTGTCATCATTGCCACCAACAGAGCATTGTCATCATTGCCATCAACAGAGCATTGTCATCATTATCATCAACAGAGCATTGTCATCATTGTCATCAACAGAGCATTGTCATCATTGTCATCAACAGAGCATTGTCATCATTGTCATCAACAGAGCATTGTCATCATTGTCACCAACAGAGCATTGCCATCAACAGAGCATTGTCATCAACAGAGCATTGTCATCATTGCCATCAACAGAGCATTGTCATCATTGCCATCAACAGAGCATTGTCATCATTGTCATCAACAGAGCATTGCCATCATTGTCATCAACAGAGCATTGTCATCATTGCCATCAACAGAGCATTGTCATCATTGTCATCAACAGAGCATTGTCATCATTGTCATCAACAGAGCATTGTTATCAACAGAGCATTGTCATCATTGCCATCAACAGAGCATTGTCATCATTGTCATCAACAGAGCATTGTCATCATTGCCACCAACAGAGCATTGTCATCATTGTCATCAACAGAGCATTGTCATCATTGTCATCAACAGAGCATTGTTATCAACAGAGCATTGTCATCATTGCCATCAACAGAGCATTGTCATCATTGTCATCAACAGAGCATTGTCATCATTGCCACCAACAGAGCATTGTCATCATTGTCATCAACAGAGCATTGTCATCATTGTCATCAACAGAGCATTGTTATCAACAGAGCATTGTCATCATTGCCACCAACAGAGCATTGTCATCATTGTCATCAACAGAGCATTGTCATCATTGTCATCAACAGAGCATTGTCATCATTGTCATCAACAGAGCATTGTCATCATTGCCACCAACAGAGCATTGTCATCATTGTCATCAACAGAGCATTGTCATCATTGTCATCAACAGAGCATTGTTATCAACAGAGCATTGTCATCATTGCCATCAACAGAGCATTGTCATCAATTGTCATCAACAGAGCATTGTCATCATTGTCATCAACAGAGCATTGCCATCAACAGAGCATTGTCATCATTGCCACCAACAGAGCATTGTCATCATTGTCATCAACAGAGCATTGTCATCATTGTCATCAACAGAGCATTGTCATCAACAGAGCATTGTCATCATTGTCATCAACAGAGCATTGTCATCAACAGAGCATTGTCATCAACAGAGCATTGTCATCATTGCCATCAACAGAGCATTGTCATCATTGTCATCAACAGAGCATTGCCATCATTGTCATCAACAGAGCATTGTCATCATTGTCATCAACAGAGCATTGTCATCATTGTCACCAACAGAGCATTGTCATCAACAGAGCATTGTCATCATTGTCATCAACAGAGCATTGCCATCAACAGAGCATTGTCATCAACAGAGCATTGTCATCGACAGAGCATTGTCATCAACAGAGCATTGTCATCAACAGAGCATTGTCATCATTGTCATCAACAGAGCATTGTTATCAACAGAGCATTGTCATCAACAGAGCATTGTCATCATTGTCATCAACAGAGCATTGTTATCATTGTCATCAACAGAGCATTGTCATCATTGTCATCAACAGAGCATTGTCATCAACAGAGCATTGTCATCATTGTCATCAACAGAGCATTGTCATCATTGTCATCAACAGAGCATTGTTATCATTGTTATCAACAGAGCATTGTCATCAACAGAGCATTGTCATCATTGTCATCAACACAGCATTGTCATCATTGTCATCAACAGAGCATTGTTATCAACAGAGCATTGTCATCAACAGAGCATTGCCATCAACAGAGCATTGTCATCAACAGAGCATTGTCATCAACAGAGCATTGTCATCATTGTCATCAACAGAGCATTGTCATCATTGTCATCAACAGACCATTGTTATCAACAGAGCATTGTCATCAACAGAGCATTGTCATCAACAGAGCATTGCCATCAACAGAGCATTGTCATCAACAGAGCATTGTCATCGACAGAGCATTGTCATCATTGCCATCAACAGAGCATTGTCACCATTGCCATCAACAGAGCATTGTCATCGACAGAGCATTGTCATCATTGCCATCAACAGAGCATTGTCATCATTGCCATCAACAGAGCATTGTTATCAACAGAGCATTGTCATCGACAGAACATTGTCATCATTGCCACCAACAGAGCATTGTCATCAACAGAGCATTGCCATCAACAGAGCATTGTCATCATTGCCATCAACAGAGCATTGTCATCATTGCCATCAACAGAGCATTGTCATCATTGCCACCAACAGAGCATTGTCATCATTGCCATCAACAGAGCATTGTCATCAACAGAGCATTGCCATCAACAGAGCATTGTCATCAACAGAGCATTGCCATCAACAGAGCATTGCCATCAACAGAGCATTGTCATCATTGTCATCAACAGAGCATTGTCATCAACAGAGCATTGCCACCAACAGAGCATTGTCATCAACAGAGCATTGCCATCAACAGAGCATTGTCATCAACAGAGCATTGTCATCAACAGAGCATTGTCATCATTGTCATCAACAGAGCATTGTCATCATTGTCATCAACAGAGCATTGTCATCATTGTCATCAACAGAGCATTGTCATCAACAGAGCATTGTCTCATCAAGCATTGTCATCACAACAGCATTGCCATCAACAGAGCATTGCCATCAACAGAGCATTGCCATCATTGCACAACAGAGCATTGTCCATGACAACAGAGCATTGTCATCAACAGAGCATTGCCATCAACAGAGCAATTGCCATCCAGCTTGTCATCATGCCATCAACAGAGCATTGTCATCATTGCATCAACAGAGCATTGTCCATCAACAACATTGTCATCTGCAACAGAGCATTGCCATCATTGCCATCAACAGAGCATTGTCATCAACAGAGCATTGTCTGCATTGCATCAACAGAGCATTGTCATCAACAGAGCATTGCTCATCAACAGAGCATTGTCATCAACAGAGCAATTGTCATACATTGTCATCAAAGCAGCACATTGTCATCACAGACATTGTCATCAACAGAGCATTGTCATCATTGTCATCAACAGAGCATTGTCATCAACAGAGCATTGTCATCAATGTTCATCAACAGAGCATTGTCACATGCCACACAGAGCATTGTCCATCAACAGAGCATTGTCATCATTGTCATCAACAGAGCATTGTCATCATTGCATCAACAGAGCATTGCCATCAACAGAGCATTGCCATCAACAGAGCATTGCCATCATTGTCATCAACAGAGCATTGCATCACAAGCATTGTCATCAACAGAGCATTGCCATTCAACAGAGCATTGTCATCAACAGAGCATTGTCATCATTGCATCAACAGAGCATTGCATCAAGTTGCCATCAACAGAGGCATTGGTCATCCATTGCTTGCATCAACAGAGCATTGTCATCATTGCCACAATCAACAGAGCATTGTCATCATTTCATCAACAGAGCATTGTCAACAGCATCATAACAGAGCAATTGCCACAGCTTGCATCACAGAGCATTGTCATCATTGCCATCAACAGAGCATTGTCATCAACAACATGCATCATTGTCATCAACAGAGATGCCATTGCCATCACGAGCATTCATCATTGCCATCAACAGAGCATTGTCTCACAAGCATTGTCATCAACATGATCACAGAGCATTGTCATCATTGCCATCAACAGACTGCACAAGAGCATTGTCATCATTGTCACAACAGAGCATTGTCATCAACAGAGCATTGTCATCATTGTCATCAACAGAGCATTGTCATCATGGTGCATCAACAGAGCATTGTCATCATTGTCATCAACAGAGCATTGTCAATCATTGTCATCAACAGAGCATTGTCATCAACAGAGCATTGCATCATAAGCATTGTCAATCAAACAGAGCATTGTCCATTGCAACAGAGCATTGTCAGCATTGCCATCAACAGAGCATTGATCAACAAGCATTGCCATCAACAGAGCATTGTCATCATTGTCACTCAACAGAGCATTGCCATCAACAGAGCATTGTCATCATTGTCATCAACAGAGCATTGTCATCATGCACCAACAGAGCATTGCCATCAACCATCAACAGAGCATTGTCTCATATCAACAGAGCATTGCCATCAAAGCATTGTTCATCAAACAGAGAGCACATTGCCATCAACAGAGCATTGTCATCAACAGAGCATTGTCAGCATTGTCATCAACAGAGCATTGTCATCATTGTCATCAACAGAGCATTGTCATCATTGTCATCAACAGAGCATTGTCATCATTGTCATCAACAGAGCATTGTCATCAACAGAGCATTGTCATCATTGTCATCAACAGAGCATTGTCATCAACAGAGCATTGTCATCAACAGAGCATTGTATCATTGCCATCAACAGAGCATTGTCATCATTGTCATCAACAGAGCATTGCCATCAACAGAGCATTGTCATCAACAGAGCATTGTCATCATTGCCATCAACAGAGCATTGTCATCAACAGAGCATTGTCATCAACAGAGCATTGTCATCATTGCCATCAACAGAGCATTGTCATCAACAGAGCATTGTCATCATTGCCATCAACAGAGCATTGCCATCAACAGAGCATTGCCATCATTGCCATCAACAGAGCATTGTCATCAACAGAGCATTGTCATCAACAGAGCATTGTCATCATTGCCATCAACAGAGCATTGCCATCACCAGAGCATTGTCATCAACAGAGCATTGTCATCAACAGAGCATTGTCCACAACAGAGCATTGTCATCATTGCCATCAACAGAGCATTGTCATCAACAGAGCATTGTCCATCAACAGAGCAATATGCCATCATTGCCATCAACAGAGCATTGTCATCATGAGCCATGTCATACAGAGCATTGTCATCATTGTCATCAACAGAGCATTGTCCAATCAACATGAGCATTGTCATCAACAAGCATTGCATCAACAGAGCATTGTCATCAACAGAGCATTGTCATCAACAGAGCATTGTCATCAACAGAGCATTGTCATCAACAGAGCATTGTCATCAACAGAGCATTGTCATCATTGCCATCAACAGAGCATTGTCATCATTGTCATCAACAGAGCATTGTCATCATTGCCATCAACAGAGCATTGTCATCATTGCCATCAACAGAGCATTGTCATCAACAGAGCATTGTCATCATTGCCATCAACAGAGCAGCATACAGGCATTCCATCAACAGAGCCATTGTCACATGCTAACAGAGCATTGCATCAACAGAGCATTGCCATCATTGCCATCAACAGACATGCACAGGCATTGCTATCAACAGAGCATTGCCATCAACAGAGCATTGTCATCACGTCACAGCATTGCATCAACAGAGCATTGCCATCAACAGAGCATTGCCATCAACAGAGCATTGTCATCAACAGAGCTTGTCATCATTGCCATCAACAGAGCATTGCCATCAACAGAGCATTGCCATCAACAGAGCATTGTCATCATTGCCATCAACAGAGCATTGTCATCAACAGAGCATTGTCATCATTGCCATCAACAGAGCATTGTCATCATTGTCATCAACAGAGCATTGTCATCAACAGAGCATTGTCATCAACAGAGCATTGCCATCAACAGAGCATTGCCATCATTGTCATCAACAGAGCATTGTCATCATTGCCATCAACAGAGCATTGTCATCAACAGAGCATTGCCATCATTGCCATCAACAGAGCATTGTTATCAACAGAGCATTGTCATCAACAGAGCATTGTCATCAACAGAGCATTGTCATCAACAGAGCATTGTTATCAACAGAGCATTGTCATCATTGCCATCAACAGAGCATTGTTATCAACAGAGCATTGCCATCAACAGAGCATTGTCATCATTGTCATCAACAGAGCATTGTCATCATTGCCATCAACAGAGCATTGTCATCAACAGAGCATTGCCATCAACAGAGCATTGCCATCAACAGAGCATTGTCATCATTGCCATCAACAGAGCATTGTCATCATTGTCATCAACAGAGCATTGTCACCAACAGAGCATTGTCATCAACAGAGCATTGCCATCATTGTCATCAACAGAGCATTGTCACCAACAGAGCATTGCCATCAACAGAGCATTGTCATCATTGCCATCAACAGAGCATTGCCACCAACAGGGGAATTGCCGGTGGCGTGTGTACACTCTGGATCAGAGCAGGTGTCCCCCAATGTCACCTCAGCGACCCAGCACATCGCATTACAGGGTCTTTTCATGGTAGGGGCCTCACGGCAGCTGGCATGACTAGCTCCATATGCGCTGCTAGCTTAGGGGGACTGTTCAAACAATACACTTATTACCTCAATGCACACATAGTTGAGGGATTAAACTTATTCAACAAAAACAAGGGTAAAACAACAACAAAACATTTGAAATAAAATAATAGAAAGTAAAACCCAAAAGCTCCACAGTCAGGGGCCTGTACATTATCATTCAGTGCCGATCGATGACGGAATGAGCCGAGTGTCGCCGACAGCACAGCCGAACAGAACAGCGCGTGGTGCCAACGACTGTCGTGGTGGAAGTATATACCACTTGTTCTCTCTCCTCCGCCACGTTCAAATACCGCCAACACATCTGGCTGATTTCAGTAGATAATCTTCAGGTAAGTCCCTTTTCACTTTTTAATCAGTCTGTAATGGAATGGGTCGTTAATTAGCCACACTGGGGGGTGTTTTTGCAGCCTGGCAGCATTATGTTGATGAGGCCTGATGGCCGAATAGAATTAGGATTCTCTGACACCTGAATGCTCATAGATGGTGAACACTTCAGACCATTCCAGGCAGCTCGATGTTTGCCCGAACTTAACGCTGGCATACACCAGTTAACACGCCCAGGGTTAATGACAGATCCTAGTTCAGCCTGAGTGGCTGAGGAGAAAGACAATATGGCAGAAAATGGCGATTGTCGTACCAAGTGCATACATTATTGATGTCTGTTGGGTCTGGAATGGCCAACTAAACCTACTGCGTCATCGATTCTGAACGTTGGCAATATGGTGTTCGTGTTCTCCCACTGACATCAGTGGGTGTTGATACAGGAAACCATATGTATTAGAGAAAAACTATCACTGTTAGTTCCATAAGTGGTTCTGCTGGAAAAACCTGATACAATGCTGTGAAAACGTGTCTGGACCTTTCTACGTCTTGAATTAATGTTGCCCCATGATGATTCAGTTTTCAAGATGAAATCATCCTCTATTCTTACCGGGGATTAGGATTAGTATTTCTGCTGCTCGATTTACCTAATTTCTTTTAGTCCAAAAACATCTTACATTCAGTCAAGTCAGCATTTCTGAAATCTAGATATAGTCTTTATATGCTTTTCTGTTATTCCGTCTCAAAACGAAAAATAGTCTAGATGAATAGCTAGCTTTCTATGAATGTTTATGATATTTTTAGGGAAAATTTTTCAAAAACATTTCATAAGTTCAAAGCCAAAATTAGACTTTTGTGGGGAGGAGGAGGGGGGTATCTGTTTGTAGAATCTTTTAACTGATTTTATCGAGAGAGCAACAACTTTGACACTAAGGTTTATGTTCTTTAGCTCCGTTTAAAGCGGAAAAAGATTAAGTTTATTTTGATAATGCCAATACTGTATTGTAGCTGCAGATAAGACTTTGTTCTGAAGCCATTACTGTGAAAATAAACGAAACTGCTTTAAATTGATTTTTAAGAAATCAAATAAAACCTTTGCTAGAGTATGGAACCCTCAATTCCCAAAGCATACACGACACTGGAAAGAGAGAGAGAGAGAGAGAGAGAGAGAGAGAGAGAGAGAGAGAGAGAGAGAGGGAGAGGGAGAGATACAGACATAGACAGACAGTATTGGAGGAAAGGAAGAAGAACCACGTTTGTTTGAAATAGAGATGTGCATTTCACACACATTTTAAAGTCCATACCCCCTCCCCTAAAGTACAGCAAAAAAACAAAAATAAAAGCAAAAGTTAACAAAAAAGGAGGAGGGGGGGGGGGGGGGCAGGTTACAGAAGATAAATGAGATGACTCTCTCATCTCCTGGCCCCTGAGAAAAGACCTCCCCCCTCCCCCCACACACACACCATGCAGCAAATTCTCTGATACATTGTTTTTATTTCCTTGTTTGCTTCTTTTTAAACAACAATGTCCTGATGTGTTGAAAGGTGTCTATCCAGTGACAAGCAGGTGTACACAGCATTTACCTAAAGGAGATTTGCTGACTGTGACATAACTTTCCTGTGTCTCTTTCTTTTCTGTCAATCTGTCTGTCATTCAAAGTTAGTCTGCTAGTCTGTGTCAGTTTCACTGGCATCGATTGGGTCTTGTCTGTCTGTCTGTCTGTCTGTTTGTCTGTCCGTCTGTCTGTCTGTCCGTCTGTCTATCTGTGCCTTTGTCTAGTTACCTTACTATGGAGTCAACGCCC
>CM054152.1:1653889-1656389 GCA_028751875.1 Rapana venosa
TTGGGAGGGATAAACGAACCATACGGATCCTCTGATTGTGGGCTGTCTTGAGAAGAATAGATGATTGTGTCAGATTGTCGAGATGATTGGTTTAGGTTCTCAGATTGTCGACAATCTTGAGAGGGATGGAGGGAGGGGAGAGGAAGGGAGATGAGGGCCCCTGTTGAACCTGACGTGGCCATGGAGAGAGGGCAGAGAGATCTGCTGCTGGAGGCAGGAGCAGGACTGGAGGGGGGGGGGGGGGGTGGTGGTGCTGGGGAACTCTACGTGCAGAAAGTGAAAATTGGATTGGGGGACTGGAGAAGTGATAATTGACAGAAGCTAGGTGATACAGGGGTGTGAGAGAGCGAGAGAGAGGGAGAGAGAGAGAGAGAAAGAGAAGAGAGAGAGAGAGAGAGAGAGGACAGACAGAGAGACAGAGAGACAGACGTAGACAGAAACAGACAGAAAGAAAGACAGACATAGACCGGAGAACTGAGACAGACAGACAGACAGAGAGAGACTGGGATGATGACTAAGCTGGATGCTGTACTAGTCTGGGAGCCATTGTGTCTGGAGCATGCAATTCTGAGGACAGTGCAGTCTGAAGTATGCAATTCTGAGGACAGTACAGTCTGAAGCATGCAATTCTGAGGACAGTACAGTCTGAAGCATGCAATTCTGAGGACATTACAGTCTGGAACATGCAATTCTGAGGACAGTGCAGTCTGAAGCATGCAGTTCTGAGGACAGTGCAGTCTGGAGCATCCAATTCTGAGGACATTACAGTCTGGAACATGCAATTCTGAGGACAGTGCAGTCTGAAGCATGCAGTTCTGAGGACAGTGCAGTCTGGAGCATCCAATTCTGAAGACATTACAGTCTGAAGCATGCAACTCTGGGACAGTACAGTCTGAAGCATGCAATTCTGAGGACAGTGCAGTCTGGAGCATGCAATTCTGAGGACAGTGCAGTCTGGAGCATGCAATTCTGAGGACAGTACAGTCTGGAGCATGGCCAGCTAACACCGGCAGCGCTGTTGCACACCACTGACATGGAAGTCTGACACACCACCAGATAACAGTCACACATACTCGGAAAACACAATTATTACCGCAATGGAAAATATCAAAACAGAAAAGATTGTTTGTGCCCTTACAAGACCGGCAGCCAGACAAGAGAATGAATGCTGCCGTCCTGCCTGCCCGCTACATGAGGCAGCACTGAAGAAAGAGGACCTGGCCTGACTGACCCACACCACCCCAGTGGTCAAGAAGGTGTCCAGCTATCAGAGGACCTGCAGTGTGCTGCTGCCTTCCTCACAGAGACTGGCCTGGCCGTCTGACGACCGCGAAAGAAAGATGACAAGAAAAAGATTGTAATACATATTGGTGAAATAAAGATTAGGAAAACAGTAGACCGCTTGGAATAGAAGTGAGTGGAACTGTGCAAAAACATTCAAGGAAGAATAATAATCAACATTGCATTGACTACAACATCCAAAGCGGAATAGCCATATAGTGCAGAAGAAGAGGCCTCAAGCTTAGAATCAAGACATAAATGAAGATGAAGTCTACATATGCCTCGTAAATGAATTGTAAATCAGCTTTACGGTAGTCTTGAAAACGATAGAGCACAGCGTGTTCTTGTATAGCATACAGACTGGTACAACATCGGCGAGTATAGTTTTCAACATTATGCACAATAAACATCTGAGGCACAGTTTCAAGGAAAACCTCCGGTTGTGTTGATGAATCAAGACCCTCTCTACCACACCTTACATAATGACATGCTGCGACATTTCTCAGCATTGTGACCCTTTCATTTACGTGATACTGGATTGTCCAGAAGGACTTTTCCATTGAAACATCCACAAAGACGGAGAATTTTAACTGACATAAACTAACTGATGCTGGAAAACTGCGGTATGATAAATGCATGCACATGAACACACGACACAGACACAGGCACAGACACACACAGACAGACAGACAGACAGACAACACACACACACACACACACACACACACACACACACACACACACACACACACACACACACACACACACACACACACACACACACACACACACACACACAAGCCTCGTATTAAGTGTTGCTGAAAGTGAAATTTTTCGACTTTAGAAAATATGTTCAAAAACTAATAACTGGTCAAAACCCCAGCCATAATCTGAATTACTGTAGTCCCCCCTGGAGATGCCGGGGGTCTGTCAGTATAAATAACATCCCCACCTTCTGGAAATTCTTTTCTACCCCTCTCTTTTTTCTGCCTTGTTCCTTTTCTTCTTGTCACCTCCTTCTTGTCTAATTTCTACCCTTCTCGTCCATTCTTCCTTTTCCCAGAAAGACCTAAAAGAGAACCATTCAATTCCATGCCGAAGTCGGATGCGCTGGGCCTGACTTGTCAGGCGCTTAACGGCAGCGCAATGCATTTTCACTCATATGACAGACAGCAGTAGTTGCTCTATTGTTCTATGAAGGAAAAGAAGTACTGTGGGC
>CM054152.1:1658889-1661389 GCA_028751875.1 Rapana venosa
AGCCAGCCTGTCCCTCATACTGACCCCACTAATGGCCTGCTTTTGTCTTTCTCCCTCTCTCTCATCTATCTATAGGTGTACACACACACACACACACACACACACACACACACACACACACACACCACACACACACACACACACACCACACCACACACACACCACACACACTCACACCTCCACCACCCCACACGTAACCCATCCCCCTCCACACGCCCCCTACGCCATCCCCCCCCCCCCCCCCCCCCCCCCCATCCCCCCCCCCCCCCCCCCCCCCCCCCGCCCTGTGGGGTACCACAGCAGTAAAGGTGGAGAGATGGAGTCACTGGGAGCTAGCAGCTCCTGCCATCTGCAGCTGAGCTGGGGGTGGGGGGGGGGGGGAGGGGGGGGGGGGGCATAAGCGACAAGCGGTAGCACACAGTCTGCTTTTCTCCTTCGTCCAACGCTCAGACAGCAAACTATTGGTGTGTTTTTTGTTATATGAGCGAAAATGCGTCACGCTGCCGTTAAGCGCCTGACAAGTCAAGCCCAGCGCATCCCACTTCGGCCTAAGAGAGAACTGTTATCTTTAAGTCTTTCTGGGAAAAAAAGGCAGGAGAATGGACCAAGCGGGCAGAAAACAGACAAGAAGGAGGTGACAGGAAGAAAAGGGAACGAGGCAGAAACAAAGAGAGGGATAGAAAAGAGGGAATTCCTAGCACAGCATTTCCAGGAGGTGGGGATGCTGTTAATAGTGTCAGGCCTCCCGCCATTCCTACCGGGGAAGTAGGCAGAAATGAAACGTTGATGTTTTCCACACACACGCATTCCCGTGTACATGCCTGCTCGTGTTGTGTGTGTGTGTGTGTGTGTGTGTTGTTGTGTGTGTGTGTGTGTGTGTGTGTTGTGTTGTTGTGTGTGTGTGAGCCTGCCTCCCTGTCTCTATTTCTCTGTTTCTCTCTCTCTATATCTTTCTCTGCCTGCCTGCCTGTGTGTCTTGTCTGTCTGACTATCTGTATCACTCTGTTTCTGTCTTTCTGTCTCTCTCTATCTCTCTCCATCCATCCCTCCCTCTCTCTCCCCCTCTCTTCCCTCTCTCCCTTCCCTCTCTCTCCTCTTCTCCTCTCTCTCTGTCTCCGCCCCCCCCTCCCTAACACCAACAAATAATATAGCTATCACGTGCTGTTGCACATCTCCTTGTTGTTTTGTGAATTTGCCTGCCATTGCATCCATAAGTGGACAATCTTGTTTGCCAGCATATACTGGTGTCATGTCACAGTGCTTGGTGTTGTGATATGAATTCATTCAATCAATCCTCGATCAATCAATCAATAGCATTACTCATATCACACACATACACACACAGATATACACGCGCTCGCGCGCCCGCGCGCGCGCACACACACACACAAATGCGAGCGCGCGCATATATACATACAGACAGAGACACACGTACATACACACGCGCGCACGCGCGCATACAATAATATAGACGGATCACAGACACACAGAGAATCACACACACACACACACACACACACAAAGTCTTATCAGATTATCAGCACACAGAATCTTATCGATTTTCCTCTTTTTACTGGTTTAATTTAATGGTAAAGGATGCAGTAATGTAGTATTTCAGTATAATCATTACATTTGTTCTTAGATAGATGGCTTGATGAAAAAAAGCAAATGCATTGCTTATTCAATGTACCATCTGGAAATAAAAATGTGACTTGACTTGACTTGACTTGACAGACACACAGACAAAGGACTAGACCTACATACAGATCTATACACTCCCTGTCCTCTTCCTTTTGCTGCCTTGCTTTTCATGAGAGAGAGAGAGAGAGAGAGAGAGAGAGAGAGAGAGAGAGAGAGAGAGAGAGACAGACAGACAGACAGACAGACAGACAGACAGACAAACAGACAGACAGAAACAGAGAGACATACATACAGAGACAGACAGATAGACAGACAGATATTTTTTATTTATTTATTCTTTCATTTCTAAGATAATGGAATAAGCGATCATGTGCTTTTTTTCTTACACCCAGTCCCCTGATAGAGACAGACAGAGAGACAGAGACAGACACATACAGAGACAGGGACAGGGCTACAGACATAGATAGACACAGAGACAGAGATAGAGACGCAGAGACTGGCCTACAGACAGAGACAAACGTGACACAGAGAGACAGAGAGACAGACAGATGTACAGCAAGCGGGTGATGTATGGCAGAATTAAGGCTAGGCTAGGTAGGCTAGGCAACAGTGACGGCGTCTCCTGTGCAATAGACACAAGCCTTCAGCAGCGTTCTGGCACAACGACTCTCAGAATTGGCTGTCGCTGTTGCTGCTGGTGTTGCTGCTGGCGATACTAGCTGCTGGCGTTACTGCTGGTGGTGCTGCATCGATACTGCTCTGTCGTTGTTTTTGTGTCGTTCATTATCGACTATCGCTTCAGCTCGGAATTTACTGTGCAGAGTTTGTGTAGAAGGTGGGTGGCGATTTTTTTGTGTTT
>CM054152.1:1676389-1678889 GCA_028751875.1 Rapana venosa
CCTTCAGCCAGCATGGACCCCCCTGCTGACAGCGGTGTTACAAGGAAGAAGTCACTGCTGACAGCGGTGTTACAAGGAAGAAGTCACTGCTGACAGCGGTGTTACAAGGAAGAAGTCACTGCTGACAGCGGTGTTACAAGGAAGAAGTCACTGCTGACAGCGGTGTTACAAGGAAGAAGTCACTGCTGACAGCGGTGTTACAAGGAAGAAGTCACTGCTGACAGCGGTGTTACAAGGAAGAAGTCACTGCTGACAGCGGTGTTACGAGGAAGAAGTCACTGCTGACAGCGGTCTTACGAGGAAGAAGTCACTGCTGACAGCGGTGTTACGAGGAAGAAGTCACTGCTGACAGAAGTGTTACAAGGAAGAAGTCACTGCTGACAGCGGTGTTACAAGGAAGAAGTCACTGCTGACAGCGGTGTTACAAGGAAGAAGTCACTGCTGACAGCGGTGTTACGAGGAAGAAGTCACTGCTGACAGCGGTGTTACGAGGAAGAAGTCACTGCTGACAGCGGTGTTACAAGGAAGAAGTCACTGCTGACAGCGGTGTTACAAGGAAGAAGTCACTGCTGACAGCGGTGTTACGAGGAAGAAGTCACTGCTGACAGCGGTGTTACAAGGAAGAAGTCACTGCTGACAGCGGTGTTACAAGGAAGAAGTCACTGCTGACAGCGGTGTTACAAGGAAGAAGTCACTGCTGACATCAAGGGACAACCCCAGTGGGGATGCCGGGGGGCCTGTCAGTATAAATAGCATCCCCACCTTCTGGAAATTCTGTGCTAGGAATTCCCTCTTTTGTATCCCTCTCTTTGTTTCTGCCTTGTTCCTTTTCTTCTTGTCACCTCCTTCTTGCCTATTTTCTGCCTTCTTGGTCCATTCTCCTGCCTTTTTTCACGCAGAAAGACTTATAAATTAACAATTCTCTCCCACGCGGAAGTCGGATGCGCTGGTCCTGATTTGTCAGGCGCTTAACAGCAGCACAACGCATTTTCGCTCACGTGACAGTCAACACTAGCGGCTGTCTGAGTGTTCGACGTCGACGACGACGAAGATGTCAAGGGACTCTATTGACCAGTCATACAGCAGATCTATAACTGCACTATGCGAAGACATTCTCTGATCCCAGTCCTAATTTGTTGTTTTTTCTTCCTAGATATGTTCTCACTTCCTCAAAACAATTCATTCCTCTTTCCCCTTTTTCCGCAAGCAGCCACCTCTTCTTATGGTTCTCATGACGTTCGGATCCTTGGCAGTGTTAATGGCCAGCAGAGGCAAGAACCTCCAGGAGTGAGTCTTTGGCAGCTGTGACGCAATATAAAGACAATCGTCTGGAGCAGTCTGGACACAGTGACGTATACATGCCAGAAGGATTGACATCATCTCTCAGCAAAAACTCATGTTGCGTCACACGTGTACGCGTCATCACACAAAGAACGTGTGTGGTGTCGTAAAATGGAGACCTTTTCACTAACTGTATTAAGACTGTTCAACTGCGCCAATCCGCTCTAAACGTAACCAGAAAAAATATTTTTAAAAACTGCGAAGCACATCGTTTAATATGGACACTCATGAAAATACGACCAAAATGATTGTAATAAAAGATGTTTGATATATAAATACTAAGTCCAGGCTGTGAACATAAACTTCCTAGCTTTCCTGAAAAAACAGTTAATTTACCGATTTACACGCTCTGAAAGACAACAGGAATTGTCAGATTTGGAATGGTTTGTCTTGCAGTTTGCAGTCTGTGCATTGGCAGCCCCCCTGATGAAGGAAAGGAGGAGGCGATTTCCACAGGAACTTTCCAGACCAGGAGGGATGCATTCTTATCTCTGTTGAGTCTTTCTGTGTTACAGCGGCAACCACTTAATGACAATAACCACTTTACGACACACCAAATGCGACAGTTTGGAAACAACCAGCCCCAGACTGGCTGTTCAGATGACCATAGCCACCTTTTTTTTAAAAGAAATACCAGATGACCATAGCCCCCTTCTTTATACCAGATGACCATAGCCCCCTTCTTTAAGATGAACATAGCCCCCTTCTTTAAGATGAACATAGCCCCCTTCTTTATACCAGATGAACATACCCCCCTTCTTTATACCAGATGAACATAGCCCCCTTCTTTATACTAGGAAGTCAGTGTCCATGCTTTCTGTCTCTCCAGTCGAGGAAGAAGGCGGCCTGCTAAAACAAGCGGACAGCTCACTCTCCGGGCTTTTCCTTCAACACACAGAGAGCAAGTAGGACACTGTCGTGGCCTCGGAATTAATCTTTTTTTTTTCTAGAATTTTTCTTCTTCTCTCTCTGTCTTCTTTCCTACAGACTCTCTGTGGATCTGTGTTTCTGTCTTTCTTTCCTTCTGATTTTCTGTCTGCCTGTCTTTGTTTGTTTGTTTGTGTCCTTCCTTCTTTCTTTTCTTCCTCAGTTTATCCTTCCTTCCGTCTTTCTTTCCTCCATTTCTCCTTCCTTCCTTCTTTCCTCACTCCATTTCTCC
>CM054152.1:1691389-1706389 GCA_028751875.1 Rapana venosa
CATCCTTCAGTGTTGAGCACTGTTGAGGTCGCCATTCAGTGTTGAGTACTGTTGAGGTCGCCATTCAGTGTTGAGCACTGTTGAGGTCATCCTTCAGTGTTGAGCACTGTTGAGGTCATCGTTCAGTGTTGAGCACTGTTGAGGTCATCATTCAGTGTTGAGCACTGTTGAGGTCATCCTTCAGTGTTGAGCACTGTTGAGGTCGCCATTCAGTGTTGAGTACTGTTGAGGTCGCCATTCAGTGTTGAGCACTGTTGAGGTCATCCTTCAGTGTTGAGCACTGTTGAGGTCGCCATTCAGTGTTGAGCACTGTTGAGGTCACCATTCAGTGTTGAGCACTGTTGAGGTCATCATTCAGTGTTGAGCACTGTTGAGGTCATCCTTCAGTGTTGAGCACTGTTGAGGTCGCCATTCAGTGTTGAGTACTGTTGAGGTCGCCATTCAGTGTTGAGCACTGTTGAGGTCATCCTTCAGTGTTGAGCACTGTTGAGGTCGCCATTCAGTGTTGAGCACTGTTGAGGTCACCATTCAGTGTTGAGCACTGTTGAGGTCACCATTCAGTGTTGAGCACTGTTGAGGTCATCCTTCAGTGTTGAGCACTGTTGAGGTCATCCTTCAGTGTTGAGTACTGTTGATATCAGCCTTGAGTGTATCAAAACACAGGATTTCACATTTTTGGGCAGTTTGGGGGGTTAGTTGAAAAGGAGTTAAAGCGACACTTTAGAGTGATTATGCATAATAATAATAATAAGAAGAAGAAGAACAAGAATAATAATGATAATAATAATAACAATAATAATAAATGGAATTTATATAGTGCCGTATCTTGCAAAAAGAAAATCAAAGCGCTTGCATTCAACACATTCATACATAAACCAACAACAATTAACAGAGTTAACAAATTCAAATGTACACACACACACACAACACACACACACACACACACACACCACACACACACACACACACACACACACACACACACACACACACACACACACAGATTATACACTTTGGCAGGGTGATGGGATTTAGGCTGTTTTAGGCATGGATAGATTTGAGATGAAACAAGAGGGGGAAAATCAGATTTGGAATAAATAATTATGTCTTGAAGCTGGATTTACAAGGGTCATAAGTAGGCTATTAGTGAAGGGAGAGCGGGAGGTCATTCCAGATCATTGGACCAGAAACAGAGAAAGAGCGACGGCCAACTGTGGAGTGGTTGAATCTCGGTATCTGCAGCAGAGCGGAGGGAACGAGGAGTGTATAGGTGAATACAGTTGCAGAGGTAGGAGGGAGCTGTTTTGTGGAGACATTTGTAACAGAGGGTACTGATCTTATAGTTTACTTTCTGTGGCACAGGCAGCCAGTGGAAAGATTGCAAGAGAGGAGTTATGTGCTCAGATTTTTCTTTCTGAGGACAAGTCGAGCTGCAGAGTTTTGTATATTAATAAGGTATTAAAGCTATTCTCGAGAGAGGGCAAGTTTTTCAGAGCTCTTGGGTTTAAAAAAAAGATGTTAAGCAACACCTGAGGTTTACTTTTAATGTATTCCAGTAACATTTGAGGTAGGCCTTCTTGGTACCAGAACAAAACTTGAGGGTTTTAAAAAAAAATTCAAAAAGATTTTAAAGCAAGTCTTAAGGTGGCCTTTAAGAAGGCATTAGAACAACTCTTGAAGCTGGTCTTCAAGGTATTAAAGGAACTTTTGAGGCTGGCTTGTCAAGAATCAGGGTAGATCATTAAGAGTTTGCCTTTAACGTGGTAGAATAGCTTTTAGGATTTGCCTTCAATGTATCATATCAATTCGTGGAATTGGTTTGTAATGTACTTGAATAAATCTTGAGCTTCAAGGTAAAGGTAAAGGAGTCCCATAACCTATAAGGTCGTAGGGGAGCGAGGCGTCAGAGACCTCAACTTCTCAAGGGGTTGCATGTTGAGGGCGGCGCCCATCTCCTCTCCCTCGCTGCTTTACCTTCCTAGCCCTGAAGAGGCAGGTACCCATTTACAGCTGCTGGGTGAACTGGGGGACTGTAGGAAGCCAAGGCGCGCAAACGGTCACCCATCCGACGCTGCTAACTTGGCTGGGGGGAAAGCAAATGCTCCAACCACTGAGCTATCCCGTCCCCAAATCTTGAACTTACTTATGAATATATTTGAGCAAATCTTGTGCGATGCCTTGGAGGTGTAGAAGGCCTGTCCTGAGCTGTGGTGTTTAAGACATCAGACGAACGTTCGTGAGCTTGGCTTGCTGGCGCTAAGTGTCGGGGCGGACGCTTGCTGCTTGCAGTGCCCATCTGGGCGGACATCCTGATCGTGGCCGGCGCCCTGCTGGTGCTGTCCTGCTGCTTCTACTGCGTCTGCAAGAGATGCTGCGGCAAGCGGAAGAAGAAGGAGGGCAAGAAAGGCCTGAAGGGCGCCGTGGACCTCAAGAGCGTGCAGCTGCTGGGCAACGCCTACAAGGAGAAGGTGAGGAGGGGGACAGGGGGTGGTGGTGAGGGATGGTGGGTGGGGTGGGAGTGGATGGTGCAGAAGAATGAGGGAAGGCTGATTTGTTTGTCATTCAGTTTGGCATTCTTTTGTTGTGTGTGTGTGTTGTCTGTGTCTTTTTGAGCGGTGGTGTATGACCTGTGAAGCTTGTTCATGTTTCGCTTGCTGTTTGTGTCTCTGCTGCTTAACATCAGTTGGGATGGCCTGTGTCCTTTATTGTGTACTGCCTGTGCTTCGGGATATTACCATGGTTTGTAGACACCCTGGGTCCTCTGGTGTGCTGGCTGCATTCTATCATATTGTAACAATACTTTTTGTTGCAACATCTTTTCTTTGCCTCATTGGTGGTATCACTGAGTAGGCCTACTAGAACAAACCAACTATTATTTTTCTCAGGCTGGTTTTTTTCTTCATTTTTTATAATCTGCCTGTTTGCAGGCTCATTTCTAGGACGTGTCGCTTTCGTGGGAGCTTTTTTTTTTTTTTAAACTGTAAGCATAAAATTTACAGTATCTTTCCATGCTCTTTCTCCTGTTCATCTTTCTCAAAAGTCTGTTACTTTAGAGTTGACAGCATAAAGAAATATCGTTTTCTTATTTCAGCTGTATTTGGAGCAGTAGGTGTCAGCCCTTGTCTGTTCTTGTTGCTGGTTCTCTCTCAGATCGTCACTATATCACATGGACTTTTTCGCGTTTTCTTCCGCTGCTTTTCCTTCCGGCAGTTCTGTCTTTGAGTACTGCCTGGCTGCCAGTACCCTGGACACAGGATTGTCGTCTCAGTGCATAGGCTTTCAAGAAAAACCAACAGCAGCAGCAGCAAATCAAAGTGTTCAAAGCTAGGAACACAGCTTTCTCTGCTGGCATTTTTCTGGCATTGTCTGTGATAGTTTTTGTTCGGATTTGGAATGTGATCTCATGTGAGGGCAAAAGTTCAGTTGATCCAGCCTGACCTGTGTTTTAGTTCTGTCTGTTTAGTTTACGTGTTGGTGCAGCCTGGTGCTTTCCTTGTTGACATTGTACTGCTTCCACTATTCATTGTGTCTTGTCTTCCTGCTCTTTCCTTTTCTGTATCCTTTCAGTCAGACTGGCCTAAAACAATGCCTCTGAAGCCAGCTGTGAATGCCTTTGGTTTTTTTCTTTTTTGCCTATTTGTCACTGTGTTAGTGTTTCCTTGTGATGTATTTTGAAATGTTTTTCCCTTTTCAACAAAAGCTTTGTAAATGGTATATGAAAAATATATCTATATAAAAAGTAAACACCATTCTGGAGCCAGTTAGATTTCTGAAGAATTTGACACCTTACTTTTGTGTGTCTGGCTCCAGTTTGCTTTTGAAAGTTTTTTTTAATACTTTAGCTTTGTATGTACTTTTTCTAATCATTTCTTGTCAACTGTACCAGCTACTCCATATTTCTTGTCGTTAATTTTGTTAGTATTGTTGACAGCGTAAAGAGTTGAGGATAAACTGAGACCAGAGGTAATGGATTCAGCTGGAATAGGTCCTGATAAAAGTCACCATGAAGACGGTAATGGATACAGCTTGAACCGGTCCTGATAAAAGTCATCATGAAGACGGTAATGGATACAGCTGGAACCGGTCCTGATAAAAGTCATCATGAAGACGGTAATGGATACAGCTGGAACCGGTCCTGATAAAAGTCATCATGAAGACGGTAATGGATACAGCTGGAATAGGTTCTGATAAAAGCCATCAGGAAATTCAAAGCCAGCGAATCTCCAGCGAAGCCGTGCCCTTTGCCTGCCCCAGGATACAATAACTGTTGAAATGTCAGTGGTGGTGACTGTGCATTTGATAAGGAGGCTGTGAACAGTCACAGAGTTCCCCCCTGATCATAGTCATCTGTGGTGTTCACAGACAGCTGGCCTTTCTCCAGAGAGAGTGGCACTGTCAAAAGACAGGAAGGAATATCGATGTAGGAGTGTCAAATGTTCGTCTAGTTTTTCCCCACTCTTGTTTGCTTTGCATTTCATAGTTCTTTCAAGTAACGTTACAAAGGTGCCGGGAATATAATCATATAGCTGCAGGAGGCTCCGTCTGTCTGTCTGTCTGTCTGTCTGTCTGTTCGTCTGTCTGTCTGTTCGTCTGTCTGTCTGTCTCTCTGTTTGTCTGTCTCTCTGTCTGTTTGTCTGTCTGTCTGTTTGTCTGTCTGTTTGTCTGTCTGTCTGTCTGTCTGCCTGCCTGCCTGCCTGTCTGTCTTTGGTATTTCTGGTGCCAGTTTCATAGTCAAATCTTGTCTGAGGCACGCTTTTTCTGTGTGAGTGGTGGTGGATCTGGTCATGTGCGTGTGTGTGTGTGTGTGTGTGTGTGTGTGTGTGGTGTGTGCGTGTGTGTGTAATTGTTTGTATATTCGTGAACCAACATAACCAACAGTGGCTAAGCCCGTGTTATTATTGCTCCCTAGTTTGTGTATATCAAACTTTTTGGTGTGTAAGTAACTTTACATGTTGTATGGCGTGTCATTAAATTTCTAGGAAGAAAAAGGAAAAGTTGGATTAGGTTTCTGGGGGATGCAGGGTGACGGTAGAAGCCCAATGCCACACCTTGGCTTTTTTGCATATTGGGTCCTTAAAGTATATTTCAGTTTCTCTTCCATTTTTCAGTTACATTCACAGACTGCTGAGAAATGTGTTTTATGTGTGGACGATTTCAGCAACTGGTTTGGGAACATTTTTCCTTTCACTCCGCCACGCCATAGAAACAATATGCAGAAATGAATTAGAATATGCAGAAATGAATTCTTCTTAGAAAAACCTTTTCGTATTTTCAGTGGGATAAATAATTCATTGAGCAAATCAGACCCTCAATCAAACAGATGATTATAATCAAATCGTACGATGCTTCAGAAGCGTGTTTAAAATGTACAGCAACAAATTAATAATGTTCTTTCCATTTGAAAATATTATGTTTGATACGGATCTATGTGTTCATAAATGCTTTCAAATGGGGACATATACTTTCGGAATAAATGGTGAGTGCTCGCCAAAGAAGATGCTCTAACTGTTTGACTGCCTTGGTTTTCTGTTTCCTTCTTGTGTCAGTAGACCGACCTGGCATGGGGGACTGAGCGCTGAGCTAGTTCCAGCATCTGTACACGTTTGCTCTTCACTCTTTTGCATGCTTTTTCACGGGACTCTGTTTTTTTTGTGTCTTGATTTTTTGTTATCAATTTTGCAGTATAATTCAAAGGTAAACTTTGAAATGCACTTGATTGGTATAGGGTTAATAGAAAACCAAGAAACCCTTTAAGCTGAAGATGTTAGGAAAATGTTGTAAGAGTTTTTGGTAAAATTAGACAGGGTTTTTATTGTCATTATTACTATTTATTTCGTTTTAATTCACTTGCTTAAGTGGTAAACATATGTTTACGGTTCCATCAAAAAGGCACATGTTAGATTAGGTGACATGACTGAGAGTGCCGTGCGTTGAAAGAGACCTTGACCATACAATGGAGCCGGTGCAGAAATGACCGCTGCTGATTTCGGCAGCAAGACAGTTGCACTCCCGCTATCTCCGGGAAGAGCATCCTCCAGACATCGTTAGGGAGGAAATCACTGTGACTGGTTATGGACAGAAGGCAGTGTTGTACTCGTACAGTCTCTTAGAAGAATAGCAACATGCGTCTGAATGTAAGGAGATGTCTGGTTTACAGCCATGAAAAACGTGTTCTGATATAATTCAGATTTTCCTAATGTATATTATCATAAAAATGCAAATGTTTCCCTCTGCATGTGTAGACCACTGGTTTGCGAGACGCATAACTGTTTGAACCGAAATTGCTTTTTTAAACAGATTTGTTTAGCGTCCACCATAATTAAAGATGAAACAGAAATCTTTACGCCCTCCCCCCCCCTTCCGATTTCAAAATTGTTTCTAAGCTATTAGTTTTCATGTTATAGAAACTTTGATTTTATTATTAAAATTTTCAGTCGTTATATTAGTATGTTGGTTTTTTGTATGGTGTTTTTTTTAGTTACTTTATTTTGTTTCTTCTGTTTTTACTTTACTCTGTTTTCTTTCATTCTACTTCATATTATGATTTTGCGTTACTGCAGTGTAGTGTATTTTTGTGTTCAAACTTTTTTTCATATAGAAAACATTGCAAGCTTAATCTTTTCAACTTTTGGTGTAAACAAAGGGGCGCTATTCAAGTTTAGTCACATGGGGAGATAAACCTGGCTTGACTCAGAGCGTCATGCTAAAAATCAACGGCTGAGCTGAACACTCCAGCTGTATACTTACCAAATTAACGGCACACAGATTTTGTTGCTTATTTAACTCATTTATCTATTTGTTTTGCAGCGATGTTTTTCATTACATTTTCTTTCTTCGTGGACAGTTAGGTCTTGATGGCTACTTCGGTAGGACACAGGAATGTGATTTTACTCCGGCAAAAGCCTGTGTCAGGCTGGAGTGTTTCTCCTGAAGGTATTTAAGGCAGCAGAGGGGCTCAGTGACACCACCGCCAGACCTCTGACAATGGCTCATCTAGGAATTGAAACTCATGAACCAGGTCGGGCAGATATAAGGGTTCTTATTGCAAAAAGAAAACAACAACAACCAAAAATGAAGCGAAACAAAACCCTGAATACTCAAACGCTGTCACCAAAGCTTTAAATGGGTAGGTTTAGTTTGTAATCTTCATCAATCATCATCAAATACAGTATGACATCAACGAAGAGAGATAAGGAAACCCCACAGAAAAACAAAGACAGGAAGAAGACAAAGACCTCAGTTCTATGAAGTCACCAACTACAAATCACTGCCTGTTGTCGTTCTGAGGTTGTGTCATAGGGCAGTGACCCTCCCGGGTATGACTGGGCAGGGTGGTGATGCAAGTCACCACAGGAGAGGTGGTTCCAGTCCTGCTGTCTGACTCTGTATGATAAAGTTGCACAGTCTTAATCCAGCTTTTGTCGTTAGCAAGGTGACCGCCCTGATATGATCTCCGTAGTGGGAAGTGTGTGTGTGTGTGTCTGTCTGTCTGTATGGGGTGGAGGGGGGTATTTTAATTTGATGGTCCACCTAAAACGGGGAGAGTGAAACGGAAGCAGTGAAAAAGAAGTCGTTGCAAACAGTTCTCCCTCTGTCCTGTAGGTTTTTTCCCCCTCCAAATTTATGAAATATTTTGCATACCCTCATAAATTTTTTATTTTAAAGATTTCATTTAATTTTTAGGGTTTTTGGTTTTTTCTATTCTGGAAAACAAGGTCTAGGATTTAATGATGTTTTCTTTAATAGGCACAACAACGCTGTATCAATATGCATGCTGGTTATAATGACTCTTGTGACATTGTTTTATTCAATTTTCACATGGTGACCAGATCAGTTCTCTAGAGACACATGAAGCGTGTGTCAATACCTGCAAGTCAAGGTTGACAGTTGTATAATTATCAGATCTGGTTCCTGAAGGCCCCATCTTTAAACTATTGTGGGCTGCAAGGCCAGACATCCCAACGGAAAATGCAGGATAAAGTACAGTTCATCTGTTGTCAGCAAAAGAGCAATCCGCTTATTTCTAGACAAAGAATGGTCTATAAGAAATATCAACAATCCCTATTGTGTGGGGTACTGCAGTGATGATGACAGCTCTGTGAATAACTAAGGGTGAAAGTAGTTCGGATCTGTGTGGCCTTTGGTTAAAAGAACGGTAAATGGCCAAAGATACATTCACAGGAATCTTTGCAATGGTTGATGTAATTTAAACAATTAAAATGGAATCGAAAGTATCTAAATGATCCATGAGTAAATTACACATCTGTTCACCAGGTCTTGTTGTTTACCAGCAGATATCCATTCAAAGTTCAGACATGACCCGCTGTGCTTGACGCAGTTGTTACAGTTACAAATTTCCAGCATCACCTTTCAAAATAGACGATTTTTGACTGCATGTTTTACCCACAATTTGGTCATACACACTGTAGTATTTCAGTGATATTTACCTGTCTTGATGATAGATTTGCCAGTGCAGTATTTGGACCTTTCTGGTGTCAACACCAGTAGTTCTTTACGCCATCCTGACATCAAGGTTGTCAGGAATCTGACCTTCCCTCTTGTGAGAGTTACTGATTCTATACCTTTGTGACATCAGAGAGACCAGTCGTGGGTTTTTTAACGTGATTTTACTGATGTAAGAATTACCACTTGTCTGGTTTGTGTTGATGGTAAAGCCCCTAGTAGGTAGGTCTGCAAGTCATGTCGTCAGGGTCTCCAATAAATTGATGTGTCATAACCTCAGGGTTACCAGTAATTTGATGCGCCATAACCTCGGGGTTACCAGTAATTTGATATGGCCTAACCTCAGGGTTACCAGTAATTTAATATGTCTTAACCTCGGGGTTACCAGTAATTTGATATGTCATAACCTCAGGGTTACCAGTAATTTGATATTTCATACAATCAGGGTTACCAGTAAATTGATATGTCATAACCTCAGGGTTACCAGTAATTTGATATGTCATACAATCAGGGTTACCAGTAATTTGATATGTCATAACATCAGGGTTACCAGTAATTTGATATGTCATAACATCAGGGTTACCAGTAATTTGATATGTCATAACATCAGGGTTACCAGTAATTTGATATGTCATAACATCAGGGTTACCAGTAATTTGATATGTCATAACATCAGGGTTACCAGTAATTTGATATGTCATAACATCAGGGTTACCAGTAATTTGATATGTCATAACATCAGGGTTACCAGTAATTTGATGTGTCATAACATCAGGGTTACCAGTAATTTGATATATCATAATAATAGGAATACCAGTGATTTGATTGTCAAGATATCAGTTACGAGTTATTGAACATATTGTGATGTCAGGGTTACCAATAATTTGATGTGTCCTGATTTAAGAATCACTAATAATTTGGTCTCTGCAGATGTCAGAGGTAATGGTAATGTGAAATTTTCTCTAAATCAGGATCACCGGTAATTTGGTCTGTTCTTTTGTTAGACTGTACAGAGGTTTGATCTGAAAACAGAGCAACAAGCAGTTTTGCTCAACCATCACAGTACACAAGCTATTTGGCCTGACCTTACGCCATAGCTATCACTGTCTGATCTGTCCTATCATTTACTCATAATTTGATAGCCATTTTATCCTGATAAAAGAGTAGCCAGTAATTTGAGCTGTCGTCACGACAGTGCCCTGTAATGTGACCTGTACTTTTTCATGTACCAGTGATATGCCTTGTCTTGGGAGCAGCGCTACCAACAGTTTGCCCCCACCACCTGTCGTTAGCATTGCCATCAACTTGACCAGTCTGACCTGTTGTCCAGGCTACCACAAACCTGATGTCAAAGTGGTCAATACATTGACCTGTTCCGATGTCAATAACAAGTTATACCACTTTTATGATGTCAAGGTCAACGATAAATTGACATGCCATCATGTAAGTGATCAGTTATCTGACTTGTTCTAATGTCAGAGTCAGGGGTAGTTTGATCTGCAGTCTCACCTAGGTGACTAATCATGTGACCAGTCCACGTGAGAGAGTTATCTGTCATCTGACCAGCCTGTGTCAGAACTAGCAGTAATGATGTGACTCCCCTCATGAGAGAGGGATCAGCGTCTGATCTCTCCTGATGTCCAGCTATCCATCACTTTGATGGACCCTGCAGTCACAACTGCTAGCTCTTTCATCCATCCTGCCCTCAAATTCACTGGCACTGACGTCGGTTCTGAGTACTTTGGCCTGTCCTTTTGTCAGACTGGAAATTGGATTGGTGTGAACTCAGTCCCCACTTATTTGTTCCTGTACTCTGTCGATTCCAGCGTTACCGGTAATTTGACATTTCCTGATATCGACCTGAATTATCCTTATGATAGATACTTGGCCCCCTGAGTTTTGGTCCGTTCTAATGTTGATAGAGTATTGATGTTTCCTTAACTATCCAGAAATATATTGTATTTTTATATACACTTTGAACTGTGCTGTCTGTTGCATGTATACCTAGTTCAAATACTAAGAAATTGTAAACAAAACAGTTTGATTTTGTATTTTTGTTAAAGCGGCTAGTTGGTCACCTGGTGGAGCCTGTTCTCGTCATTGCAATCTGTCACAGTTCATGACCTGTTGATTGTGCTCAGCATAAGTCAGTCTGCTGGAAGGATTCACTTCTGACTTGCTTCTGCAATCCCAAAGTTTTGTCATCTCATCTGATTGAAAAATGGCCGAACGATGAATGCCCCAAGGTTCAGTTTACAGGCAAAGTAAAACAGACTAGTTCACGGAAAAGTTTCGTCAGTTCGACCGTTACAAATGAAAGCGGTGTCTAAAAACTGGCTGAAGATGGGGACTCTACGAAATTACAAAAGACTATGAAGTGATTTGTCACTAGTTGAGGTTTTTTCTGTTAGCTCATAAAGCAATTAAACGATTTCTGAAATGTCTAGGCCCGAATTCGTAGGTTGTAGAAAGCTGAGTGGCACAGTGCTGATGATAGTGGTGTGGTGTGGTGTGGTGTGGTGTGATGTGGTGTGGTGTGATGTGGTGTGGTGGTCTTTGCAGCTGTCCTCCAGCTGAAATTGTCCTGCAGATTGCCCTGAAATAGTCATTTTTTCCACATATCTTACTGGTTAGACTTGCTTTGCTTATTTTTTTAATTGTCCTGTTGTATATTTTGACCTGGCCTACATGGCTAGGATTTGAGTTTTGGTTCGTTTTGGGGGGTTCTTTTTATTTTTATTTTTTTACAGAGTTCTGAAATGTTGGCCCCGTTGTTATGCTCACTCAGATGATTTTTTTGAATTGTCATGGAAATATTTTCACCTGCCATTGTGCTTGAACTTGTCCCAATATTATCTTAACTGCTCTGATATACTTTGACCTATCCCTGTCGTTGAAACTTGTAGTCATTATAAAACATTTTATCCAATGGTATAATCCGGCCCATCCTTGTCGACCGTGTCCCCAAATATTTTTCCTCGTGTTCCAAAGGCTGAGTTTATATCAACAAATCTATCATTATCCTAAAATATGGTCAAACCTCTCCTACTGGTTGAGTTTATCATGATTTTATTTTGGGTTGTGGAATGCTGACTGATCCTCCCATGCCCTCCGTGGTTCTTGTGTGTGCAGGTGCAGCCTGATCTGGACGAACTCCCGGTGAACATGGAGGACAATGAAGACGCGGAGAGCACCAAGTCCGAGGTCAAGCTGGGAAAGCTGCAGTTCTCCCTCGACTACGACTTCCAGAAAGGGGAGGTAAGTGTAGCTGGTCTGAGGCTTCTGTTTCAGTTTAGTCACTAGACCAGGAAGCTGGGTGCAGAATCTTCACACATGTATGGCAGCCTTCAGTCCCGGAAGACTAGGGAGTTGTGCTCTAGGTGTTGATTCTGGTACAGCGTCGGGTAAGGCTGGCCAGTCCCACACGGGAATGGTAAAGGGGTGCCCCAATTGCCTCCTAGACTACGGGATAGGTGTAGGTGAAGGTGAAAGGCACTAGATCAATGTCATACTACTCTACTTTCCATTCTTTGTTCCTTTTTCAGAAACAAAAGTTGCCTTGCGTGTGGCTTAATCCGCTTTCACTACATCGTGTTTTCCAAAATGTGCTCTGAGCAGATGTTTTACTAGCACATAACCCAGTTGTTGGCTTGAAGACAGATTTTATTTTTACAGAACACAATACAGTTATAAACCAAAACAACAACAGCATAGCAACTGAAGACTGAAAGTTTATATTATGCTCTTTTCTATCAGACCATGTCAAGGAAGCCTTGGTTACCCGCTGAGTGTGCTCGTGGGTCTGCAATCCAGGGAATGCTGATATGAACTGTTGAGGTTTTTAACCTGCACAGTTAATCTCATGCCTGCATGAGAGAGAGAGAGAGAGAGAGAGAGAGAGAGAGAGAGAGAGAGAGATAGAGAGAGAGAGAGAGAGAGAGATAGAGAGAGAGAGAGAGAGAGAGAGAGAGGGACAGAGACAGAGGGACAAAGAGAGAGTTAATGAATGAATGAATGATCTTTTAATTCAAGGGTCACAGATAAGCATTCATATACTTTTTTATACGCCCTTATTAAGAGAGACAGAGAGACAGACAGACAGAGAATGATACCTTTAAACATGTACCAAGACAACAGAATAAAGGTGGTACACGTGTACGCAAATTCTTAATTCTGAAAAGCCCTATTCTGTTCTTCACGTTATTTCTGTATCTCCCTGAGGAGGAGTAGTTGAGGCACAGCACTGAAGAGCTGTTAACCAGATTACTCCACTATTTTGGTGGGGTTCATGCCCTAACTGGGCCTCTGCAAAGGATTTTCCTAGCCTTTCTGCAGTCTTGTCGATACACCATTTTGTATTGTTTTGTATTGGATTGTATTGGGTCGGATTGTTCTGTATTGTATTGTATTGTTTTTGTACTGTATTATACGCTATATTTCGCCATGGCAGATTCCTCTCCATGAAGTTCGGGTTGCTCACCCCAAGGAGAGCGTGTCGCCGCAAGAGCAGCGCCATCCATTAAGAAATCATGTCTGCGTGTTTATCTTCTGCCATATCAGAGTGGTTTTTGTCTTACAGAATTTTGCCAGGACAAAATGCCTTGTTGCTGTTGGCTCTTTTACGAAAGACGCCCCCAGACCGCCACTCACGATCTAGTGGATGGGGGGGGGGGGGGGGGGGGGGAGAGAAGAGTCTCTTAATTCCCTGGAGACCTGTTGTAGCCAGGCCATTGGATCTTGTTACGTGACCGTGCACAAGAGAGCTGTGTGCCGCTGTCTTGTGTTTCATGACTGGTGTCAGCAAATGTCAGCCTAGAACCATGCATAGTTTTCTGCCGTGGTGCATGATTTCGTTTGTGATATGCTCTGTTTATCTGATGTTTATATTTTGCCATAATAACTCAGCTTTTTACCTTTTATACATTTTTAATCACCATCTACAAAAATACATACAGAAAAATGAAGTATAAGTGTTAAATTAAGTTTTCAAAACGAACATTACTGTTTTGAAATTATTCATAATAGTCGACGAAACGATTTAAGGATCTATGCATTATTTTATCAATGTAGTTGTTTATCTATTCTTTTCCCTTTGCATCTGCTGATAGAAATATTTTCGTTTAAGTTTTACAGAGTAGAATGTCAAAGCTGAGTTCCATGCAAGGTGTTCCTAAGTGAAGCTTCAGCTCAAATGTCATCTCTCAGAATTGAAAATCTGATAAATGGAAAATCTACTGGATGTCAAAGGGAAACAACAACAGCAGCATTAGCAGCATCGATCAGAGAAATCTGCAAGAGCAGCAGTAACAGCAGCAGTAACAGCAGCAATAACAGCAACAGTAGCAACAGCACAACAAGATTAGAAGCAGCAGTAACAGCAGCAGCAGAAGCAGTAGCAGCAGCACAACAAGATTAGAAGAAGCAGTAACAGCAGCATCAGCATGTGTAGCAACAACACAACAAGATTAGAAGCAGCACTAACAGCTGGAGTTTAGTTACCACGACCAACGTCATCACCACCCCCACCACGGCCATTGCATCTATCATAGCTATTACAACCACCACCACTGCTGTTGTTATTGAAATAACAAGAACGTCAGTGACGACAATGACGACAACGACGACAACGACGACAACAAAGGATGGCTCTGAAGGACTGCGTACTGTCCTGACTGATAGCAACACATCACTGTACAACATCTGTACAACATCTGTACAGCATCTACATCCGTCATCATTACCATCGGCATCCCTATCTTTGACCTCCGCCCCTCCCCCTTGTAACAACCACAACAATAATACAACACAGGATATTGGCATTTCAGTATTCACTAAAATGAAAGCAGAGATAGTGCTGTATTCCTCTCACAAATCGTGGCAGTATTCATTAATCAGCCATGTTCTTGACGTTTTTTCCTGTTGTCTTTTTTCAAACAATTTAGTTTTGAATGATTTCTTTTTGAATGATCATTCTTAAGAAAAATTTGATCTTAAAAGCTTTTGTATTGCTGTTGTATATAACATGAAAAAAAATTGTATACCGAGTGCTAGAATACAATACTTCCCTTTTGTGTAAGCATACTATTCCGTCTCTCCGCAAAAGCCACACGAGTATTAATGTATTCATGAAGCCGAAATTGCTTAGTGTTGGGAACAGAATACGATAAGCAAAGGGTACGCTTGATTGTTGACAGTTGTGTCAGGAACAGAATCTTAATGCGCGGGGTGCGCTTGATTGTTTGTAGCTGTCGGTGACGGTGATCCAAGCGGCCGACCTGCCGGGAATGGACATGAGCGGAACGTCTGACCCCTACGTCAAGGTGTTCCTGGCCCCGGACAAGAAGAAGAAGTACGAGACCAAGGTCCACCGCAAGACCCTCAACCCGGTCTTCAACGAAACCTTCACTTTCAAGGTCAGTGGTGCTTTTGTTGTTGTTGTTGATGTCGTTCATTTCATTGTTGCTGTTGTCGGCGTTAGTGTGGTGGTGGTGTTACCACCACCATCATCATCGTCATCATCATCATCATCATCATCAT
>CM054152.1:1723889-1756389 GCA_028751875.1 Rapana venosa
TAAGAGGGCTTTTGGCGAACGGAGAGAGGGAGGTCATTCCAGATCGATGGACCACAAATAGAGAAAGAGCGGCGGCCGACAGTGGATTGGTTGAATCTAGGTATTCGTAGGCACAAGGTATTTGCAGCAGAGCGGAGGGAACGAGAAGGAGTGTACAGGTGAAGACATTCACAGAGGTAGGAGGGTGCTGTTTTGTGGAGACATTTGTAACAGAGGGTACTGATATTATAGTTTACTCTCTGTGGCACAGGCAGCCAGTGGAGAAATCGCAAGAGAGAGGTAGTGTGCTCAGATTTTTTTCCTTCTGAGGACTAGTCGAGCTGCAGAGTTTTGTATACGTTGAAAGGAGTGGATAGATGATGCTGGCAGACCAGCCAGAAGAGAATTGCAATAATCCAGACATGAAAGAATGAGAGACGTAACAAGTTTGAATGTTGCATCTGTGGACAGGTACTTTCAACTTGCACTAATACGCCATAATTGAGAGTAGCACGACTGGCAGGTCTGGGTGATGAATTTTTGCACAGAGAGTGTGTTGTCGATAACAACACCTAGATACTTCACAGCAGTGGATAGAGGGACTGACGCATTGCCAAATTGTATTGAAGCTGTTGTAATGGAAGAGTTTGTATTAGGTCCCTACAAGCATGGCGTTACTGCTTAGCGTATTGTTATCATCCAGTTGTTGATACTTGAAAGATGGTTGTGTCAAGTACTCCATTGTTGGGATGAAATACTGTTGAAAGCTAGTATGGGCCAAACATGTTGTCTAGAAATAGTATCCATAAACCTGATGAAATACTTGTCTAGAAATAGTATCCATAAACCTGATGAAATACTTGTCTAGAAATAGTATCCATAAACCTGATGAAATACTTGTCTAGAAATAGTATCCATAAACCTGATGAAATACTTGTCTAGAAATAGTATCCATAAACCTATGATATTGTCAAAATATATCCATAAACCTGATGAAATACTTGTCTAGAAATAGTATATAACCATGAAATACTTGCTGAATAGAATCAAAACCTGATGAATACGGGACTGAAAAACTGTTCTGAGAATATCTTAACATCCAGATTCAGTTCTTTGTTCAAGTTTTGTTTCAAACTTCTTTCTCCAGACGACAACTGTCCCTTCACTGGACAAACACGGCGAACTGTTCTTATAGGCCAAAAATACGCCATCTTGTATGCTTTTCAACCTAGATCTTGAGACCAAACAAAAATCATAATTCCCACGATGCATTTTACGAACAAGTACCAAAAGAAAGCAGGGATAGAATGAAAAGTGCGGAGCTAACCAATGGCAGATCCCGCTATGTGGGCCATGAACCAGCAGGACACCCAGATTGAATCATGCTCATGGTGGCTGCATTATAGGTCAGACATGGCCGACCATACAAAATATATAAAAAAAAGGTTACATACAATGAAATAGTCAGTGAGGGAGTATGATTTTAAAGTTATTGTGAAAATTCTTAAGCAAATTCCAAGAAAAAAATATTTTAAATGACAGTGAGTTCCCCTGGAAACTTTCAGCATCAGAAGACATGAGTGTGTGCGTGTTTCTATTACCTCCTCCTGGCGGCGTATTTTTACTGCTAGCTGTATAATTTTATATACTCTCTGCGAATATTTACTGCAACGCCAGTAAATTTTATATTACCTCCTCCTGGCGGAGAATGTATTTTTATTACCTGCTAACGCCAGTATGAATTTTATATTACCTCCTCCTGGCGGCAGGAATGTATTTTTATTACCTGCTAACGCCAGTATGAATTTTATATTACCTCCTCCTGGCGGCAGGAATGTATTTTTATTACCTGCTAACGCCAGTATGAATTTTATATTACCTCCTCCTGGCGGCAGGAATGTATTTTTATTACCTGCTAACGCCAGTATGAATTTTATATTACCTCCTCCTGGCGCAGGAATGTATTTTCGTCCAAGCCTGTGCCTGACGAACCAGGACAGACGAAGGCAGGGAGCTTTGCTAGCAGCGTGGTCATTATTGGAGAGGTGGTGCTAGCTGTGATCGGCACGCTAATAACAGACACGTTAACAACAGACACGTTTGCCTTTGACTGATTGGCGCTGACGAAACAGCCTGTTTGGATTGGACGTGATGATGATAATGCTGGAGACCCTGTGTGTACTGCTGGGATGATGGAACGTAAGCCTGCACAGCTTGATTGATTGGGGACTGCTAGAAAGGCCTTGTTTTGATCAAAAACGATGTTGAATGGGAACAAAAATAGCCACCCCACCCCCACCCCATTGGATTGGTGTATCATTCAATTAAAAACCAACACAATATTGGCTTTTTCAATCATTTACCAATACACAGTGTTAGAACTCTGGGTGTCTAAATGGTGAGGTTTTCGCATATGTGACCGTTTTTACCCATCATTGAGGTAGCCACATTTTGACTTCGGGTGCTATGTAGGCCACACAGCGGAGGTGTCACGTCAGTGAACAAGAACGTGATGCGCTAGAAGGTTGGGAGGGTGTGAAGAACTGACCTGTGGTCTGCTGCATTGGGAGGGTGTGAAGAACTGACCTGTGGTCTGCTGCATTGGGAGGGTGTGAAGGACTGACCTCTGGTCTGCTGCATTGGGAGGGTGTGAAGAACTGACCTGAGGTCTGCTGCATTGGGAGGGTGTGAAGGACTGACCTGTGGTCTGCTGCATTGGGAGGGTGTGAAGAACTGACCTGTGGCCTGCTGCATTGGGAGGGTGTGAAGAACTGACCTGTGGTCTGCTGCATTGGGAGGGTGTGAAGAACTGACCTGAGGTCTGCTGCATTGGGAGGGTGTGAAGAACTGACCTGTGGCCTGCTGCATTGGGAGGGTGTGAAGAACTGACCTGTGGTCTGCTGCATTGGGAGGGTGTGAAGAACTGACCTGTGGTCTGCTGCATTGGGAGGGTGTGAAGAACTGACCTGTGGTCTGCTGCATTGGGAGGGTGTGAAGAACTGACCTGTGGTCTGCTGCATTGGGAGGGTGTGAAGAACTGACCTGTGGTCTGCTGCATTGGGAGGGTGTGAAGAACTGACCTGAGGTCTGCTGCATTGGGAGGGTGTGAAGGACTGACCTGTGGTCTGCTGCATTGGGAGGGTGTGAAGGACTGACCTGTGGTCTGCTGCATTGGGAGGGTGTGAAGAACTGACCTGTGGTCTGATGCACTGAAAGGGTGTGAATGACTGCCCTATGGCCTGGTGCACTGAAAGGGTGTGAAGGACTGCCCTATGGTCTGATGCACGTAAAGGGTGTGGAGGACTGACCTGTGGTCTGATGCACGTAAAGGGTGTGGAGGACTGACCTGTGGTCTGATGCACTGAAAGTTGTGAAGGTGTGAAGAACTGACCTGTGGTCTGATGCACTGGACCAAGGTCATTATGGTGTGAAGAACTGTGGTCCCTGTTTTCAGGAGAACAAGCTGGGCGACATCTGCTTCTCCCTGCGCTACGTGCCCACAGCCGGCAAGCTGACCGTGGTCATCCTGGAGGCCAAGAACCTGAAGAAGATGGACGTGGGCGGCTTGTCAGGTAAGGCATCAGTCACAGCAACCCTCGCCCTCTGTCACAGCTCGGTCCTTTGCACAGGTCATCTGGGCCTAGCAACAGGCAGTAGGAGAAAGAGTAAATGGTGTGTGTGATGAAGGAGTAGAGGCTACATGATGTAAAGATTGTTGTCAGGTAAAGCATGTCCTTATACATGCCTGTTCTGAGCCATTTTCTTATTGTGTATCGTGCACAGTTATTCCCTACTACTGATCTTTGGTCTGTGCTCTTGTCATCATTCTGTGCTTCTGAAATGGGGGTTTCTGTGTCAGTGAATTGAAACATTCAGTTTAATTGAATAATGGGTTTTGTATGTCATCATTATGATGAACAAGCTCCATATCGCTGAAGTATGACAATGTGTATTCAAAGTAAGTCAAACCATATTCGGATGTTCCCTGTTGCAGTATTCAGGCACTTCGTGGACGAGAACGACAGTAGGCGTTGTGTCTGTGGAGCTAGCTGAAGGCATGGTTTACATCACAGATTCTAATGCTCCGTCTAAAGAGATGCAGAAGTTAGAATGGTCTTATATGAGTCTATTCATTAACGTTAAAAAGTTCATTACTGCATGCATGTCACAAAGGTAAGGCATTTCCACATACTTTACAAAGTTTATTACTTCATATATGTCACAAAGGTAAGGCATTTCCATACACGTTAGAAACTTTATTATTCCATGTATGTCACAAAGGTAAGGCAACTTATGTTGCGCATTATACTAACAGACGGACTTGATAACTTCTTTTGTCGTGACATAATGAAACTCTTTTTGCGTGTCATTCTTAATGGTCACTCTGTAAAGTCTGCAACTCAGGATCAGTACACAGGCGGTATTCTAGAACAACCGGGCCATAATGCCAAAGCAATATGTTAATCTTGCAAAGTTTTCCTTAGATGATAATAAATGTAAACATTCTTAAATTATGTTGTTGAATACAGCACCTCACATTTCTCACTATTTTCAGGCAATTTGTGTTGGCTGAACCTGAGAGAGCCATGTGTTGTCCAAAGAAAAGTATTACAGTGTTGAAAGGCAACACAATAGTTTCACATTATATTCTTTCCAGAAAATGAACACAAAGATGTCCATTTACATAAAGAAATTAAACTGGGCCCATGTCATTGTGATAGGAAGCGTAGAGTACAGCCCTGTCACGTGGTCCTCAAGCAGACACATGCACGTCCACAGCAGCATTTTTACGTCATCCTTAGCGTCATTGATCGTCATGTAAAAAACAAACAAACAGAAAAATTGTCTCTGATTCGGTGGCTCACAGAAGAAGGGACAGCAACGAAAAAGGATGTATAACATGTACCCTACCATAGGTAACAGTATACGCCCAGGTAAATAAGATGACTATATCTAACTCTTGAGGACGTATTCCATCAAACTATGCAGAGGTATATTTGTTACTTACGTATCACTTCTCTGTGTTAAGGGGAGTAACAGTATGACCAGAGAGTGCTTAACGGGATCTGTCTCAACAATTTCTACTTGAATCCTGGCATAAGGGGAAAACATCAATAACTGGAATGGTGGCTTTCTGTTAAGAAACGACCATTAACATCAACACATGTGCATACATCCACATGCTATGATTCCTTTATGTAACATATCCATAACATCAAAAAATTATCTACATAAAAGCCATAGTAACTGACAATAGCTAGAGCTTATGTAATATCCACTCAGAAATGGCACAATGTAATTTCTTCAAACAGGCATGACATTCAGATCAAGTAATGAATAGACACGAGCATTAGTTACAAACATAGAAATGTGAAATGATACAATGGTTTGACAAGTTCAGAAAATTGAGGAATATCTTGACTTGTGTCGGAAATTTAAATAAAAAAATGGGATTGTTTATGAAGTCTTTTAGGATGGCCTCTAAGTTGTATTTATTATACTGTTATGGACATTCTATCAGAAAATCCCCTGCAATATGTGTTGCTGTTTCTTTCTTTCCTTTCAATTTGTTCCAATTGTTGCTGCACACAAAAAAAAAGATTTGACTTTATGTGGCACTGTCAGTGACAGCTGTAATATCTTATCATTGATATGAAAATAATATTGTACATTTGGGGCATATTCAAAAGTTAAATACAGGTTGTGGTGTGCTCATGTATGTGCCTCAAGATTTGATGCAAAAGCATTAGTGGTTTTAAAATGATATCCATCAGAAACACTTTTTAAAACCTGTACACCCCTAAAACATTGACGAACTAAACCCAAAACCCTGACCAGTCAGCTTGAAGTAGTCTGAAGGCGTTGTTTTGATGATTGACACACCTCTCCCGGGGAGAATAGGCGTGCTTGAGCCAGTAGAGACTCAACACTCATAGAGCACAGTCTCTTGTTGAACATTTATGTATTCTCAAAAAAGGTTTTTTGGTTTGGTTTCTTTTTAATAGAAAAAGCAAAAAAGTGTTTCAAGATAGCATGTGATAGTAAGAGTTAAATGTTTGAAGTAAACGTACAGAATATACCAAGCTGTCAGGAAAAAGCTGTGTACACTAATTATACAGAGAACAAATCAGTGCTCTTAGCAACATCCCCAAGCCTTGCCAGTCATTGTGTGAAAACAGGGGTGCTACTCACTTTTCAAGAATAAAACCAGCCATGAAAAGTATTCTGTAAATCAGTCGCCCATGAGAAAAACATTCGTATCTCCTACATTGTCCATTTTAAGATTTTGTGTGTGCTAGAGCTTTTAAGACACTAAAGCATCATGACTGGAAAGAAGTGCTGTTGATTAAAAGATATTCTTTATAGAACTAGAGGCTTTCCCGCCCAAGTAGGATGCTCTGGGCCTGACTTGTCAGGCGCTTAACGGCAGCGCAACTTATTTTCACTCATCGACAGACAACAGTTTTTATTGCCTAAGTGTTCGAAGAAGAACAAGAAGTACTAGATGGTTTGAAAAATAGTTACAATATCTTTGGTTTCCTTTAAAGATAATCAATGTATGTGTTTGATATCATCCTGATTGTTCATACAGATGCAATATGCTTTTTTCATTTTGTCATGGCATTGGAGAGGATGCACTTGTGTGTATGTGTGGTGTGTACAGTCAACACAGCTTTCTTGCAGCAGGCCTGCCGATCAGACCAAAGAACAAAACAGAGAAAAAGGAAACACGTCTGTGGTGTGATGGGACACACAACAACGCTGGTCGGGCCTCAGTGATTACCTCCAAAGACGTTGCTTGCCTTAATGACATTTTTTCCCCAGTCTTCTTTCAGAAGAAGATAAATCAGTGTTGAACTGGACATGGCACAGGTGACTGGATGTAAAGGAGGGAGCAGCGTGCTGCAGGGATGGCGTTGCTGCCAGTGTGTGTGCGTCCTGTAGCACTTTCAGCCAGTCACCCCGCCTCTGCAGCAGCAGCAGCAGCAGCTGCCAGCACAGAGAGCCGCTGTATCTAATCCTCCCTCCCCTGTCTTCTCTCTCACACCAGATCCCTACGTGAAAATCGGCCTGTACCAAGGCAACAAGCGTCTGAAGAAAAAGAAAACGACCATAAAGAAATGTACCCTCAACCCTTACTTCAATGAGTCCTTCACCTTTGAAGTTCCCTTTGAGCAGATTCAGGTAGCTACAACGGGCCACAGCATCACCCACCCCCCGTGCTGCTGCATCGTGGCTCGCTCGCCCCTCCTCCCCCTGTCCTCCTTTCTCTGCCTGCGGTCACCGTGTGTTCTCTTCTGTTCCAGTCTCTGTGTCTTTGAATGGGCATTCTTTGGGTTCTGTCGTGTACATCTTTTTCTCTGTATAAGTGTGTGTATCCAAATGTATCTGGACAATGTTGTCTTTTTGGACGATTTTTCGAGTGCTTTTCTTTCATTTCTCGTTTGATGATTGTCTTTTTTCTGATTTAATAACCTTTTGTAATTTTCGCTTCAAGATTACGTTCATTTGCTTGGTCTCACAGGAGAGGGAGGGAGGGAGAGAGTGAGTGAGAGAGAGAGAGAGAGAGAGAGAGAGAGAGAGAGAGAGAGAGAGAACGTCAGTCATAATTCAGACTTCATGAAATCAAACTTAATGATCACCAGAATGCCCTTTTCCAAATCAAACTGAAAAATAATGTGGACTTAGGTTACTTTTTACATGGCATCAGCAGAGTTGTTCGTATGTAAAGTCAGTTTTGTTCCACCATTCAGTGACAATGTACTTGTGGAACAGATTGTGTTCACACACACACACTTGTTGGCTTTGCACAAATATTTCTGATCCTTTTACTATATCTTATGTCATGTGTGGAACTTGACATGGAATTATCGATGGTTTATACATATGTAACCGATGTTTTCAAGGTTCAAAGATGCAGTACTGTGTTGACAGCTTCGGTGTTAAAATTGGTTTTAATTCATTTCTTAATTACAGATTATTTAAGTATATTCATATGTTTCAGAATCTACATATCCTACTGTTCGATGAAATAAAGTTAAAATCTGAAGCATAGAAGTTTTTTGGGTTTTTTTTTTAGAAACTAACATTCGAGCAATACGATTAGATAATACCTTTTCTATTTCCTGTTTGCTTTTAATAATCTCATTTCAGTATTCATTTTACACTTTTAACGATCGTTTGGAATTTCCATTATACTTGATATGCCAGGGTGAGCTGGCGTTTTGCTTTTTTTCTTGCATGCTAACTTTTTACATTCATTCTTCTCTTTCTTAGTTCAGTTAGTGATCCAGACATGGCTTTGATCTTCATAGTTGTATGTTTTAAATGTGTGACTGGGATTATCCAATCAGATTTCAGTTTACAGGATAACTTGGTTATTCTCTACTTGGTCTTACAGCCGTACGTCTTCAAGTGTCGTTCACTTTGGTTGGCCTGTCAAAGCGGTGCAAGGTTTATCAAGCCTGAGATATCAAAGCAGGATCTCTTGCCGTGAAAAGCAAAAAGTTACTTTAAGCTGTACAGCAGGATTGTCCAACATCTCTGTTATGCCATGAGAAAATCCACTTGAAAAACGAATCTCATAACAGTTCACGCTTTTTCAAGAAACAAAAATGTCGGGGCCCTGTTTTGCACAGTCAATGGAAAAGATGAACACCTTTTGTTGTGTATCGGAGCTGGGAATGAAAGAGAAAATAGAATGTGAATATACAGTCAGGAACCGCACTATCAGTCTAAACTGAAATTAAGAAAACAACAAGAAGAAAACCCAACAGTATAAAGGACCAACATAAAAAAGATCAGCAAGAGTTGCAGTGACCATTGCTCCAGTTCCAAACCAGCCCAACACTCAACAAGCATTGACATAATGATGACCCTTTCATTTCCCTTCCTTTGGTTTGAAACGTTACGCTTCATGACAGCCAGCCAGACAGACAGCCAGACAGCCAAGGATAAGGTTGGGGACCCTCCCTTCCCTTCTTGCAGCCATGCTTGTCTGCTTACTTGCAGGTGCTGGTTTGGCCGTGACTTGGTCGTGACTCAGTTTCCTCCGCTACTTACCTACATCTTACTTACTTACTTACCTACTTACTTACTGCTGCTGCTGCTGTTGTACCCTCTTCATCGTCATGTCTCTTCTTTGTCGTCGTCCTCCTCCTCCTCCTTTCTTTCTTTCGTCTCCATTGTCGTCTTGGTGCCGTTATTATTTTTGTGCGTGTGTGGACATCTTCTGTTTGCCTATGGGTCTGTTTGACTTGTTTGTTTCTGCTAGATCCCTATGTAAAGATCTCTTTGATGCTAAATGGGAAGCGGGTTAAGAAGAAGAAAACGACGATCAAGAAGTGCACGCTGAACCCATACTATAATGAATCGTTTACCTTCGAAGTTCCCTTCGAACAGATACAGGTATACCATATGTTGGCTGTCTCTGCTAGTTTATTGATATGTGTGTGTGCGTACGTATGTGCGTGCGTGTGTGCGTGCATGCATATGTGTGTGTGTGAGGTCATGTTTTGCTTTCTTTTTCTCTCGCTCTCTCCTGTCTGTCTGTCTCTGTCTCTGTATCTCTCTCTCTCTCTCTCTCTCTCTCTCTCTCTCTCTCTCTCTCCTCTCTCTCTCTCTCTCTCTCTCTGTCTGTACGAGCGTGCATTCTCGCATGCATGTGCGTGTGCGTGCATGTGCATGGGTGCGTATGTGTGTGTGTGTGTGTGCGCGCGCGCACGCGTGTGCATTTTCGTGTGTGTGGGGGGGAGGTGAGTGAGTGGGTGTGTGTGATATTAATTTTATGTCATATCTTTTTACTTTAATGATAACAGACAAGTGTTGTGTGTGTGTGTGTTTGAGTGTGTGTGTATGTGTGTGTGTGCGTGCGTGCGTGTGTGCACCAGAAAGCGATTTATTCATTTTCATGTAGTACTAATCATTTTTTTTATATCCTTTGAGAACTAACATTGCTTCCTTTATTCTACAGTTAAGTTCATTTCTGCATTGCACTCAATCAGTTACAGTCATTTTGTGCACGCTTGTACTTGATTTGCATTTAAATTTATTCCGAATAGTTTGCACAAACAATTGGTACTGTCACGTCATTCTTATAGGGTGGGCATAACATCAGGTAACGCTGTATTGAGATAACAACAAAGAGTACTGGGCATTATGAATGTTTCTGTTCTATTTATTAACACCTGACAGGTGAGTTGGTTTTGCATGTCTTCATTTTCCTGTGGTCCACCTTCTTACTTCTCAACGTATTGATGAATGTTTGGCTCCTGTCTATTTCCATTTCTGCATGCACTGTAGTTTTTTAACAGGGCTTTACACTTTGTTTGGAAAGGTAATGGTTGACTACAGTGGTTACTTCAATGTTAAATCGTAATGATTTACTACATGCAGTGGCTACTTCAATGTTCAGTGATATTTTGAAAACTTCATATAATCATCATTTTGCCAAGTTTAGTATTGTTAGCATCTATTGTTTGATATTCAGAAATGTGAAAAGGTTTTGAGGAAGATGATTTGCGTACAGGCAAACAAAAATACCACCAACCAACCACCTTCCATCCTTCTATCAACCAACAAATCTGTCAGCTACCAACCAACTAAAGACCCATTCAATCAAACAACTATATAATTATTATGTCATATGCACACAGTCTATTTTAGTTATTTGTATTGTATTCAAGCCTAGAATGTAGCTTTGCAATGTACACAGATAAAAATCCATTTTGTCCACTGTTTGAATTATTCAGATATCATCATTTTGGAAGTTAGAGCAGTTCTGCTATCTTAATTTCATTTGTACCAGGTGATTCAATTACAATCCATGCAATACATAGAATGTTTCTCATTAGCCCTTCTAGTATGCATATCAGAAACAAAGTATGATGATTTTTTTTCGTTCTTCATATGGATTGTGTGAAATTGCTGCTGCTGCTGTTGTGGTGGTGGTTGTTGTTGATGGCTGCATAACGATGACAAAAAATATGGATAATGATAACATCAGTAGTTGTGTGACCAGAGAATACACAGAAAAGAGGGTTGGTTGGCGAGGGAGTGGAGGAAGAGGATGACGACGAGAAGAGCGGGGAGGGGGAGGGGGAGAAATAGAAAATAGGAAGAAGAAAGAAGAAAGAGGGAGAGGGGATAAGGAGGAGAAGAAGAAGAGAAAGAAAAATGGGAGAAAGAAAGAAGGGCAAGAAGACAGAGTTTTGGTCAAAGTAGTGTGGGGTGGTATTCTCGGGAGTCAAAATATAATACTGGGAAAAATCAGTCACACATTCAATTCATATTGTATAAAAAGAGACTGGACTGCCTGGCTTTTTATAATACAAACAAAATGGGGAAAATCAATAACCAAATTTATTTTTTTCCTGTTATATATCCCACATCACACAGCATTTTCTGAAGCATATCATGCCACCCAATCTCTATCATGCCACCTCATCCCTAAATGACAGCAGTGAAATGTGCACAGGTCATGTTAACAAGTTTCTGCCTCAAACTTTCCTTCAAGGTTGTACTTTTAATTTACACGCCCCCCCCCCCCCCCCACCCACCCCCGGCCTCTAAAATGTCATGTTGTTCTTCTACCAATGAAATTCTACTGTATTGCAGGGCACTCTCTGTTATTGTTATTGAATTGATGTGGTCTGTTGGGTATAGAAATTAAAGGATGATTAAAGTCTATCTTGAAAAATGTACAAATCTTTGCAGATGCTTTTAAGTCTGCTTTTCTCTCTCAAAGAGAAGTTTGGTTAAGCATCGGTTCTGATGTTTATTCCCTCTGGTCAAACGGTGTTGTCTTTAATGATGTGTCTTTTATGGAAAATCGTCAAATGAAACAGGAAGTGTGATCAGTTGCCTGCACTTGGCTTCTTCCACAAGTTTTGTTGTCAATGATAATGTATAATCATGTCATATGTTTACAAGGGTTTGTTTTGGTTCAGGCAGCTTACAAAGGTAGTCCCCGTCTCCTCGTATCATTATGTGTTTTCATCATCATCATCATCATCAGTCCCGTGACCTTGGCGGTCGTGGGGGAGACACGAAAGACGATGCCGTGGTAAGCCTCCTCCATCCATCTCGGTCCTCGGCTCTGCGCAGTAGTGCCGAGTCATTCATCCTGGTCCATTCTCTGATGTTGTCCATCCATGACTTGTTCTGTCTTCCCCTCTTTCTGCCACCTTCGAGTGTTCCCTGCAGTACTGTTTTTGGCAGAGTGTTGTGGCGGGTGACGTGGCCGAACCATGTCAGCTTTTTCTTCTTGACGATGGTGAGAAGGGTTCCTGTGGACCTGCCAGCCGTGTTATTTGGCTCTTGACAAATTCATTGGTCTTTCGTTCTCTCCAGGATATGCCCAGCAGTTTTCTATGGCATTTTGTTTCAAATGACTGGATTCGCTTTGCTGTTTCAGCAGTCAATATCCAGGTTTCACTTCCGTACAGCAGGATAGTCTGAATTAGGGCTTTGTAGAACTTTAGTTTGATTGGGAAACTGATCTCTTTACTTTTCCATATGGTAGTGAGTTTTGTCATGGAAGATGTTGCCATGGCTAGTCTGACTTTGATTTCTGTCGTCGATCGCCCGTCCTTTGTGAGTGTAGCGCCAAGGTATTTAAAAGCGTCTACCTCCTCCAGTTGCTGGCCGTTCATGTAAATTTTAGCAGTGGCGTTGCTCGTGCTGTTCACAAGTACTTTACTTTTCTCCGAGCTCACCTCCATCCCATATGCTCCAGCTCTGTTCTCAAGTCTGGTCGTAAGATCTTGCAGCTCTGTGTTACTTCCGCCCATGAGGTCAATGTCATCGGCAAACCGCAAGTTGTTGAGGGGTCTGCCGCCAATGGAGATGGTAGAGTGGAAGTCATGGAGGGTCTCTCTCATAATGTTTTCCAAGAACAGATTAAACAGGACTGGAGATAACAGGCATCCTTGTCGGACCCCAACTGTAGTTTTGAAGTAGTCTCCGACCTGAGTGTTCAGAAGGACTGCACTGCTTGCGGTGTTGTATAGTGCTTGAATGGTTTGCACTAGTCCTTCTTCGATGCCAAACAATCTGAGGACCTGCCACAGGCCTTCGTGCCATACTCTGTCGAAAGCCTTCTTAAAGTCGATGAAGTTGTGGAACAGGTCTCTCTGATGTTGAAGATGTTTTTCCATCAGGATGTGGCAGTTAAAAAATCTGTTTGATTGTGCTCCTGCCTGCCCTGAACCCAGCTTGTTCCTCTGCAAGGTGTTCTTCTGCCTCCTTCTTGAGTCGTTTCAAAATAACTTTGAGCATGATCTTGCTGGCGTGGCTGATGAGGCTGATTGTTCTATAGTTTTGGCATTGGCGTAAATTCCCCTTCTTGGGCAGAGGTATGATGAGTGATTGTGTCCATTCTGTTGGCCACTGTTTTGTCTCCCAAATCTTCTGACAGATAGCTGTAACATGTGTGATAACTGTTTCACCACCATGCTTGAGCAGCTCTGCTGGTATGTTGTCTGCTCCTGGGGACTTTCCTACTGGTAAACTGCGGATGGCTTCTTCCACTTCTTCCCTCAGTATGGGTAATGGCGAGGGTACTCTTGATGTTGCTGCTTCCTCTTCTATTATGTGTTTTAAAGACCTCTTAAGAAATGTACACAAATAAATCGATGCTGTTCTTGTGTCTGCTTTCAGCTCTCACAGGGGAAAAAAAAAAAGAAAACAAGTTCTAGCTGTGAATTACCCACAGCCAAATCATTGAATTCGGTAGCATTTTTTTCTCCTGTGGTAACAGGGGTTTTGTCATGAAAGATGGATTATGATTAGAACGTTGTGGGTTATGGCTGACTGTCTGACTTTCCTGCTCATACACATATGATTATTCCAATCTCCTTTTGGAAGGAGAAGAACCATCAGTATGCTATACATCCCTCTGCGAATGTTGATAATTCAGCCCCTGAACCGTTGAAGAGCATAGGTACGGCCAGCTGTCTACACAGTCCTACCCTCATCTCTGTAGGCTACCCGTTCTTTCAAAGTGTTCTTGCAAACTTAACTTATTTACTTTAATTGCCTTGAAGATGGTGCTGGTTTCTGGTCAAGGTAATGATGAGGATGAAGAAAAGGTTAGCCAGTGCAATGCAATGCCTCTGTGGCTCTGTTGCCTTAAGACATTACTTCAGGGCGGGGTGGGGGACTGGGGGGAGAGGGGGGGGGGGCAACTGCTGTAAATCAGTTTTCTCCATAGGCTTGCAAATAGTCAAGAAGAGGAAAGGGCCTTTTAGTTTGGGTTTTACAGGTTGGGGAGGGGGTGAGTTAGAAAGGACAACTGGAAAGGCTGTCATTGATATCAGCCACTGGAAGTTTCAGCATAAGAAAGACTGTTGTTGTTGCAAACTCTGCTGCTGCTGTGTCTGCTAATGATAATGAAGGAAAGTCTGCAAATGAAAATGTGGCACCATAAGTAAGGCAGAAAAATGCAGGCATATAGACTCAATTCTAGAACAAGGTTTTTTTTAAAACAATATGACGGTTCTGTGTGTGTGTGTGGGGGGGGGGGGGAGCGGAGAGGGGGGTGGAGGGGAGGGGGGACGAGAGAGTATGCATCTAGGTCAAAAAGACAAAATGATAACGATATCTTTTCTACAAAGGTCATAGCCATAAGCGTGACACGAAATAAGAAGCAATTCACATTATGCACACACACACACAATTTTATGAGTAGCCTACTATACGTATGCAGTGTGTGTGTGTATGTGTATGTGTGTGTGTGTGTGTGTGTGTGTGTGTGTGTGTGTGTGTGTGAGAGAGAGAGAGAGAGAGAGAGAGATTTCGCTTGGTTACTCTAAACTATTCTAGAAGGCAATATACAATTCTCCACCCCCTAACCCACCAACCCTACCCGACAACCCAAACAGCCAGTCACTCCACTCCACTCCACTCCACTCACCCAGCCGCCCTTGCCCTGTGCAGAAAGTGACGCTGTACATCACCTGCGTGGACTACGACCGCATCGGGACCTCCGAGCCCATCGGCCGCGTCGTGCTGGGCTGCAACTCTACAGGCACGGAACTGCGTCACTGGAGCGACATGCTGGCCAACCCTCGCCGACCCATCGCCCAGTGGCACACGCTCCAGGAGGTGCCCGAGAAGAACTGAGGTCCTCCTCGGGAAGACCTCACTCGGCCGGAGAACTGAGATCCTCTGGGCGACCTCGTCCTTGGCTAGCCAGCTCGGGCTTGGGCTTTGGGCTTGGGATCCGCCACGTCATCCTCTTGTCTGTATTGGGGGAGGGTGGTGTTTGTCTCTTAATCACCTTGTTTGTCTGGAGTGGGGAGGGGGGGGGAGTCAAGGTCGGGGTCAGGGTCGGGGTCAGGGTTGGGGATGGTTCTGGCTGGGCTGGGAAGTGATATGTTGGTGGGGGAGAGGTTTGGAGGGATTGGGTTTTTTCTGTCTTTCTTTTGGTTTGTGTTTTGACTGATACTACAAGAGTTGAGCTTTTATTTCAGGTCACCATGAACAATGTCATTATTTTTTCTTCATTCGAATGTATTTTAGGGTGTACTTTTGTTTGAAAAAAATCACTTTTTTTCTCCAAAATGGGAGGGGTAAAGGGTCTTGTTGGTGTAACTGTACAAATTCTCCCCCCCCCCCCCCCCCCACACACCCCTCTCTCTCTCTCTCTCTCTCTCTCTGTCTGTCTGTCTCTCTCTGTCTCTTCATCATCACTATCAGGAAACCCTTCTCTGGTGACTATTATTGTGTCTCCCCATGTTGTGCTTAGTTTGTTTCAAACTCAAAAGGCTGTTGACTGGAATGAGGAGGGGGGAAAGGGGAAGGGGTGGAAGCAAGCTGAGAAAAGTGAAATCTGTGATGACAAAAAGCGTCAGTGGAAACAGTCTGTATCCTGTCTCTTTCCCTTAGTGTAGTGTGAGTTGGTGGAAACAGGCGCCAACTGCCAAAGTCCCGTTCAAACTTTATGGTTCGGAAATTATTCTTAAATTAAGTTTTAAATTTTCGGTGATTTGAACCGCAGGGGACTGGAGAATCACTCCAACTTTTTGAACTGATTCAAAAACGGGAAATAAATGTTTGGAAGGAGCATGCGCAGTTCTTTGCTTCCTTTTGTGTGTCACATTCCCGATGACTGTATACACAGTGGGTTTGAGTCAAGTTCTACGTAACTCTTCTCTTTTTCGTATGTTTGTTCTAGGCAGTAGTTTACTGGTGTACGTTTCAGTCAATCCTGTGCGGTTCAGAACTGTACTTTCACCATATACCCCATGTCTGAAGATTTTGTCGATGTATACATATACAAATTTTGATTATAATTATAAGGTGTGATAGTGAAGATGAACGAGTGCTGGTGAGATCACTACAGTGGGTCATGTATTACTGACAGTCATTGTGTATGAGTGTGTGTGTGGGAGAGAGATAATTGCAAAACCACAGTTATGACTTCTGTTGGGTTACTGTCTGTGTTACCATAACTAAAACATCTGCAGGCAACTCTTTCTGAGGGGAAAGTGTTGATGATGCTGCAGAGATTCCATGTACAGGTAGCGTTTAGTATCAGGTTTTCTTCTTCTTCTTCTTTCAGTTATTGTTGTCTCAGTGATGTGTATAGTGGCATCGTTGGTATCTTATGGTGTCAAAACTTCTTATTATCACTTTTGTCTTGTTCATTCATTTCATGATTAAAAAAAAAGTTTCTAAGTCTGTCACCACCATCATCAGTTAAATTCATGACAAAAACAAGTTTCTCATTCTACACCCATCGACATCGTCAAGGTCATCGATATCTTCAGCTGTCATCAAATCCCAATGTCATAATGTATCGATCATTGGTGTTCAAAGGTGTTTTCCTCGTCCATTGTACAGTTTGTATTAAGGATTGGTTCTGAAGCACTTTGCTGACCGTCATGTTTCCAGTGACACGATTCAGCTGTCAGAGTTTGTGGAAAATAAAACCGCTAAATGCCCTGCCCACACTGAACCTTGGTTAGAACAGATTCGTGCCCATAAACATGTGAAAACATTGAATAAGAACTTTTAAAAATGGAAAGGAAGGGTTAAAGGAAGGAAGGAAGGAAGGACGACCTCTGTGGTGTTTGGTTTCTGTGCTGCTGGACGGGGTATGGCAATAGAAACACTATCAGCAGCATGGTGTGCTTTGGTGGGAGTGACACAGGCACAAGGAGCAGAAAGGAGGACTGCAATTGAGGATACATTTATTTTGAAATAGATTTGCCCATTGCCTTTTCCAATCTTCATTTCTTTTTAAATTGTGAATCTGGCATCATGTTACAAAGATTTTTGAGAGCGAAAGAAAAAGATTTTTTACCCTAGAAAGGAAATCTGGGCAGCTTGAAATAGTAAAATATTGCACATTGGCAAACTTATTCCAAAAAAGTACAGAGCTTGGCATGAGTAGTTTATCTACGATAATCTCTTACAAAAACGAAGTAATATTCGAATGGTCAATGTTGTATTTTTTTCTTCTCATTAACGACTAAGATAATAGGGACATTTGCCTTGTGACAAAACAGAACTGGTTTGACACCTTTAGAAAATGATCTCACTGACAGCTGAATGAAGCAGGTAAGAGTTCTACATGAAAAACATCCATAAACAGATAAACCATTCTGTAGTTGTGGAGAAAGCAAGCTGATCAGGAAGCAGGGCAAAAAGACGGTGTCATGTCTAAGACCCCTTGGCACTCAGCTGCTAAACTCCGTGTCAGAAAGAAAAACGCGGGAGATTTCCGCTTGCCTTTCCAATTCGTCAGTGACATTCAGTCTGTTCATTGAAACTCCAGCTTTCTGTTCGACTGACGAACTTTCTAGCATCTTGGAGAAGGGCAGAACACAGAACCACCGCTTGACATTGTGGGAGAAATACATTGATAGAGATGAAGGAGTACAAGGCAGTAGGGGTCAAAAAGCCACAGGACAGAAGACCCTTGTTGGGCTTCAGTACCGCCATTGTTTATCTTGCTTGGGTGGTGATGCATGATCAACAGCTGTCAATCACAATGTTCAGTATCAAGAAGAAGTAGATGAAACACTGATGAGTGTTTTGCGGAGCTGGTGAAGAGTGTTTGAAGGACACCTGTCAGTGTTTAGATGAAAGGATCATTCGAGTCTTCAACATGTTGTGATAGAAGTCAACATCTTGTTTGACGAGTGGCAAGTGATTGACTGACATGTGTCAGTCACTACAGAAACGGTCAAAAAAGCAGGTGACACCTTGTCAGAGTTGACAGCTGTGATATGCCATGCCTGACAAAGGGCTGCTTGGCTCAACAATACCAACAACAAGCAACAATCCATATCATCATCGTCGTGTTCTTTGTTATCATCACCGTGGCCATTATTCTCATCGGTTTCATTTCAACCAACCTGGCAAAAAATATTTCCCCTCTGGTATCAACTTCATCTGAACTGATGGAAAGCAAAGGGTGGTCCTAAGACCGAAATACAGTGTAGACTTGAGAGGAGGCTTGGCAGGAAGCCATGGGGAGCGTTTTTTTCAGTCTTTCATTTAGTGCATCTGGCTTTTCTTTGAGCACTCGTGTGTGTCTGTGTATACCAGTGCTTGTTTGTCATAGTGCAGTGTGCAATAGATTCTGTGTTACATGCTTACTGCTGTGTACTGGCTGTTTCTTTCTTCTGTATTGTTTGACTTCCTTGTGTAAATTACAGAATAGTTATAAACTGAAGTTGTTGGGTTCGTTTCAAACTATGCTAGGAAATTTACAGTTGTAATGGAATATGTTTTGATGTAAGTTGCAGAATAGAGAGATTGATGGCGATCAGTGATTCGTGTTCAGGTTGGATTAATTGACTCTTTTTTGCTGTTAACTTAAAGAATGGTGAGGGCGAAGGTATCTCTAAGGCAGAGCCATTGTCTCTGGAAGAAACAGCGCTACAAAATGGAGAGGATGACGTGAAATGTTATTGTAAACTGGCATTGGTGCATTGTATTTAGAAAAAAAAAGGGGTGGGGGGTGGGGGTGAGGGGGTACAGATTTCTTTGGGAGGGATAGAATTAGAGCAGGGGCATAAAATGATTGTTTGCATGTGGAGTTGTTATATTTCCAGGGTCATGCATACTGATTAGTTTGTTACACGTGTTAATTGTTTTTTCTTTCACCTTTTTATTTTGAAAAATGGAATTGATTGAATTTAAGAATGATTAATTGTAATTTCTGTTTTATATCTTTACATGCTTCTTAATTTCTAAAACTCCATTCCGTCGTTCTTGTACATTCCGTTTGCTAATTTGCTGTAAAATAACCAAAACATATACAGGCAAAGACCCTCACACACACACACACACACACACACACACACACACACACACACACACACACACACACACACACACAAATCGTCAATATTTCAGCAGAGCAGCGCAGAAAACGCACCAGACCACAACAATACTACAGCAAAGAGGCAATCAGAGCTTTCCCCCCCTCTATATTCCCACACAACACTCAGCTATGTCGGAGGCTTTGACAAGCAGAGTGGGATGATTGTGCTGTCTCAGGTTTCGCCTTTACTGACGCAGTTTGACTTGAGGCGTCATGTACTAGTTCAGTAAACTCAACTGTTGCGCTTTCCTCAGCTAGGCCTACTTTCTGTACAAACACCCGCACACACATTACTTCTACCCTTCAGTTTATTTTGCTTGGAAATTCTACTTTTATTTTTTATTTAATTCCAATAAGTGTTCGTTTTCAGACTTTTCGATTTTTTTCCATTCCAATCAGACAGTGAGGGGAAAAGGTTAGTATATATTCCCTGTGAGGACTTCGGGTATTGGTTATAATGTTAAGGTAGATGGGATCGTGGGGGGCTGTTTTCTAGTGTTTCCTATCAGTGTGTTTCCTGTATGTACAGCGGTCACCGATATTAATCAAATGTGATTTTGGAGAAACAGATTCATTCATGTACGTGTACATAGCTCACTGCACTGTTCTCATTCATGCCACACTTGTCTCTGTCTGTCTCGGTCTGTTTCATGCATTGATCGTCCTTATTGCCAGTGATATTGTTCTTGTTTCAGCTGGTCTTCAGTCTGTGTTCTTTTCACGTTTTGTCATTGTGATAAGAAAGTGCAATATTGACATTGATCTTTTTATTGATGTTATCTATCTATCTATCTATCTATCTATCTATCTATCTATCTATCTATCTATCTATCTATCTATCTATCTATATCTATCTATCTATCTATCTATCTATCTATCTATCTAGTATTTACCGCATTTTCATTTCTACCGTCGACAGTGCAAGAGAAACCACAGATATCAAAGTTATTTTGAAAATGGGTGTCATTTCTCTCCTTTTAAAGAAAAAACCCTTCCCATCCATGTTTATTTCTTCTTTAATTTCACTAATATCTTTATTTTAGATTATCATAAAAATGTAAATACAACTTTTTCGTGATTTTGTATACCCCTCATGTTATCATGTCTATTGAGCATGAGTAAAATTGGATGATCATTTTCTGCGATGATGACTATAACATCATAGAGTAGCAGTCATTCCTGCCACATGAAATTAAGGAAACCCCAACACAGAAAGAAACAGGGCAGTTGTATGTGTAAAATCAGCTTGTAGTCTGCTTGACAACTCTCCCTTACCCTGCTGTTGTACTCATAGTTCTGCTCAGTGCTCAGATCTCAGACTACTTCTACTAGAATTGTGGTAAGCATATAATTTCCAAAGGGCTTTTCCTGACTAACTATGGCGTTTTTCCATGACTATATTTCCTGTGCTGTTGTTATACTCTGTATTCATCAGAAGCAAATCCAGGCACACAGAAAGATAGCGATGCATCCATGCCTGCTACGGTTGCTTGGCTAAATCTGACGGTTGTGATCTGCACAAGGTATGTGGGTGTGTGTAGCTAGTGGTGGTTCATCAACCGATGAACGCTTAAAAGCCGGTGACATTGACGCCACCTAAGTGCGGCCCGTCTTGCCTCTCTGCCCCAAACTACCTTGACTCTAACTCTTCTTTCTCCCAGCAGTTCATGGGGACGCTATCTGATGCCAGAATACACAGGAACCAATCTACTTCAGACTGATCCTCCGTCAGTCCTTGTCCTGATCCACTTTTTTCTATTGAAGCAGGTCAACAATTGCATATAACTATTACACAGGCTCCAATTTATTGCAAACCTGATCCCATTCCCTGCCCACTACTGTTTCCTGGGCCCCTGGGGCACTTTGAATTGTTGACAGCAAGGATTCTTTTGAAAAGCCTCCACTGTTTCCTTGGTTTTCAAACGGCACAGAACGGCTGTTTAATCGTCATAAAAGACTCGACAGGGGAGGGAATCCAAACGTTGCGTGAATATTGTAGTGTAGATGGACAACGAAGTTGCAGCTTGTGTCAGAGCAGAACATGAAGTCAGCTTAATTAAACCAGGTGACCATTTCCTCATTACTTTTCTGTTGTTACTTGGGGGAACGCTGATCTCTACTTTCTAGGTCATGATGAGTGTTGTTGTTGGAATGTAGGGGGTTGTTCTTTGATGACATTGTAGTGCTTGAATCATACTAGCTTTTTTTTTTCCTTTTTAGCAGTGATAGCATTCATAGTTAGTTTCCTTAAAAACAAAAAACAAAAAACGATTTTGTCACTGGGCACAAACTGCCCCCCTGTTCACATTCCGGGCAGGGTTATCAGTCAGATGTTTGTGTTTATTTTGATACCATTTCGATACGAGTGAAAGCTAGTTCTGGTAGGCAGAGACATAACTGTGGAATCAACCTGCATACCCAGAAACACTTCTTTTGATCTCCACCATTTAAAAACAAAACAAAAATCGAAGTCCTGCACTGCTCCTTTCTTGACAACAACCAATCTCACCACACCCAACCCACCGGTCATCATCGTAACTTTTGACATCATTCTTTGTGATTCTGACATCATTATTTTTCCTTCGTGATTTTTGAACATTATTCCTCGTGATTTCACCATCATCCTTCGCTGGTACCAAAATGTCTGGGGGTCACAAAAAGGGGGGTGTGGACAGGAAAGGGAAGGAATGCCAGTACCACCGCGACACGCAGGCCGCCACAGTGAAAGAATGCTAGCGCTCATCGTCATTAACAAATTATCGGGGTGATTGATTAATGCCTAATTTCAGGATCGTTCAGCCGCGGACTTTATGCCCTTATCTCATTGTCCTATCCACCCAATGATTGCTGGCCGTAACCCTCACTTTGACAACCTCCAACCCACCCCCACCCCCTTGCTCCTCCCCCCACCGCTACCAGTCCATCCATCTATCTATCCATCCACACACTCTTTGCAACTCGAGACTCGAAGTTAAACTGTTTTCCTGTTTGAAAACTGAAGATGGGTTGTGTTGAACAGCTGTCACTGATGTTTTCACCAGCCTTGAACATCTCCCCCCCCCCCCCCCCCCCCCCCCTCAACAACAGAATTACGCTGAACGATCGTGGAATTACGCAACGTCAACTACAACAAACAACAACAACAACAAGAGTGGTATCGTAACGTGCAGTGCATGAAGTCCTGTGTTACCGTTTAGAACGTGCACTGTCTAGTTCTGTCATGTTTGTGAATAATTAAAGTCTTTGTCAAAAACAGATACTGGCTTTCTCTCCCCTTCTTCGGTGAAGTGTGTGTGTGTGTGTGTGTGTGTGTGTGTGTATCCCCGCGCACGTGTGAAAAAGGTAAACTAATAATGAAAAATATCTCACACACACACACGCACGCACGCAGGCAAGCATACATCTATCTGTCTATCTGTCTGTAATTACGCGCTTGCGCGCGCGCGCGCACACACACACACACAATGAATGTAAAAGAAAACCTAATACTTATCCCATTATCAGCGAAATAAAAGAATATACATAAATCATAAAATAGCACACATAATATATGCTCGCACTTAACAGAGTACGCGCGCAAAATTGATGCATACCCACGCGACACACACACAGATGGCGGAAACAGCTAACAGCTAAGCATAACGTCTGCTGAGTCATTCGCAGATCTACTTATAAAAATTAATGACTAAGTCAACCAACCCATCTAAGGCATGGGGGTATCACTACGCCTAAGAAAGTGACTGCTACCAAGCAAATATCTGAATGCAAAATGTGTTATAATTATCATCTCACGAAACTGCCAGATCTGGTGACCAGTGGGCAAGACAGGGCTGTGATGGACATGGAGACTAAGGGTGTATCTAGGCCTCAGCCTACCACTGACTACTTCCTCTCCATCATCACTTGGCCTTGTAAGTGTTGCTATTTATTTTGTTGTGATTTCCATCGAATTGTTGGGAAAACTTTCTCACCGCATTTTAAGATGAGAACGAACAGTGGCAATAGCAAAGAGCAAAGTAAGATGACTAGCCAATCCGCGGAAATTTCATTTAGATCTGACTAAGATTTTCCCCCCCAACAGAGCCAGCCAAAACACCTCTCTTCTCTTGCTACAATGGGCACTTATACTGCTAGATCTTCTCAATGAGTGAGACGTTTACCATAAAGAATGGCAAAAGTCCACTCCTGTTTTAATAGGTTGACCCAAAATAGAATTTTAGGGAACAATTTTGTATATCACAATCATTTACCTTTTTTAAAAAAATGAAGACAAATGGGTTTATTATTGGTTCTGATGTAAAAGTGCACTTAGAAAGGTTGAACATATCTATCACCTAGGTCAAAACTATTCTATTGTCCATGACTCACAGCTATTTTGGTGGCTTTATTCTTCCTGCTGGATTTTTCTAACACTTTTTGGAGATGTTGCTCTGTGTTGAGTCTAAATCTTGATATATTATAGTGTCTTAGTAACTCAGAAACGAATGCTAGGCAGGATCTCTTATAGCCAAAATTAATTATTTGGTACACTTTTTTCTGAGGGGTTCAAATATCACTTTTTGCTAGGTTCCATCTCACTGTGGTATTTATCTTAATTAGAAAGTTGAGAAACTACCAAAAAGGAAGTCGGTCATTCAAGTGGTTCAACTGTCTTACAGGATCCTCTATCTGTTCATGAGGGTTATGCTTTGATCCAAAGTGTTTGCTGGAAACACGTGAACAAGAAACAGGAAGAAGCTGGCCATCCCCAGCATACTTGTTCAGTTCTGGATATTGAGAACATTCTTTGTACTCAGTTCGGCTTTCGAAAATATTGCACAACAAAAATTGTTGATCTAATTAACAGACTGAAATGCAATGTGTTTCAAGCAAAATTTGCAAACAAAATATACAATGTAGATCTAGATCTATACGCGGTATTAACACCCCCCAAAAAGGGGACAACACACACACACACACACACACAACCCCAAACATTTTCAAACATACATATTTCGCATCAATGTCAAGACTTTAAAAAGTTCCTACCAGCTTTTCAACCTAAATCTCTGCACGAGGCTCTAACCAACCCAAAGTTATTGTGCCAGATAGCACTGTCTCTGATGCGGGCCCCAGTAACTTTTCGGGGGAGTGTCACACATGATCGTGAGACTGTTCAAATGATTGCCATTGTAGAGGATTTTAGGATACTTTTCAGTTCTTCTGTGTGTGTGGGTTTTTTGGGTTTTTTTTAATAATCATAGGCCTTTTTTTGCTTTTCTTTGCCATGTGTTTGCAACAGTGTGACTTTAATGCACACAAGTACTAACATACATTGAAATTTTTTTTATTGTAAAACCCTCACCTTGTGACCCCCCCTCCCGCCCCCCCCCCCCCCTCCCGCCTTTACTCAAACTGAACAGACATATAATCGAACATACACACAGCTTGATGAAAAAAAAGCAAATGCATTGTTTATTCAATGAACCATCTGGAAATAAAAATGGGGCTTGACTTTTGGCAAAAGTGTATGTGTGGGCCGGCACTCACATTTTATTGCTGAATACATTCGATTGATGACACACGTGCAAACACTTACACACTTATCTAGTTAGCTTCGATTGATGATACATGTGTGTTGTGCAAACACACACCTATCTAAGTTAGCTTCGATTGATGACACACGTGCAAACACTTACACACCTATCTAGGTTAGCTTCGATTGATGACACACGTGCAAACACTTACACACCTATCTAGGTTAGCTTCGATTGATGACACACGTGCAAACACTTACACACTTATCTAGTTAGCTTCGATTGATGATACATGTGTGTTGTGCAAACACACACCTATCTAAGTTAGCTTCGATTGATGACACACGTGCAAACACTTACACACCTATCTAGGTTAGCTTCGATTGATGACACACGTGCAAACACTTACCTAGGTTAGCTTCGATTGATGACACACGTGCAAACACAGGCGGAGCTTCACACATGTAACTGGTGACGTCTGCAAAAGGAATCTGTAGTGTGTTTTCCTGTGCTGGCCTTTTTTGTGATGAAGACCTGCTCCACCTGACAGCTGACTCAAACGTGACATATTGTTGTGTGTGTGTGTGTGTGTGTGTGTGTGTTGTGTTGCGTTTTCCTGCCCTCGAGCAAGCAAACAGTGAAGTTTATTTGGTGATTCAATATCCAGTAGATCGGTAGTCTAGAGGTGTTACATCCCCCTAGAAAACGAAAAGTGAGGGTTTGGTTTGATTCCCCCAACTATTAGACCTTGAGTGATGGTGAGGGTGCTAGTCTTTTGGATGAATAGGTGTTGAGCCCACATAGAACTCTAGTCTAGACAAAGTTCTAAAGCCACTATCATAGGCAAACAATATTCACATGCAGTCATGAATTTCTCGCACAAAATACTGCCGTGACTGAAAGTAGACAATGTAAAACAAAACAAAACAATGCGATACATTACTTTTACAACTACAATACTATACAATACAATACAAAAGTATCCAAGGAATACAAATTTTCATGCATTATTCCCCCTAGTTTTGGAGGTGTCTGCTAGCCTCTTAACACTATAAGCATGCGCGGTGTCAAAAGTAGTTCACAGCTAAACACTGATTGTTTCCATCTTTTTATCATCATCTGACTTAGACGTATGCCTTTTAACTCGATAAAAGGTATAGATATTTGTTCATCCTACAAATTAAGATATGCAGAGGATGTTATCCATGGCATTTTACACATCTGACCTTTGACACTGGAGCAGCTGAAAGTGAAAGGCTGGCCGTGAAGTGAGAAGGTGTGAGTGAGACAAGGATCGAAACCAGGTGAGTGTGCTGCTTGCATTTTGAGACATAAATTAAAAGTACGACCACAACAATAGAAACAACACAGTGCTCTGAATTTTGTGACCATGCATGCATTCTGAGGTGCTACCTCACTGTATGGTATTGTTGCTTAAAGTCTGGTTTGATTGTGGTCTGTTCATGCTTAGAGTTCTGCTGATGCAGGGATCGGATTATCTTGAAAACGAACTTCGAACTTCGAACTTCGGACCGCTTAGTCAAATGTGTGGCATGATCCCAGAGGGTTACAGTTTTTGTGGAGTCGGAACAGCAGACAAACGATCATTAGCTTTAGTAGCATAATTTATTCACTCAGTCTCTATACATGTTTATCGATGGCACAACATGTGAAGCATTTGGGGACGGGATAGCCTAGTGGTTAGAACATTGCGCTCGCAATCTGAGTTCGAATCCCGTTCAAGGGGATATTTTCGCCTGGAGTTAACATCAGTGCAGACTCCACTCTCCCCAAAAGTCCTTCGGATGAGACTATGAACCGAGGCCCCATGTGCGAACGTACGCAGAACATCTTGCGAACACCTTAAATCCTGTTCCAAGTTTCGTAAGAGTAGGCCATTGTGTGCCGGTGGGAACGGATGGCAGAATTTACAAAACCACATGCACACGGGGACTGGATGTAAAAAAAAAAAGCACATAAGTGCTTATTCCATTATCCTGGATATAAAAGAATACTTAAAAAAAAAAAGCCTATTTGTTGAATACCATATCACATTGTCTTGCACATAAAACTTTTGGTGAATACCAAAATGGTTTAGAATTCCTTCACCATAAAGGTTTTCTCTTGTGCATAAGAAATCCTTGATAAATAAACCACAGGCTTTTCAAACATTATAGGATTTCAACTTTTTAACACCACCCACACACACACACCCTCTCACACCCTCACACACCCTCATTCACTCACACACACACAGTCACACACACAGATGAAGGAAGGTGGCAGGATGGTTAAGATGTTTGCCTGCCAACAAGTAAACCTTGAGGTTGTGGGTTCAATTCTCAGCCTCGCCCTGTCTTCCCAGTTTGACAAAAAAATTGAACTGAATGTCAAAGTCCTTCAGATGAGACTTTAAACCGAGGCCCCGTGTTCGAACACATGCAGAACATCTTGCGCACACCTTAAATCCTGTTCCGCTTTTCAAAACAGTAGGCCATTGTGTGCCTGTGGAAACCGATGACAAAATTTACAAAACCGCATACACACGGGGACTGGATGTGAAAAAGCACATGAGTGCTTATTCCAATATCCTCAATATAAAAGAATAAATAAATAAATAAATAAACACACACACTGCTTATGCAGTGTTCCATCCAGAAAGAAATGTTTGACTTTTACAGGCGTGCGCGCGCACACACACGCACACACACACACTTTTGTGCATGCATGCACAATAGTCAAGACTAAAGATGACTTTATCATCTGATAGGTGAGAAATTCTGGCAGGTGCCACACTTCTGAAAACAAGACAATAACTGAGTAAGCATTCAAAACAAACACTGATCACAACTTGTAAGATACAAACGATAATGGTCGAATATCAGGACATCTAATTTCCGCACCTTGAGTGCAGTTTATCAGGGTATCTACACTATGTCGTAACATTCATTCACCAGACTTTGGAGGCAGAGAAGCAAACTACTAAAATCCGCATTGATCATAGTTTTCAAATATAACGTTCAACACTGCATAACACATCTTGAAGTACAGATGACACAAGTTTACACGTGCACACACACACACACACACACACACAGAGTACACACGTATACATGCTTACATGTTGAACAAAATCCACATAATTTAAACTTTAAAAAATCATTTTACCATCATTATTATTATGTTCAGTTTAGTTGTGGCCAGCTTCTTGAGCTGAGGGGGAAAGTGGTTGTGGAGGCAGTGTACGGAGATTTTCAGGTGCTGTGCTATGGGCAAGGTGAATCTGGTGGGGCATGCGATTGTCCTGGTCGTATACACATATAGGCAGAGGATGCATGCTGGGTATGTTCATGTCATTAATACTATAAACGTTACTGGCCTAGCTCACTGATTCTTCTTCTATGGACTGACTTCACCAGATAACCAGCATGCCTTTGCACTGTATCATACTCTGTGTATTGTATAGGACTTCTCTGTCATTGGCCAGCTTCAGCCTAAGCATTTCACTGTATCATACTCTGTGTATTGTATAGGACTTCTCTGTCATTGGTCAGCTTCAGCCTAAGCATTTCAGGTGTGTAAAATCAATGCCCATGTTCATTCCAAGGAAAAGTTCATTTGAACCAATGCCTCAACTAAGGTTCATACCCACTCCTTCTGTTGCCTGAAATTATTTATGAGTTTGATGCATTAGTGGTTTGATTAAATATCCACAAAAAAGACTGTCTTGATGTATTTTCAGTTATGAATGAGTGGGGTTTTTTTCATGATGATGACAGTCATGGACAGCTAAATATTCACAAAAATGACAGTCTTGACATATCTTTAGTTATAAATGAGTGGGGTTTTTTCATGATGATGACATGCCCAGCTTTGTTTGGCATATTCATTAGAAATGTTTTGCATCATCATCATCATCATCATAAATGGTGAAGACATGATGATCATAGTTTCTGCTGTTTCTGCCGTAGAACAAAGCAGAGCCAAGGAACACAATGGGCCGTCTGGATGGAAAAGTGTTTGTGCTGTCTGCTGCTGCTCAGGGCATTGGGCGGGCAACTGCATTGGTAAGGAAGGCATCCACGATGGTGTATAAAATATGATCACACACACACACACTGATTGACTAACTCACATTACTCTACACACACACACACATTGACTAACTCACATTACTCTACACACACACACATTGACTAACTCACATTACTCTACACACACACACACTCACACACTGATTGACTGACTCGCATTACTCTACACACACACACACACACACACACACACACACACACACACACACACACACACACACTGACTGACTGACTCACATTACTGTACACACACACACACACACACACACACTGATTGACTAACTCACATTACACACACACACACACACATTGACTAACTCACATTACTCTACACACACATTGACTAACTCACATTACTCTACACACACACTCACACACTGATTGACTGACTCACATTACTCTACACACCCCCCCCCCCCCCCCCCACACACACACACACACACTCACTGATTGACTGACTCACATTACTCTACACACACACACACACATTGACTAACTCACATTACTGTACACACACACTGACTGACTCACATTACTCTACACACACACACACACACACACTGATTGACTGACTCACATTACTCTACACACACACTGACTGACTCACATTACCCTACACACACACACTGACTGACTCACATTACTCTACACACACACTGACTGACTCACATTACCCTACACACACACACACACACTGACTCACATTACTCTACACACACACTAAGACTGACTCGCATTACTCTACACACACTCACACACACATACACACACACACTGATTGACTAGTCCCATTACTCTACACACACACTGATTGACTGACTCGCATTACTCTATACACACACACACACTAATTGACCGACTCACATTACTCTTCACACACACACACACACACACACACACACACTGATTGACTGACTCATATTACTCTACACACACACACACTGATTGACCGACTCACATTACTCTACACACACACACATACTGATTGACTGATTCATATTACTACACACACACACACACACACACACTGATTGACTGACTCACATTACACACACACTGGCTGATTCACTCTACACACACTCACTCACACACACACACACACACACACACACACACACACACACACACACACACACACACACACACACACACACACACACACTCACTCACTCACTCACTCACTCTGTTGACTTACTTACATTGATTTGAAAAACTGGAAAGAAGTTGGTATTAACCCTTTCCCATTTTTACCCACTGTAGCCCGCAACAGCCCGCTGGCCGGCATATATTTATACCCACCGCAGCCCACCTGACGTCATTTCAGCCTAGTGGGGAATTTCCCTCATGCACTAAGCTCTACCTAGTACATCACACTATGAATGAACATTCCACTGAGGTCAGCATAAACTAAGGAAGGAATAGGCACCAAATTCAGTGCTACACAGCCTCCTGTTCACAAGAAATTGGCCAGTGACTGGCTTTGTCTTTCCCACACTTTCTTGTAGCTAAAAATGGCAGCAAAGATGAAGGATACAATTTGGGAGGAATACTGATGTGGAAATTGAAACTATTTTGGCTCAAGTGGAACAATTCAAAAGAGAAAAAAAATGTTGAATCTGATATTGAAGTAGATGGTAGAAGAAGGAGATGAAATAGGAGAAGGTAGTGAGTCGGAAAGTGATGCTGAGGATAACATTCCGTCAGCTTCATAGCAGACGACATGGCGAGGCACACATGTGCCAGTCACAGTCAGTGCAAGACTTCACGCTGCTGACTGGGCCGGCACAAACTCTCCCACTGAATGCCAAGCCCTTAGATTATTTTTGTTGTTGTTGTGCCCCTACATTCTTTTCAAATTGCAGCAGATGAAACTAACAATTATGCCCGGCAACAGATTGCTGCGAAAGGCTTAGTCATAGATCCATTATGGACAGAAACAACACCTGAGGAAATTAGGGCTTACCTGTCAGTTTTGATCATGATGGGGATCAAGCGTTTGCCAAGGCTTCATCTCTACTGGTCTACTGATTTGAGATTTTCTGAGTCATGGATCAGTACTGCTATAACGAAAACCAGATTTCTCAAAATGAATCAGTATTTTCACCTGAGAAACACCGCCAACACACCTGGACGCGACACTGGGCTGTGACACCTGCATTGTGACAGCCATGTAACTGGCTATTGGTGAAGGACACACTAGTGTTTTTGTAAAGAATAGGCGTGAACATATATTTGTAAATAATGTATATATGCGCATTAGTCAACGTTGTTTTCAATATGTTTGAATACCTTCCACTCACAAAATGGAGACTTGGTGACAGTAATTTTGTGACAAGTGTGAATGTTTGATTGGATTACCATGATGGTGGATGCGATGGAGGACACATTCAGGCAGGACCACACTTTAAAAAACAACAACTCACATGTACGTATATTGCGCATGTTAGAGGGTAGTTGTAGACTAACAGCATGATGTCTCTGCAATGTTACCTTTATTTGGTGACAAAGAGGGGACAGCAGCATGACACATGTAGGTAGGACACACATCTTGGGGTGCAGAACAAAGTATGACATCGTATGAATACTTGGCCAAATATGAATGCTCTGTGAACAATAGTAACTGTACAGTACTCTGTACTTGAGGTACCTTATTTTCTTAAAAATCTGCGTGAATTTTCGAATACTACAGAGAGTTTCTCTGTAAGATATGTGAATGGTAAATTGTTAAATCAGTGTTTCTGGTTTTAAAACTGCCAAAAGGTAAGAAATATTTTGTTAATTACAATGTGATGAAGCAGCCTCTTTTCTTGATCCCTATTTCTTCTCCATCGTTGAGCTAGCTACAGTCATGGGGAGAAAACTTCAAACAGAAAGATAAAACTCCACTTTTCAGGCAGAATTCATTAAAAACATAAATTTGTAAAGCCAAAAGATAACTGTATGGTCTTTTAGGTCTTCAGCAGGAAGAAAATTCCTGTTGTAGTTTGGACATTTGGATGATTTAGAAGATTTTTTCCGCTATATATGTTTGGAGGATAGATAATATCTTGCATTGATATTTTTAACAGCACGCCTTTTTGTATTGTATTCTGCTTTCAACTCCCTTCCACCTTCTTCTTTCTTAAGGTGTGAACACACAGGTTACACTGCAGATTGTGCACACTACAGTGTTGATGGAATGAGTGAAGGTGAAAGTAACCTCGGCACATGTTCATGGTGGCTAGAGCAGCTTTGTAATCCTTGTTCAGGCAGCTGCCAAGGAAGGAGCTAAAGTGATCGCTACAGATGTGAATGCTGAGAAACTGAAGGAGCTGGATGGAACCCCAGGTTAGTGTGTTGAACTTCGCGCTTATGTCTTTCCACCTTAAGTGACGTTAGACGATAGGGAAAAGGGTTATGGGGGGAAAAAAGGGAGGGGGGGGAGGAAAGAATGTGTATGAATTAGCATGTGTAAGTTGGAGTGCCTGCAAAGAAAAAGAGTGGGGGGAAGGGGGGGGAGAAGAGAGAAAGAGAGAGAGAGTGTGTGTGTGTGTTGAAGAAGACATATTGTAAAGAACTATTTAAAAAAACAA
>CM054152.1:1758889-1803889 GCA_028751875.1 Rapana venosa
GTGCCATTAATACCAAACGTATTTTGGAGGCGAGAAAGAAGAATTGAGTGATCTATAGTGTCAAAGGCTGCAGATAAGTCAAGAAGAGTGAGGAGGGAGATTTTTTCCTGCATCAGAAGCAAGTAGAAGTATATCCAAAGTGTGGACTAATATATAATTATGATCTGGTGTGTTTGTTGCAGGTATAGAGACTACAGTTCTGGATGAATTAATATAATATCATTATGATCTGGTGTGTTTGTTGCAGGTATAGATACTACAGTTCTGATGATTATGATATCATTATGATTTGGTGTGTTTGTTGCAGGTATAGAGACCAGAGTTTTGGATGAAATAATATGATATCATTATGATTTGGTGTGTTTGTTGCAGGTATAGAGACCAGAGTTCTGGACGTGCTTAACACAGACGCTGTCAGTGAGTTCATCAGCTCTCTGGGGCATGTGGACATCCTCTTCAACTGTGCCGGGTAAATGCAGAATTCAGCACCGCCGTGGGGTGGGGTGGGTTGGTGTGGAATCTTTGTCTGAAGGTCTTAATACTGTTCTGAGTGGTGCTGTCACAGACAAGTCAGTGCTGGTCTGGGCATGCAGTGGAAAGAAGCCAGAATGTGACTGCTGGTAAACAGATCCCTGTGACAGACCTAGATGAAGTCTAATGTACTCCAAATGGGGTATGCTTGATGAAAAATGGATGCTAAAGTTTCTTGTTTTTTGGGTGTTTTTTTACATTTGGAGAATATTGCATTGCACTTCAGAACACATGCAAGGTCAAGTGCTTTGTGTCCACCTCATTGTCTCTACGCATGGAAATGAACAAAGATCTCCAATTTTGCAGTCATATGGCTGACATTATCACATGTGCATCACAGTGTTTTTTCATCGTCTGAAAAGATAGCTTCAAAGAGGAAAGCATGTGATGATGCGAGTTGTTCCACGAGAAAGAGGGGATTTTGTGTGAGTGTCCCTGAAAACCGGTCAGTGTCTGTGGTTTTCAATAACGTCCCTGAAACGGTGAATCTTGAGGTTGGGCATGCCTGCTGCATGCATGAGTGCGAGTTGTTGCTTCTGTGCATCTCTGTATGTGTGTGTTTTCGTTTTAACGCCTATCCACTAGAAAATGATATGTCTCAGAGTATCTATGCACACTCTGTGTGTCTGTGTCTATGTGTACACTCTTCTAATAATGCATTAACTGTTCAAACAGGTACGTCCACAATGGAACCATCCTGGAGACAGATGAAAAGATGTGGGATTTTTCCTTCAACCTCAATGTGAAAAGCATGTATCGCATGTGCAAGGCCCTCATCCCTAAGGTATGTCACTTTATTGTTTAAATCAAGAGAAAAGAAGTGTCACTTCATGAAAACAAACTCTGTTGTATATTATTCAAACGACAAGAAGTGTCACTATGAAAACCAACTCATAACATGCTGCTATACTAAAACAATAAGAACATAAGCCATTTTCAGAAACTCTTAATCTTTTCTTTTTCTGTCATTGATTATCTTGAGTTTGATTATCATTCTTGAAACCAAAAATACCATTTTGTGAAGGGATGATCATATGATGCAGTATTTGTCATGCAGTTCCTGAGAAAAAGTTTCTTTAAATTCTGTTTTGCACTTGCACTGTAACTATCTGTATGGTGTCATAGGACTGAACTCTGTGAAGCCCAGCCAAAGATGTTGTTAGGATTCAGTAAGATTGCTTCACTCTGTGTAGCCCAGTAAAGAAGTCATGAATGATGCAGCAAGGTGCTCAACTCTGTGTGTGCAGCTGATCTCCCAAGGCCAGGGTGGCAGCATCATCAACATGTCCTCTGTGGCGTCCAGCATTAAAGGTAGGAAGATGAGACGGGCAGGCAGGAGGTGTGTGTCCTGTCTTTCAGCATTAAAGGTAGGAAGATGAGAAGGGTTGGCAGGAGGTGTGTGTCCTGTCTTTCAGCATTAAAGGTAGGAAGATGAGAAGGGCAGGCAGGAGGTGTGTGTCCTATTTTCCAGCATTAAAGGTAGGAATATGAGATGGGCAGGCAGAGTGTGTCTATTTCCATGTATTAAAGGTAGCAAGATGAGAAGGGAGGCAGGAGGTGTGTTCTGTCTTGCATAAGGTAGGAAGATGAGATGCAGCAATTTGCTGTCTTTCAATGTTTCATAAAGCATTGTGATAATGGTCCCAAAAGAATGGTGATCTGAGTCATTTTTGGCAGGAAGCTTGAAATGTGACTTTGCTGACTCTTTAAGTTAAAGCATGTAGGCCAAAGCATAGTTTGGAATAATTTGTAATGTATCGTTACTTTTAACTTTGGGAGCAGAGTTTAATCAGCAAGACCTTTTTTCTTTGGCCGCACATGCACACTAAACGTGACATTAAGAGTTACGTACAGACCCGTTTTGTACCCGTTGACTCTTTCAGCTTGACATGCCTTCATTTCCAGCATAGTGTCATCAGACATGTGCTGCATAAGAACAGGAAAATCAGTGACAGTCATGGACCATAGTGTTACATTAAAAAAAGCAAAAAGCACAGGCTCCATTTTGCACAAGTGGAGTATATTGACAACAGAAGGTCATTGAGATAAGTTTTTTGAGAAAATCATTTCCAAGAGTTCTTTGGTTGGGTCACTTCTTGAGATGGCATCTTTGAACAACAGTGACCACCCATGGGTGAAAATGATGAACTGGTTCTTGCATAGAAGTGGAGAGATGAGTATGGAAACTAGTTTCTGGAATCCAAAGCTGCAATTTGAATGTGCTTTGTGTTTTCTGTTGAGAGTGAACACAGTGTTGTTCACAGTTGGAGGTTGACAGTTGGTTTTTGTTACCAAGGCTAAGAATGAATGCAGTGTTATCTATGATAGGAGGTTTATTTGCTTTGTGTTCTCTGTTGTGTGTGAACTCATTGGCATCATCAGATATATTTGCATACTTATTCTTCACAACTCTTGTCATTGTGAAAATCATAAAGAAAACTTTATAAACATATGCTCTTCAACATCACTTTTAACAGTAAGAGTGATTGTGGGGCTTCATGAGTGTCTGTTACTATGCACTCTGTGAAATCTTACTGTCAGGTGAAGCAAAGGTGGCGTTGATAGATATCATCATTAACCCAGTGGCATGTATAATTATGTTGACAGGTGCACTACATATTGATGATGCCATGTTAACACAGTGATGTGTATGTGTGTGTGTGTTGACAGGTGTACTACATATTGATGATGCCATGTTAACACAGTGATGTGGATGTGTTGACAGGTGCACTACATATTGATGATGCCATGTTAACACAGTGATGTGATGTGTTGACAGGTGCACTACATATTGATGATGCCATGTTAACACAGTGATGTAATGTGTGTGTGTTGACAGGTGCACTACATATTGATGATGCCATGTTAACACAGTGATGTGAAGTGTTGTGTTGACAGGTGCACTACATATTGATGATGCCATGTTAACACAGTGATGTGGATGTGTGTTGACAGGTGCACTACATATTGATGATGCCATGTTAACACAGTGATGTGAATGTGTGTGTGTTGACAGGTGCACTACATATTGATGATGCCATGTTAACACAGTGATGTGAATGTGTGTGTGTTGACAGGTGCACTACATATTGATGATGCCGTGTTAACACAGTGATGTGAATGTGTGTGTGTTGACAGGTGCACTACATATTGATGATGCCATGTTAACACAGTGATGTGAATGTGTATGTGTTGACAGGTGCACTACATATTGATGATGCCATGTTAACACAGTGATGTGTGTGTTGACAGGTGCACCACATATTGATGATGCCATGTTAACACAGTGATGTGAATGTGTGTGTGTTGACAGGTGCACTTCATATTGATGATGCCGTGTTAACACAGTGATGTGGATGTGTATGTGTTGACAGGTGCATTACATATTGACGATGCCATGTTAACACGGTGATGTGGATGTGTATGTGTTGACAGGTGCACTACATATTGATGATGCCATGTTAACACAGTGATGTGGATGTGTGTTGACAGGTGCACTACATATTGATGATGCCATGTTAACACAGTGATGTGGATGTGTGTGTGTTGACAGGTGCACTACATATTGATGATGCCGTGTTAACACAGTGATGTGTATGTGTTGACAGGTGCACTACATATTGATGATGCCATGTTAACACAGTGATGTGTACGTGTTGACAGGTGCACTACATATTGATGATGCCATGTTAACACAGTGATGTGAATGTGTGTGTGTTGACAGGTGCACTTCATATTGATGATGCCATGTTAACACAGTGATGTGTATGTGTTGACAGGTGCACTACATATTGATGATGCCATGTTAACACAGTGATGTGGATGTGTGTGTGTTGACAGGTGCACTTCATATTGATGATGCCATGTTAACACAGTGATGTGAATGTGTGTGTGTTGACAGGTGCACTTCATATTGATGATGCCATGTTAACACAGTGATGTGTATGTGTTGACAGGTGCACTACATATTGATGATGCCGTGTTAACACAGTGATGTGGATGTGTATGTGTTGACAGGTGCATTACATATTGACGATGCCATGTTAACACGGTGATGTGGATGTGTATGTGTTGACAGGTGCACTACATATTGATGATGCCATGTTAACACGGTGATGTGTACGTGTTGACAGGTGCACTACATATTGACGATGCCATGTTAACACGGTGATGTGTACGTGTTGACAGGTGCACTACATATTGATGATGCCATGTTAACACAGTGATGTGTATGTGTTGACAGGTGCACTACATATTGATGATGCCATGTTAACACGGTGATGTGTACGTGTTGACAGGTGCACTACATATTGATGATGCCATGTTAACACAGTGATGTGGATGTGTTGACAGGTGCACTACATATTGATGATGCCATGTTAACACGGTGATGTGGATGTGTGTTGACAGGTGCACTACATATTGATGATGCCATGTTAACACGTGATGTGGATATGTGTTGACAGGTGCACTACATATTGATGATGCCATGTTAACACAGTGATGTGTACGTGTTGACAGGTGCACCAAGTCGTTCGGTGTACGGAGCCACCAAGGCAGCTGTCATTGGCCTCACCAAAGCCATGGCTGCTGACTTCTGCCAACACCAGATTCGCTTCAACTGCGTCTGTCCAGGTACGCTAAAGGAAAACTGACTTTCTCTTCATGAGGCAGTTGTTATAGGTCTCCTCTCCTCCCTCCTCTCCTCCCTCCCCTCCCCTCCTAGTCTCTGTACCCGTCCTGTCGTTTGACTGTGACTTGTAAGTCAGAGAATGTTGCTGAGGATGTGGAAGTCAGCCGTGCAAAGGACCATATTCTGCTTCTGAACGACCGGGTGACAAAACTGTTGGTTTTATAACTGTGTGATGCATAGCATTATGGATGGATGACGTGTGTCATATTGGGGTTGACAGGTACAGTTAACTCTGTGATCGATAGCATTATGGATGGATGACATCTATTCATTGTGTGTTGGGGTTGACAGGTACTGTGGACACCCCATCCCTCAGAGACCGAATCAATGCTTTGCCCAACCCAGAACAGGTAAGTCCTGGACTCGTCTTTGTGTCTGTGCTGTCTGTTTCTCTGTCTTTGTGTCTGCGCTGTCTGTTTCTCTGTCTTTGTGTCTGTAATGTCTGTTTCTCTGTCTTTGTGTATGCGCTGTCTGTTTCTCTGTCTTTGTGTCTGTAATGTCTGTTTCTCTCTGTACTGTCTGTTTCTCTATCTTTGTGTCTGTAATGTCTGTTTCTATATCTTTGTGTCTGCGCTGTCTGTTTCTCTCTCTTTGTGTCTGCCGTCTGTTTCCTCTTTGTGTCTGCGCTGTCTGTTTCTCTGTCTTTGTGTCTGCGCTGTCTGTTTCTCTGTCTTTGTGTCTGCGCTGTCTGTTTCTCTCTCTTTGTGTCTGCGCTGTCTGTTTCTCTGTCTTTGTGTCTGCGCTGTCTGTTTCTCTGTCTGTGCTGTCTGTTTCTCTCTTGTCTGTCTGTCTGTTTCTCTCTGTCTGTACTGTCTGTTTCTCTCTGTCTGTACTGTCTGTTTCTCTCTGTCTGTACTGTCTGCTTCTCTCTGTCTGTACTGTCTGTTTCTCTCTGTCTGTACTGTCTGTTTCTCTCTGTCTGTACTGTCTGTTTCTCTCTGTCTGTACTGTCTGTTTCTCTCTGTCTGTACTGTCTGTTTCTCTCTGTACTGTACTGTCTGCTTCTCTCTGTCTGTACTGTCTGCTTCTCTCTGTCTGTACTGTCTGTTTCTCTCTGTTCTGTCTGTTCCTCTTCTTCGTCTGTCACTGACGTCTGTCTTCTCTCTGTCTGTACTGGCTCCTGTCTTTTCTCTCTGTCTGTACTGTCTGTTTCTCTTGTCTCTACTGTCTGTTTCTCTCTGTCTGTACTGTCTGTTTCTCTCTGTCTGTACTGTCTGTTTCTCTATGTCTCTACTGTCTGTTTCTCTATGTCTGTACTGTCTGTTTCTCTCTGTCTGTACCTGTTGTCTGTTCTCTTGTCTCTGTACTGTCTGTTTCTATGTCTGTACTGTCTGTTTTTCTCTTGTCTGTCTCTGTCTGCTTTTCTCTCTGTCTGTACTGTCTGTTTCTGCTCTGTCTGTCTGTCTGTTCTCTCTGTCTGTACTGTCTGTTTCTCTCTGTCTGTACTGTCTGTTTCTCTCTGTTGTACTGTCTGTTCTCTGCTGTACTGTCTGTTTCTCTCTGTCTGTACTGTCTGTTTCTCTCTGTCTTACTGTCTGTTTCTCTCTGTCTGTACTGTTCCTGTTTCTTCTCTCTGTCTGTACTGGTCCCTGTTTCTTCCTCTGTCTGTACTGTCTGTTTCTCTCTGTCTGTACTGTCTGTTTCTCTCTGTCTGTACTGTCTGTTTCTCTCTGTCTGTACTGTCTGTTTCTCCTACTGTCTGTTTCTCTACTGTTTTCTCTCTCGTACGTCTGTTTCTGTACTGTCTGTTTCTCTCTGTCTGTACTGTCTGTTTCTCTCTGTCTGTTTCTCTCTGTCTGTTCTCTCTGTCTGTACTGTCTGTTCTCTCTGTCTGTACTGTCTGTTTCTCTCTGTCTGTACTGTCTGTTTCTCTGTCTGTACTGTCTGTTTCTCTGTACTGTCTGTTCTCTCTGTCTGTACTGTCTGTTTCCTGTCTGTACTGTCTGTTTCTGTACTGTCTGTTCTCTCTGTCTGTACTGTCTGTTTCTCTCTGTACTGTCTGTTTCTCTCTGCTTACTCTGTTGTTCTTTCTCTGTACTGTCTGTTTCTCTCTGTCTGTACTGTCTGTTTCTCTCTGTCTGTACTGTCTGTTTCTCTCTGTCTGTACTGCTGTCTTTGTCTGTACTCTGTCTGTACTGTCTGTTTCTCTCTGTCTTACTGTCTGTTTCTCTCTGTCTGTACTGTCTGTTTCTCTCTGTCTGTACTGTCTGTTTCTCTCTGTACTGTCTGTTTCTGCTCTCTCTCTGTACTGTCTGTTTCTCTCTGTACTGTCTGTTCTCTCTCTGTACTGTCTGTTTCTCTCTGTCTGTACTGTCTGTTTCTCTCTGTACTGTCTGTTTCTCTCTGTCTGTACTGTCTGTTCTCTCTCTCTCTGTACTGTCTGTTTCTCTCTGTCTGTACTGTCTGTTTCTCTCTGTCTGTACTGTCTGTTTCTCTCTGTACTGTCTGTTTTCTGTACTGTCTGCTTCTCTCTGTCTGTACTGTCTGTTTCTCTCTGTCTGTACTGTCTGTTTTCTCTGTCTGTACTGTCTGTTTCTCTCTGTACTGTCTGTTTCTCTGTACTGTCTGTTCCCTGTACGTCTTTCTTCTGTACTGTCTGTTTATCTCTGTACTGTCTGTTTATCTCTGTACTGTCTGCTTCTCTCTGTCTGTACTGTCTGTTTCTCTCTGCCTGTACTGTCTGTTTCTCTCTGTCTGTACTGTCTGTTTCTGTCTGTACTGTCTGTTTCTCTCTGTCTGTTTCTCTCTGTCTGTACTGTCTGCTTCTCTCTGTCTGTACTGTCTGTTTCTCTCTGCCTGTACTGTCTGTTTCTCTCTGTCTGTACTGTCTGTTTCTCTCTGTCTGTACTGTCTGTTTCTCTCTGTCTGTACTGTCTGTTTCTCTCTGTACTGTCTGTTTCTCTCTGTCTGTACTGTCTGTTTCTCTCTGTACTGTCTGCTTCTCTCTGTCTGTACTGTCTGTTTATCTCTGTACTGTCTGTTTATCTCTGTACTGTCTGTTTATCTCTGTACTGTCTGTTGCTCTCTGTCTGTACTGTCTGCTTCTCTCTGTCTGTACTGTCTGCTTCTCTCTGTCTGTACTGTCTGCTTCTGTGTGTCCTTCACTGTGCAGAGCTGTGTGCACTATCTCAATGTGGATTCTAGGGAATGCCCTTGTGGGGGGAGAGAGATTTGAAATTTAACCCATTTCCTGCCTGCAAAAATCTGATTGAAGGCTCTTTCCACTGTCAGAGATTTTTTTGTCACAGTTTCAGGGGTAATAATCAACAAAACAACCATTTGGCATGAAAGTATTTGAGATATAAAATTTCCGATTCCTCATTCATTATGTGTTTTAATGGAAAATAAATAAGGAATCTGAATTTCTATTCGGATCTTAAAAATGTTGATTGGTTCATGTTGCATAACATGTCTAATTAGAATTTATGAATCATTGATGATAGCCAGAACAGTGTAGTGATGTGTGTGTGTGTGTGTGTGTGTGCGTGTGTGTGTGTGTGTGTGTGTATGTGTGTGTGTGTGTTTGTGTGTGTGTGTGTGTGTGTGTGTGTGTGTGTGTGTGTGTGTGTGTGTGTGTGCAGGCAATGAAAGATTTCATATCCAGACAGAAGATGGGCCGACTGTCCACAGCTGACGAGATCGCTCACCTTGTTGTGTACCTGGCTTCTGATGAGGTAAAAACAGGGTTTGTTTTGTTCTTTGATGAGGTAAATACAGGGTTTGTTTTGTTCTTTGATGAGGTAAGAACAGGGTTTGTTTTGTTCTTTGATGAGGTAAATACAGGGTTTGTTTTGTTCTTTGATGAGGTAAATACAGGGTTTGTTTTGTTCTTTGATAGGTAAGAACAGGGTTTGTTTTGTTCTTTGATGAGGTAAATACAGGGTTTGTTTTGTTCTTTGATGAGGTCAGAACAGGGTTTGTTTTGTTGTCTTTGATGAGGTCAGAACAGTTTGTTTTGTTGTCTTTGATGAGGTAAGAACAGGGTTTGTTTTGTTGTCTTTGATGAGGTAAGAACAGGGTTTGGTTTGTTGTCTTTGATGAGGTCAGAACAGAGTTTGTTTTGTTGTCTTTGATGAGGTAAGAACAGGGTTTGTTTTGTTGTCTTTGATGAGGTAAGAACAGGGTTTGGTTTGTTGTCTTTGATGAGGTCAGAACAGGGTTTGTTTTGTTGTCTTTGATGAGGTCAGAACAGGGTTTGTTTTGTTGTCTTTGATGAGGTAAGAACAGGGTTTGTTTTGTTGTCTTTGATGAGGTCAGAACAGGGTTTGTTTTGTTGTCTTTGATGAGGTCAGAACAGGGTTTGTTTTGTTGTCTTTAATGAGGTCAGAACAGGTATTTTTGTCTGATGAGATAAGGACAGGCATTAGAGGAGGTAATGACAGGCATTTCTGTCTGATGAGATAGGTAAGGTGAGAACAGGTTGTTGTTTTTTTCTGATGAGATAAAGAGAGGCATTTCTTTCTTCTTTGTTCCTCCTTGTTTAATGGGGGGGGGGGGGGGGGGGGGGGGGGACGGGTTGCTGTATTTTTATATGAGATCCATTTGCTTGTTCATTCATATTCATGTCAGTTGTGCACAGACAGCTGGTCAGAAGAAGAAGAAGAAAACTGCCTCCAGAGCTACATCCATCAGTCAGTGTGTCTCAACTTTTGAAAACAAGACAAAAGCAGAAACAGCTACTTTGCATGCAACAGAAACAGTGCTTTATACCAGATGCTTCCTTCGTAGGGATGCGGGGGGCATGTTAGTATAAATAGCATCTCCACCTTCTGCAAATTGTAGGCTGGGAATTCCCTCTTTTCTATCCTTCTCTTTGTTTCTGTCTTGTTCCTTTACTTCATGTCGCCACCTTCTTGTCTATTTTTTACCTTCTTAGTCCATTCTCCTAGCTTTTTCCCAGAAAGACTTAAAAGATATCAGCTCTCTTGCATGCCCAAGTCAGATGTGCTGGGTCTAACTTGCCAGGGGCTTAACGGCAGTGTGATGGGTTTTTGCTCATATGACAAGACAACAATAGTTGCTGTTTGAAGAAGAATACCAGATGCTAGACAGACTGTGCAATGTTCTTGTTGTTGTTGTCATGTGTGTGTTTGCTCTGTGTGTGTGTGTTGCAGTCTGCCTTTGTGACCGGGCAGGAGTTTGTCATTGATGGAGGATGGAGCCTGTAAAGGGGGCAGTGCTGGCTGGTCAGCCTTGCGTGCCTTATCCGAGTCAGGTCATCTGGTCTGATTGTTGCAGGTCTTCTGCTTGCCGGTTTTTTTTGGTCTGATTGTTTTGGAGTTTCTTGAAGTTGTGTTTAGGATAGCTGAATGTCAATGCATCCAGGCAGAAAGTGAGGGTGCTTTGTAAGCCCCTGTGAACACAGAGAGGTTGTTCAACGATGGGACTATAATTATGATTTTGATAGGATGCAACAAAGAGAGCTTGTTTGGGTTTGGGGGGAGGGGGGGTATGAGTTGTTGACAGCAGTCGATGCTGTCGTTTCCGTGGGGCATTGAGGAGGGTCAACTGAATTCTGCTGCTGTCTCAATGTCAGTCTTTCTGGCATGTGCCGGCAACTGCTCTAGTCAGAGGGTTCTTGTTTTGACTTACGTAGTTACTGTATTTGATTCATGCAATATCTTTCATCAGATAGGCTTCAGGTATTGACAGGTTTTGTCATCAGTTTGCTAATTGTGTCTGCAAATCATGCCATGGATTTTCATATATCCTAAAACCACATGATGCATTTTGTATTTCTTTGGTTGGTTGGGGGGTTGTTTTGGTTTTGTTATTGTTTTTTAGATGCAGTCACACACTGACATTTACTTGCTCTGTTCATCTTGAGGATATCATGTGTAAAAAAAAATTGTACAAGCCGAAGTAGGCTGAGTAAGGGATGCGCCTGACATGCCCAGAGTACATGGCTGAAATGGAAACGAAGTGATGTAGCTCGTGTCTTCTGAATCAAGGGGGACAGAAGAAAGGCATCCCATATCTTCTAGAGAGGTGACAGCAAGATCTTTGTGGCTTCACCTGCTCACGCACACACAGGCATACATGCGCGCACACACACATACACACACACAAGCCACACCGAAATCCTGTAAACAGAGATATATTTAGTGGTGTTTACTGAGGCAGTCCTTGATATGGCTTTGCTACTACAAAAGGTTGCAGACAGACCAGGCTGGAGAAAACAGTCGGTCAACCATCACCTCCCTTGTGTCCCCCTGACAACCATCTTGGTCATGGGATGATGATGGGGATTCAAGCAAGAGGAAGTGACAGGATGTAAAGTAAAAGCACATGAGTGGTTATTCAGTATCCTGAATCTTTAAAAAAATTGAAATGAAAGTTTGTTGTTGTTTTTTATAAAATTATTTGTAAAAGCAGTAAATTCACACAAGAGTATATAACATCTTAAAACAGATGACAAGAGTGAGCCTATCATGAAGCTCACTCTTCTGTTTATTTATTTATCTATTTATTTTTTATTTTATACCACTTTAAGTCACAGCAGATTTCTCTGTGTGAAATCCAGGCTGCTCCCCCTGGGAGAGCATGTCGCCACAAGAGCAGAGCCACACACAATTGGGTGAAACAGAATGGGATTCAGAAAAATCATGTATTATATTCACAGCAGTATCTACTTGGAGTTTGTTGTGGAGAAGAACAGCAAGGCGACAGATGATGGTGTTATGTTCAGCGTTGACATTAGGCAGCTGGTAGGTTGATATGAGTCGTGACTTAAGCTGTAACTCTTCTGGTTGTCAGGTGACACCTTATCACAGAGTCATAGGGCAGTAGTGTGTGACAGTCATGCTCTAAAAGTGATCTGGATGTGTATGAGTCTGTGTCGACTGTGTGCAATGGCAGAACAGAAGTGCAGTGTAGGTGGGGTCATTGTGCTGTTGATTTCTTTGTTGGTTTTTGGGGGGGTATGTTGGTGGTGTATTTTTTTAAATATAAGGTTGTTGTTTTTTTAAACCATAAGATGCTCATAAGTTGCTCAGGAAAAATGGGTAATCTTCTATTTTTCCTGAAGTTCCTTGTTATAGTTGCAACATATCCTATCACGTTTTAGACAGTATGGTTATCGACGTTGGCTTTACACAGAAATGCACACCAGTGCAAATGAATCCAGTTGTGTTCCATGATTTTGTATGTATATGTTTGTTGATTTTTTATGCTATAATTATAGGCTAACCTTAGAATTCTTTTTGGCTGTATACCAAAATAGACCTCAATGCAAATTGATCTATCATATTCCAGTATTCTATGTGCATGTTGTTTGTTTGATTTTGAAGACTTATAAAATTATATATTTATATATATACTATACAGACTGGGGTTCTGATTACTACAAATTGAACTAATAATTGTGATTTAAAATGTATCTGATCAGCATCAAACAATGAAATAAAACAACTTTTTTGTCTTAAAAAAAAAACACATGATGGTTTAATGTTGTGATTGAAAGTCTGTTTATTGCAGAAGTCAGACTGCTTGTCTGTATATGCTCCTGTACTGGTGATTGAGTGATACCTTTTGTTGTTGTTGCTGCCTCATGTTCTGTGATGTTCCTGCCCTGCTGTTCCCATGCCGCTCATTTAAATCTCTCCACGCCACAGCCTTACCCAGAGTTGTTATTTCACATCCTCAAGGCCGGAAGTCCATAAGGAGCCCCTCAATATCAGGCTGCCATGGGGCCACCCGCTAGTGGGGCCGTGCACTGCTGCTGGGTAACTTGGGTGGTGTTTCCTGTTCTGAGCTAACATGTTCAGAACATCACTTACTAAGCCCCCTACATATGACGGTGTTAGCTCAGCCGCGGAGCCAGGCTGAGTGAGTCACTCGCCCAAGGTGGCAACCTCCACGACATCCCTGAACAACCTTCCCCCATGAACCTCCAACCTCGAAGACTTTGATACTGGGGACACAAATGTATAGGGAAACTGAAACTGAGGTTACCATGAGACCAGAGCAGCTGGAGCCACAGAATTAGAGATAATTGTTCTATTGCATGATGATGTAATGATGATGTTATGGAAGTGCATATGCTTTGAGAATACTTGACAGGGCTGTACTTTAATATAATATATCCCAGCTTCAACTGGGCCTGAGAGATACAGACGCCTGTAGTGTTGGTTAGATAATTCGAGCAACACTCTCAAACTCGCATCCGTAAAGTGGATGAAGCTTGACTGTGTGCTCTTTCCATTGAGCCACAGCATATTCACTCTGGGTAGGAACCAAATGGAGTCTGAAAAAATCCCTATGATTCTTATGGGATTCAATCTTGCAGTCCATAACCCCAGGCACTAACCACTGCGCTAAGGGGGCTGGTTGATTGAGTGCTACTTGCCATGGGCCATGTGTGTTTTTCTATTCGCATGACCGACATCTCTCATTCTGTGTTTATCATTTCAGCCGACGTTTGTCTTAGCAATGAGTTTATCAAGAAAGCTTTCTTTTGTTCCTCTGTCTGACCATTGGACATACAAGTCGCCTGCAGGACCTCATGTCTGCTGCCTTTATCTTTGTCTCTTTCCTATGTTTGTAGTGTCCAGGCTTCTGACCCCGACGCCAATACAGGCCAGATGAATGGTTTGATGTTTTTTTATTTTATCTTTTATTTTATTTTATTCTTTTATATCGAGGATAATGGAATAAGCACTAATGTGCTTTTTTACATCCAGTCCCCGTGTGTTTGCAGTTTTGTCAATTCTGTCATCTGTTCCCACCGGCACACAATGGCCTACTCTTACAAAAAGCGGAACAGGATTTAATGTGTTTTGAATTTTGAGATACTTAGGCGTGCCTTTGTCTTTCCAAATGTGTCAACTGAACCACCTTTGCTTGGTCATGCAGACTGGCCTTAGTGCCTTGTGGACAGGAGCCGCTGTTCTCTTTTACACAGCACAAAAGGCGGACATAGATGACATGGGCATGATTAATATAGGAGGCAGAAACTTCACTAGCCTCAGGTACGCTGATGACACAGCACCATGGCCAGTGATATCACAAGCAGGAGAAGACTTCTCTACAGAGTGGATGCAGAGGGCAACACAGCTGGCCTTAAGGTCAATGCCAAATCGACCAAAGTGATGCACATTGATGAAACGGTCGCCTTTCAGAATATCAAAGTCAATGCAACACATCTGGAATACGTTCAAAACTTCAAATGTTTAGGCTCTGCAAAAGAGAATAATGGTGTAATGTAGGAATGCTAAACAAAAACTATCACAAATTTCATCTTTAAAAAATCCACAAACACATGCACGCACACATGGTTTAATCTAATGGTAAAGGACGCAATAATGTAGTATTTCAGTATAATTAAGAAATTTGTTCCTAGATAGATAGCTTGATGAAAAAAAGCAAATGCATTGCTTATTCAATGTACCATCTGGAAATAAAATTTTGACTTGACACAGAGAGGGTGTAGGCACGCATGCAAGTTCACACAGCATGCATACACACATTCCAATGCACAAATGATGATAACATGTCAAGCAATAACACCAATATCAGTTGTTACGATGTGCTATACAAAATGAACATTCCATCATCCCACAGAGAAATCCATGTGGGTTTCAAGCAATAAATAAAAACAGTAAGCCAAAAAAACCACTTGTCACAGAAAACTACTACAACACAGCATCCAACATAGCAGCACAGCTGTCTTCCCATTCCGCATGCACCACCACCAAACAAAGAGCATCCAAGAATCGGCCATACTTAACTCCCCTGTAAGCTTTTTGTTACATCCACTCCCAGGGTGCATTCCGTTTTGTAAATTCTTTTATGCATTATTTCCTCTTCCACAAATGGCCAAATGTACTGACCCGCAAGACATATACTGACACACAATGGCACACAAGCATCATGGCACAGACTATCCTAAGACACAGGCGCAGAATGACATGGCTTCTACAATAAACGTTGACGGAAACTCCACTGTGGCACTGACACATACAGTTACACATCAGCACACAAGTGTTTTTCTTTTGCTCTATGAGTACAATCCACGTGTCACAGACAGTGTCTTGCAGTTGTGATTAATGTTTGTTTTTGAATGTTTTTATTGTGCTATACCTAGCAGCCCCCATGAGGAAAAAAAAAGTTTGTGCAGTGAGCCTGTTTACAGCACAGTCACCCCCCCCCCCCCCCTCCCCCCCCCCCATTACTAACAACTTTTTTTTTAAACACTCACATGGTCATCTTGACATGGTGTAAGTATCCATCAACTACTCCACAAAAAGAAGGATTGATTTCCCTGACAGTCAAATTTCCTCAGCCTCAGGGATCCGCTTTTGAAGTTTAAAAAAAAGCTTCATAATTACTATTAGAAATATTCACTAAACTCTGTGTGTGTTTTTGTTTGTTTGCTTGCTTGTTTATTTGTTTGTTTTTGTTTTGATTTTTTTTTCGAGTGAGGGTGGGGGATGGGGAGGCATTCTTCGAAGAAAATCCTCACTAAAACAACTATTGTTATCACTGAGCAGGTCACGATTAAAGAGAAATTTAAAAAAAAAAACTTTCCCCTTTTTTTAACAAAAAAAAGAATGGGCAAGCCCATACGGCGTGAGTACTTTCTCCTTGAGTAACAAAAAAAAGATGGGTGGGGGTGTTTTTGTTAGGTTCCCCACCCACGACATGCTGAAGGCCAAACCGTCATAACTGGCTGCACAAAAGCTTATTTCCTCATGGGGGCTGGCAGGTATAACACTAGTGAAGTTAGCACAATAAAACATTAAAAAGAAACAAACACCAATCACAACTGCAAGACACTAAGGTCAATTTATCTGTGACCTGTGGATTTTATAATTATTCATAAAGCATAAGTGACAGAACAAGAAAAATGAATGTCAATGGTTTTACACTCAGAAAGTCATCGTTGTATAGGAGAGCATGGCAACAGACAAACAGCAAGTGAACACTTCCAAGAGTAGGCTCCTCTCCTACTACCACTCATTTTTGAAAAAAAAGCATTTATGTTTGGTTGGTTTTCTTTGACTCCTCGTGATAAAAGAACGGCAGCCCAGCTCTTTTGTCGCCCGTTAGCAGCAGGAAATGCAATGCGGATTAAATTAATGAATGTTGAGATTAGTAACATTGAAGAGATATAAAGAACGTATATCATAACGGGTGCATATTATAGATAATGTATAATGTTGTACACATAGATAATGATGTACACACGCTTTGATGCAATCGATGGATTAAAGATTATGTTCTGGATTCGTGGTGATTTAGTTTTTATTTAAATATTCCGGAAAGGTGATAATATGATCAGTCCCCAGAGTGCAGGGAGAACTCTTGCCTAGGACAAGCTGCAAGAGGAGGCTTGGCTTACTGATGGAAAACCGCATGTTGTTATAGAGGAAAGAGGTTACCAAGAAGCGCTTTATGTGTAAAGAGTGTTTTCTTGTACGAGTCTGGCTTTGAAAGGAAGGATTTAACAGTCACGTCAATGAGGAAATTTATTGATGATTCATTTAATTAATAGATTACATCCTGATTCAAGAACGCTTCGGTAACTCTATAAAATCTTGAAGTCCAATGCCAGTGCCAGACTGGTGAAGTGACCAATGTCCCAGTTATCGGGACAATGCGACAAAATTGAAAAACGTGTCAAAAGCAAAAAGAACACCAAACAGCAAATGAACATGCTACAAACTGACGAAGAAATCAAAAGAAAAATACAAGAACACAGTTGGAAACAAATTCGGATGGCCTAGATCAACCTCACCACTACAGAGAAAAATGCAGATGATGAAAGATAGCAACAGCGAGGCAGCAAAAGAATATATACCAGTCATAAATAACAGGAAAACGATAAGAAGGGATGAGCTCCGAGATTTTAAACCTAATGGAAAACAGAGAAAGGCAAAAGTAGACTGAAACGAAGTAAAAGAACTCGACAAACTGGTTAAGAAAAAAGTGTAATGAACCAAGGAAGAATGGATCCAAATGCAGTGCAAGGAAATTGAAAGAATGCAAATTTTGATAGCAAACTTTGCATGAAAAAAATAAAAAGATGTGACAGGAAGAAATCATCTGCAAAAAAAACAGGTTGTATAAAGTCGAGAGATTGAGATATACTCATGGAAAAAGAAAGATATTCTTAACAGGTGGTCAGAATAACATCGAAGAGTTTATACCACGAACGACAGAGGTCACCTCTCATATTAGCAACGAAGATGGCCACATAATCTGAAAAGACGAAGTGAACATGCACTCACACGATGAAAAAGTGGTAAGCGCCAGGCCTGATGATATCCCATCTTGAATTGATAACAGCCTGGATGAAGTGGGAATTAAGGCAGTCACAAAACTACTAAACAATATGTAAGACACAGTAGAGATTCCGACAGAAATGAAGAGCCCCATCAACAATTGCGATCCCTAATAAACTGGGTACAAGCTGAATGTGACCAACATCGACAATCAGCCTATGAGTCACCTCACCGAAGTTTCTTTTACGAATACTCATTGAGAGAATGAGAAATAAAATACTCCCATAAATATCAAAAACGCAATTGGAATTCGAGGCAGACAAAGGCACCAGAAATAGCAATCTTCGCATTGAAAACTCTCATGAAAAGATTCCATCGAGGTCCAGAAAGACCTGTACCTCTGCTTCATTGACTACTTAAAAGCGTTCGACAAAGTACGACACACCGACTTGTTTTGAAATTCTGGCGGGCCTATACATCGACGGGAAAGATCTTCGAGTCCCAGAAACATATATTTTGGGACAGGAGGCCACCATTAGAGTCGACAATACATCAGTCAAAATAATCAATCTTCAGGGTGTGGACATGGCTGCGTGGTTCTCGCCCTGATTTATTTAATGTAGTAAAGTGAAATAATTCTACGAAATATTGAGAATCGTGGAGGGAATTATTAGGTGGCCACAACATCAACAACCTGAATATGCAATGACACAGTCCTTATCGCCGACCTGAAGAAAAACTACAAGATTTTAACAACAGTAACAGAACGAAAGCGAAAGAAAGGATTACAGCTCAATGCCAAGAAGACAGAATGCATGGTGATCTCGAAAATAGCTGTTATACACAATGCAACATAGCCTGTAAAGGAGAGAGAAATCAGCAAGTAAACACCTTTTAAAATACCTTGTTGTACTATCACCCCGACGCAAGTGGTGACACAGAAATCAAGAAAGAGACTCGTCAATCTAAGGCAACTTTTACAACATGAAATGCTTTTTACCAACAGAAGATAAGCCTCAAGACAAGATCCATGTTTTGAGAGCCTACGTATGTACCATTCTTCTGTACGGATGGAGTTCCAGGACCCTAGCAAGGACACAGAACAGCGACTAGAAGCATGAAAGTGGTTCATCCGGAGACACATGAAAATCTTCATGGACAAAAGAAAACTAAGCAGAAGTATTGGAAATGGCTGGGTACAAAAAATCCCTTCTCAACACCATCAGGAAAGACAGCTCAAATTTTCGGCCATATAATCAGGCTGACGGACTAGAGAAACTGTTATGGAGCGGCAAAATCTGTGGAACAAGAGAGAGAGGAAGACAACGCACAAATTCACAGACAATTTAAACAATTCGCAACGAATAAAGAGGGGCACTAACAATGAGCTCATGAGAGGACCGAGAACAGGAAGAAATGGAGAGCCATGATCGTCGATGTCTGCAGGCCCAAGACACGGACACTTGAAAGAAGGAAAAAATTTAAAATAATAATTAATAAATGGAACTTAAAAATCGCACTATATTCTTGTAAAGACAAATCAAAGCGCATGCATCACCCTCATCTACACAGTCATCAATCAATGATAAATAATCAATGTTTTAAACAACAGATATTAAACATGGTGTGGCAACAAAATTTATGAATAAAATTCATAGTCAAAGGGTTTTCAAAAGCACAACACACACACTCACACAGGTCGTATACTTTAGAGGGTGAGGACTGGGTTAGTGAGGTGGGATAGTTTGAAAGAAACAGGAGGGGGGGGGGGGGGGGGGGGGGGGGGGAGATCTTAGGTTTGAAATGAATATGTCTTGAGGCTGAATTAAAAGTGTCATAACTAGGTTTCTGGTAAAAAGGGAGAGGGGGAGCTCATTCCAGGTTGATGGACCCGAAATAGAGAAAGAGCAGCGGCCAACGGTGGTTGGTTGAATCTAGTATTCGTAGGACAATGTATCTAAGAAGAGCGGAGGGAACGTGAAGGAGTGTACAGGTTAAGACATTCACAGAGGTAGGAGGGTGCAGTTTTGTGGAGACATTTGTAACAGAGGGTACTGATCTTAATTTTACTCTCTGTGGCACAGGCAGCCAGTGGAGAGATCGCAAGACAGGGGTTATGTGCTAAGATTTTTTCTTTCTGAGAACTAGTCGAGCTGCGGAGTTTTGTATACGTTGAAGAGAGTGGATAGATGATGCTGGCAGACCAGACAAAAGAGAATTGCAATAGTCCAGACATGAAAGAATGAGAGAAGTGACAAGTTTGGCTGTAATTGTAATTGCTCCCTTATTAATAGGCCTACTACACAATGCTCAGATAATAATTACAAGGCTGTGTCAAAAGCAAGCAGTTCCCATTGTTTAGGCGTGGATAAGGTAGCGGGACAGCCAGCCAGACAGACAGACAGACAGACATGGATAGCAGAAACGTCGCCAGGAGCAGCATGCACGTACATTGGAGCAAGCTTCTCTTTCAGTTTTTGAATAACTTTTTTCATTGTCAGTTTATATATATATAATATATATATATATATATATATTTTATATAAAATATTTTATTATTTTTTTTTTTTTTGTTTTTGTTTTTTGTTTTTTTTAATATATTTTTTTTAAACGCTGCTATCTGAGCTGTGAGCACTTTTGCCTCTCAGGTGAAAAGTGTTCAAGTGCCCACTGCACTGGGTGGTGCAGGGCAGTTTGCAACTGTCACTTCAAACGGCTCATAGCTGCAGTGCCGACCACTTGCGCTGCGTGGAGAAGGAAAACATTACCCGGCAAGACTTGAAACCCATCATACTGGTCCACGAAGAATGAAGAAGCAGAACGCGTGAGTTTTTGTTTGTTTGTGTTTTCGATTAAAAAAAAATTTTAAATTTTTGCATGGAGAGTTTACATCTTTAGTGTAATTAAGAAGCTGCTAGATGCGTTAACAGCTGGGGAAAAAATATGGCTCTAGACTATTCTTGGTTGAAGTGTTAAATTGAAAAATGAGCAGCATCTCGGTAGGCCTGATGGTACTAGCTGTGTTGCTGGTACAATGTTGAATCAGTCAGAGGCTTTATCTTCGTACAGATAGTCTCACCCTTTTAGGTCTTTTCTCTTTTTTGGGGTGGGGGGGTGGGGGTAGGGGTCTCTATGCCGTCTCTGTGGTATTGCTTAGAACAACAGAAAAAGAAAACGAGCAAGCAGCCCTCAAAGGAGTGATTGTGATGCTGCTGCTGATTTCTTCATGCCCCCTCCCCTCCTAATAGTAGCAACGGTAAAGAGTTTATTATTTTTTATTTTATTTCGAGGATAATGGAATAAGCACTCGTGTGCTTTTTTCATCTAGTCCCCGTGTGTATGCAGTTTTAAAAAAAAACTTTTGTCAACCGCTCACCAGCACACAATGACCTACTCTTCCGAAAAGCGGAAAGGGTTTTAACGTGTGCGCAAGATGTTCTGCGTGCGTTCGCCTACGGGACTTTGCTTTATAGTCTTCATCTGAAGGACTTTTGGGGAGAGTGGAGTCGGCTCTAATGTGAACTCCAGAGGAAAAATCCTCTTGAACGAGATTCGAACCCGGGTCAGATGATCATGAATGCATCCCTCTAACCACCAGGCTATCCCCTCCCCGTGATTGTGATGCTGATGATTTCTTCATGCCCCCTCCCTTCCTAATAGCAGTAACAGTACTAGTAATGTAAGGACTGACTGGATCAAGCTCAAGCCTCAATGCTCATTGAAAACGCCCAATGCTCAGCAAACGTGTGCTATTCGTCCGTTGTTTAAAACAGAAAAAACAACCATGCCCCCCCCCCCCCCCCCTTCCCACACACACACAAATTGAGGTTAAAGACTGCAAAGGTTAGCCACAATGCATGGATCAGAGTTGTCAGGCAGACCCCGCCCCCCCCCCCCCCCTCCACACTCACGAATGGTGGTGTTGCTGGGTTTTTGTGTGTGTTTTTTTAAAAATGGAAGCAAGGATTAAGAAAACATGCATGGTGTGTGTGTGTGTGTGTGTGTGTGTGGAAAAGGGAAGTGGAAAAGGTTTTAGATTGGAAGATTTGTTTTTGATTTTGTTTTTAGCGACACTCGAATTCCCACGTCTTCTTCCTCCAACGACTTAGAAGGTACAAATAGCGCCACAGGCAGTACCAATGTCACGTTAAGACAGAATAATCGCAAGTCCTTTCATGAAATAGTGTGGTGAATATCTCAATGTCCTATTTATCGACCACAGTTAGCAAAAAACAAATAAATGAAGTAGGAAAGCAAGTAGTATTTTAGATATTCTTGTGACAATGCACCCGAATTCCATGTAGAATCGATCGCACGGTATTCGAGGTTTCAAAAAGACTCGTTTCCCGAACATTACTTTCGGTTTTATTGAATAGTTTCCGTTAGCCTAGCTAGCCTAACTTTTTGGCTGCACACCTGTACTAAAAAAATCACTTTTCCTTCTGTTTTTCTATGTAACTCTAATATTCATACCGCACGTACTAAGGCATCCACAGAAAAACCACTTTTGTGAAAGACTAGCCTCTGACTCAAAACTCATATGATTTTGAAGAAATTTGGTAGGTTTGAATTTTTTAAATTTTTCATCAAACACTGTACCCCTCTGTCATTTGTAGTCTGCTAGATTCCTTACCACAATATGCATGCCCGCTGTAGGAATACAGGCAAACCTCATTTGATGGTTATTTCCAACTTTCTCGTCACTACGTGGTATTGCTCTGTTCTCAATCCAAAAAACAAGTGCACAGTCCATTTTTTTCATGCTTAAAAAAGCTGTGAAAATCACCATTTCTTCCCACTGAACTCTATTCAAATATCTCGTGACCCCCAAATTATACCGTTGTTAGCCTTTAAGGGGGGTTATAAAGGTTTAATTTGGTTTCCTATGCCCTGAATTATGTGTTGATGAAGACATGGCAAATCAAAGAAATGTATGAATTTCTGAGGTTCATGTTCGAATGTTCATGGATGATGACAGTGAGTACGACACTGGTGGGTCTGATGATGGGTAGGTGGGAGCCTGGTGCAGATAAGAAAAGGGATATTGAAATCGATGCTTATACAAGTTATAGTAGTGTGAATGAAGAAGTGTGTTAGTGCTGATTGAAAACAGCTCGACTAGATCAGTAGTTATCTAGATCACAAACACCGCAGGTCAGAGTGTGAGGGGGGTGGGGTCGTTGTCAGAGGTAGGGGTGCTGGACCGTGAATGGTATAAAAACTAATCAGTTTTTTTTCCACTGGCATTGACAACATGCTTTCAAAATGATGTTGCAACATGCACACCGTGGAGAAACAAAATTTTATTTTTGGGACCTCAACCTCTTTCAGCAGTCACCATTCCAAATTTACTTGGTCTGGAGAATGAGATTGCTCAGATTTATGTGGGATGAAAAGGGCTAAGGTAGCTGCATTCCCAGGATGGACTTTGGGGATGATGTTTAGACAGGCTATTTGACATTGTGCATCAGCCATCACTGCAGTGTATGTTTATTTTTTGGGGGGTGGCGTGGTTTTTTGTTTGCTTGTTTTTGTTCCTCAAATGGATTGAGGTTCTTCAATGGTGAAATTTTTGTGTATGCCATCCATTTTCATCCATCTTTTACTTTAGGTAGACACATCCTAACTGAGGATGTTTAACTTTAAGGCTAAGCACACCTGTGTGTATGCAGTTTTTAAAAACTTAGTCTTCCATTCCAGTTACTAGCACAGATGGTCTACAAATCCGAAAGGCAGAACAGGTTTTAACATGTATGCAAGATGGTTTGAATAAACTTAAAAGTTGTCTAGTCTTACCAGCACGCAACAGCCTACTCTTTTCTCTTCTTTCTCTCTCTGCAGTCCCTTAACATGTGTGGTATGATCATTGGATATTGTTATTGTGATATCCATATATCTTTTTCTTAACTTGTAATTGGTATATTCAGTCTTTGCTTTTGTCTGAAGACTATACTGTCCATGATGTGGCATATATTATGTAATGATTGGTGACATGCTTTGCTTACTGTTTTCTAGATTTCCCACATCACCATCAGAAGCCCCCAAACCAAGATGATCATCAGGGGAACATGGATGGATTTGTTGGCGATTTTCTCCATGCTGGTCTTCATCCTTCCACAGTACCACCGCCGTGTCAGGCCAGATACAGCAGACACCAACCTGCCTCCCTGAAACACTGACAGAAAGATAGCATCAGGGAGATTCCTGACAGCCCCAAGGTCATCAAAGCTTTCCTCTCTCAAGGCATGGAATGCATAGGTGAGAGATTTTTTTGTAGAGATGTTATTGTTGAGTTTTTTTCGTTAACATCGTCAGCGTTGTTGAAGGTTGCCCAGTGATTCCCCTTGAGTTCACCCACAGCATGCACACCTCACACTTGGAAATCACCGAGTACACAGTCCAGTTTGTAAGTAGGGCTGTTTTCAAAGACCTTAACGATATATATAAGCAGTGATACTCTAACTTCAGAGGATTTTGAAGACATTCCTCACATGATTGTTGATTTTGAACTTGAACAGTTGAAATGAACGTTGCTAGAGACACTGAAGCTGAATGAGACAGCCATGATATGGCTTTCGTGGTCGGTAGGGCTATAAAAAACATGAAATAAAAAGCTAGAAATTATCGCCACGCCTCTTTGCAAAAACAACCTTAGCTAAATACTGCAACCAGCTTTGTTCATGACAATGACTTTAGCTAGAAACTTCCACACATTTTGGATGATAAAATTGTTTCAATGCATTGAAGACACATGCAATGTTATGCATTTTGTTTCAGGCTGACCAAATCAAGCAGACACAAAGCTGACAGGAGATGAAACACAAATTGCTGCCATCCTGATGATGCCCATGACAGGAGATGTGACACAAAGCTGCTGCCATCCTGATAATGCCCATGACAGGAGATGTGACACACAGCTGACATCCTGATGATGCCCATGACAGATGTGACAATCTGACATCCTGATGATGCCCATGACAGGAGATGTGACACACAGCTGACATCCTGATGATGCCCATGACAGATGTGACACACATCTGACATCCTGATGATGCCCATGACAGGAGATGTGACACACAGCTGACATCCTGATGATGCCCATGACAGGAGATGACACACAGCTAATGGCAGGAGATGATGAGATCCCGGGCAGAACCCAGCCTACATTCAAGTTCTTCTGTCCTCTCGCAAAATGAACTGGTAAGAGATTTCAATGAATTCAAGTGCATTTCATCTTCTCAACCTTTATTATAAACAATACTGCTTTGTTCCTCGGCTAGAGCTCCAAAGCTCACCAGTGGTGAGACTTTTGTGTTTTAGACGTTTTTACCCACCACTGAGGCACCTGCACTCCGACTTCAGGGATGATCATGTCTGAACATGACGTCAACCCATGTGCTTGCATTTAACCCTTTAGTCCCCGATCCGGCCGCAGACGACAGTAACGGAGGCTGCCGCTAGATTCCAATCCGACCGCAGCCGACAGTTGGTGCTGCCCACGTGGGCAGTACTTTTCCATCACACACAGATCTCGTGGTTTTCACACTGTGTGTCTGAAAATTGGTGGGGCGATGCAGAGAGGGTGTCAGATGGTGCCAGTGATAAATTTAGACCACTAACATGCGTGTAGTGGGGAGGGAAGGAAGAAATAACAGTCAGCGACCAGAAGGCTTTTCAATGGTGCAGCGTGGCGAAAAAAAATCGCGTTTTCTTTAGTAGCACATGATTCATCTGATTAGCGAGACGATAAATTGAATGTTATTGTCTTGGAAGTAGAAACATTTGAACGAGAATTGTTAAGTGAGTGCGATATTAAACGCTTACGAGGAAGAGGAGGAAGGAAATGCTGCAGTTAGGGAGAAGAGTGAGCCTGAAAATAATGTGCTACAGGGCACATTCCTGACCTGTGCTACACACACGACTGTGGAGAAATTTGACCTCCTGGCCAGTCCGAGACATAGACGCCTGAAAACGATGCCTTTTGACTGTTTTCTCATTATTACCACACTTTTGCTTTGAAACTGCAATGGCAGAAACGAACAGATATGCCGATAATGAAAATAGCAAGAAGGAAAGGAAAATAGGTCTCCCGTCTGCCAAGGTTCGACAGGTGAGAGCAATGGGTGCACCCGCCCCCCCTTCACACACACATCCATAATTTGTGCTTTTTGTGATGTGATGTGACCCTGTGCCACCACCACGACTACTTTAGAGACTACCAACATTAAAATTTTGTAGGGTTACAGAAGTTCTGTGTTTCGAATTTCACACCTGTGCTGTGACACTGGTGACAGTGTGACAGTCATGTACAATAATACACTTCTGTACACTTAACAAACATGTGGTAGCACACGCAGATATGAAGTACAGTATAAAGGTCACATGTTGATTGAATATGACTTGTTTTCAAAAGAAAAAATAGTTAAAACTTCTGTCTCCTCAAGACATACCATAAAACAACAGGTGCTATGGGGACATTGTGTGACACATCCTTGAAGTACTATTGCACATAACCATTGGTAAACACATCAGCTGGGTATCACTTCCTTATTCGACACTAACATGCTTGAACTATTGTCAAATCCATGCAGGACTTGCTGTTTTATCATATATACCATATTTTTACCTGTGATTGGTGACAAATAAGGTGACAATGACAAGACATCTGGTGACCAGACACATAAACTTGTGCCTAAATGCAAGTACAAAGACATACCTAGCTTGTGACAAAATTTCAGCTTGATAACTTGTCATGCACACACACAATTGTCTTAGGAGTAAAGTAAGTCAGATGGAGGTAGAAAACCTTCAAAGAATTCAAAATCTACAGGCAGTTTAGCTCCGTAGAATCCAACAACAAGAGGGTTAAAACAAAAAAAAGTCATCCGTTCGTAAAACCACAAATGGCCTACTCTTTTAAAAGGCGGAATGGACTATAACCTGTACACAAGATGTTCTTCACATGTTCACACACGGGACCTTGGTTTATAGTCTCATCCATCCAAAGGACTTTCTGGGAACTGGTGTCAGTAAAGTCAAGCGGGAAAATCCCCTTGAACAGGCATTTTGGTGATGGCTCAAAACCAGGCTCGATCATCGGCATTCAAGTTGCAAATGCAATGCTCTGACCACTAGACTATCCCCTCTGAGGAATGTAAGATATCTTAAAACTTATTTGCATTGATTGGTGACTTACTTCATTGCCCGTCAACTGAGTCAAGGGATAAAGTCTCAAATGTCTGATGGATTATAGAGGTGCACTTATAACCTTTAAAAACCCAAACCGCTTTTAAGTATTACATTAAAGGTGTTTACTATTTTGGCACGCACACACACCCCTACAACCCCCCCCCCCCTCACTACACCCCCCCACACCCCCCCTACACACAACCTATACACACCTATACACATGCCTACACACACACACCTATCCCCCCCACCCCCCACCCTCACACACACACACACCTACACAGACACACCTATACACACACACCTATACACACCTATACACCTTCACACATCCCTCACACACACCCCTACACACACACCTACACCCCCCCTCTACACACACATACACACGTACACGCACGTACTTACACATACACACACACACATACACACACATACACATACACACACACACTTACACACACGTACACGCACGCACTTACACACACACACACACACATGCTCCCCAACAACTAAAATCATAGATTATGGAGACACCTTTACCCTCACTATTATAATTATATCAAGATGAGTAGGTCAAATGGGAAATATGATTCCTGAACAAGTACACACACACAGACACTAACTAACACACGGGTGTTTTGACATTTGGCAAGATGTTTTACGTGTGTTTGCACATGGGGCCTTAGTTTATAGCCTCCTCTGAACAACTCTCGGGGGGAGGGGGGGGGAAGTGGAGTGGAGTGGGATAAGTACTGCTGTTAAATCAGGGGAAAGTTTCCTTGAACAGGCGTCTCGGTGGTGGTGCCAACCCGAGCTCGATTCCAGGCGATCAAATTGCAAGTTCAATGCTCTTAACCACTAGGCTGTTTCACCACCCTCCACAGCCCGCCACCACCCCTACTTCCCCCTTCCCCCCCTCCCAAAACATTGTTATGAATTTTGAATATTGAATAGAATTTGGCGTACTCTTGAAATGCAGATTGGGTTTTAATGTGCGCACAAGATGTTCTGCGAGCATTCGCACACAGGAACTAGGATTGTGAAGGATTTCTGTGGGAGTGGATTTGGTGCTGATACCTTCAGGGGAAAACGCCCCTAGAACAGGGGCTGTGCTTGGTGGCTCAAACCTGGTCTGAGGTCACGAGCGCAGTGCTCTAACCACTAGGTTATGCCACCAGTGCCCCCTTTTGTGGTCTGATTTTGGTTTTGTGTCAAAATTGATGTGGACAATATGATGATAGTTGTGTCCTTGGTCTTTGTCACCAGATCTTTGCCGGGGATCGTCGCCTTTCTCCCCAGAGATGATGGAGACACCATGGCCACGATGCTGGAGCACATGACCCAGAACATTGTCCAAGATCCCCATGACTCAGTAGACAGATGTCAGGTCTATGGGGAGGAAGGGTGTAGATTGGGGGGATAGGAGAAAGTGCTGAAGAAATCCCTGAAGGGCAAACCCAGTGCAGCCTGGTTTCATTGCCCAGGGATCTAGGATTAGGGACGTCCCGTCTTCAACTTCCACTGGATTGAACAGCAAAGTAGGTAGGAGTTTGGGGGCTTTAGTATCAGAGTGGCGTCTATATGACCACCCATCTCTGAAAAACTTCAGGGAGCGAATGCGATGAGAGCAGGAGGGGCTGTGGTCCTTGTGGACATCCACGATCCGACATAGAACCGACCGTAGAAAGAGATGGGGTTGCAGATTGTCCGAACACGCAACCCCTGTTTTGCACACTTTGCCGGCATGTCAGTACAGAGTAAACTCTGTCAATGTGTGTGCTAAGTGTCCACAAAAGTTGCCCAGTCTTTCTCAGTTTCTGAGCTTGAATCAAAATTTGTCCCTGAAGTTCTCTGCGAGACTTCAGTATTGCAAAGGGAGCCCATCAGTCATCGTCATCGTTATCGTCACCATCATCGAACAATTGCTTTGGTGTCCTGAAACGGCACAAGCTGCCTACCCTCGCACACAGTGCTCATGAGGGGAAGGGACACCTCCCGCCCCCAAACGTTGTCTTTAACTTCAGCACTTTCCAGACCTTCTGGGTCTCTCCCTTCTTGCTCTGAATCCTCAGAAAACTGGCATAGGTGTTGACAGTTGTCATGGGGATCATATCACAGTTCTGGGCTTGTCTCTGGCATCGTGACTGCTGCAACTATGAAGATATTGTGACTGCGGCAACTACTATATGAAATCATGGTGACTGCGGCAACTAAGACATCATGACTGCAGCGACTATGAAGACATGGTGACTGCAGCAACTATGAAGTCATCGTGACTGCAGCAACTGAAGCCATCATCATGACTGCAGCAACTGAAGACATGACTGCAGCAGCTATGAAGTCATTGTGACTGCAGCAACTGAAGCCATCATCATGGCTGCTGCAGGTTTCAAGAACACACAGACGTAAGTATACAGACTTTAAAAACAAAATTGTCGGCTAGAGCTCCTAGGTTCACCGATGGTTAGATTTTTATATGTGACCGTTTTTTGCCCATCATGAAAGTGGCTGCATTCCTACTCCGGGAATGTCTAAACACGACACTTTGTGCGTGCTTTTGTTGTTGTTTGTTTTTGTTTCAATTTATTAGGTTATTCTTTCCTTCCAGCACAACAAAAGCCTACCGTTCTGAAAGGCAGAATCCCACACATATGATTTATTTATGCAACATTGTTACACAGGCGCTCCATGCAACCCCCTAAATACAAGACTGGTTCATGTGCGGGAATGTGCATGTACATAATTATAAGCAGTACACGCACGCACGCACGCACGCACGCACGCATGCACGCATGCACGCACGCACTAATATTCAAAATACTTGTTTGAGTTCAAATGATTAGAAAAGTGACTGTAAAAAGGAAGACATTAACTTTGAAAATGTGCAATCATTTCAATTTAAAAAAAATTATATATAAAGTGCTGCACACATTTCCGCCCCCACCCCCCCACCCCCCACGTAAAAAAAAGAAAGAATCCCGACCCAACAACAACAAAACAACAAACAAAACTCAACAACAAACGACAAAAAACAAACCCTCTCTCTCTCTCTCTCCCTTATTCCCTCCCCTTCTCTCCCCCCCCCCCTCTCTCTCTCCCCTCTCTTTGAGTGTTTTTTTCCCAATTTTTTGGTGTAGTAATAGTATTCATATTGGTGTGAATCTGTTCTTACATCATACAGTTAAAAATTTAGGAATCCTGTAACATTTATTACATGCATATCATCTCATATTGTCATAATTTCTCTTGCTTTTTCCCCCCCACAATATTCATATAACTCACTGTTACTCAGATTTTTTGTGTGCTGCCCACAATTTAGCTACTGTATAGATCTCTGTACAGTTTTATTCAATGCAGATTTCTTTTGGTATTCAATTAAACGTCCATACCAAGAAGTGAGAAATGACAACTCGTCCACTCCTACTGACACCCAGTGGCCTACTCTTCCAAAAGGTGGAATAGGTTTTAATGTGTGCGCAAGATGTTCTGCATGCATCTGTACACTTGACATTAGTTTGTAGTCTCATCCAAAGGACGTTTAGGGGAGAAGAATGGGTGCTGATTAACTCTGGAGGAAAAATGCCCTCACACGGGTGCCTCAATGGTGCCGGGAGCCCATGGGTCATTAGATCACGAGTGCAATGCTCTAACCACCAGACCATCCCCCAACCCCCTTCCCTTACTGCCAGTTTTAATCGGGAAGTTCTTGAAAAATCATTTTTGCAAGAACTAACAATCGCAAACCAGATTCCAGGTGGGCTGATTAAATTCCCCATCTTCATGACAAACTGAATCCAAAAGGTGGAGCTGATAGCTGACAAAAATAACCACACAGCCTGTGCGGAAAACTTTTGTTTGTAAACAAGATTCGGGTCATGTTTTACTCGATAATTGAATTTTTATGTTTTGTTCCTCGGGTAGAACTCCCAGGTTCACCAGTGGTGAGATTTTGTATATGTGCCACCCTTTTTTTCCCGCTTTTATGGTGGCTGCATTTTGTCTTCCTACCGGCTCAAAATCAATGTGGATAATAATAATAATAATAACAATAATAATAATAATAATAATAATAAAAAGTATGGAATTTCTATAGTGCTGAATCTTGTAAAGCAACAAATCAAAGCGCTCAGATATTACTTTTTTTTCTTTTTTATATCGAGGATAATGGAATAAGCACTCATGTGCTTTTATAAAAATTTGTACATCCAGTCCGTGTGTGTATGCGGTTTTGTAAATTTTGTCATCTGTTCCCACCGGCACACAATGGCCTACTCTTTCAAAAAGTGGAACAGGATTAAACGTGTGCGCAAGATGTTCTGCATATGTTCACATGCGGGGCCTCGGTTTATAGTCTCATCTGAAGGACAGGTGGATCGGTGGTCTAGAGGTAACGCGCCTGTCCAGAAAGCAAATAGTCCGGGTCGGAAGTGTGCGATGGTTAGAATCACGTTTGGGCCCGAAAAATTTCCCCCATTAGACCATAAGTGGTGGTCTGGGCGCTAGTCTTTCGGATGAGACGATAAACCAAGGTCCTGTGTGTTGCACAAAATTATTCAGAGCACGTAAAAGAACCCACGGCAACAAGAGAGTTGTCCCTGGCAAAATTCTTAGAAAAAAGCCACTCTAATAGGGAAAGAAATACAGTTTCAGACCAAAAAAGGTGGCGCTGCTCTTGTGGCGATGCGCTCTCCTCGGGGAGAGCAGCCCAAATTCCACGCAGAGAACTCTTGTGACTTAAAGTAGTATAAATAAATAAAATGTCCTACTCTTGCAAACGGTGAAACAGGATTTTAACATGTACACAAGATATTATGTGTGTATTCACATGTGGACTTTGGTTTATAGTTTCATGCAAAGGACTGTCAGGGGGAATAGAGTTGGTACTGATAACTCTTAGGGGAAAGTCTCTTCAAGCATGTGTCCCGTGGTGACTCGGAACTTGGGCTATCAGATTTCTAGCTCAACGCTCTAACCACTAGGCTAATTTGCCTGTGATTTGATTTTAGTCACTGCTTTTAATCTGGTAAACTCTGAGCTTGTATTACTCGCGGTGAGATCTGATGAAAATGTAGCAATTACTGGGGAAAATTATTTACACATCTATGTGAGATCAAGTTCACTTCTTCGGGGTAACATGTTCAAATGCAGGGTGGTGGTGCATAGTTTTTTTTGGGGGGAGGGGAGGTTTAGAAAACAATGTTGGTATATTTTAAAGTGAGACTGAATCTATTTTGTTTGATCATGTAAACTGTCGGGATTGCTAATGTTGCTTGTGATGCTGTTTTCAGGGGTTCTGGTGCCAAACCAAAGTACCAAGCAGCCAAGGTGTCCACAGTTATTCTACACTACAGGTAACGGTCAGCGAGGAGGAGGACAAGGCGACTTCATACATAACTTCAGTAGAATTATAAGCAGGACTGAGAAGGATCTGTGCTGTTGGCAAAATTAGGCTCAAGCCATCGGTCATATTTTCCGAAAGATTTTACAGCAACATATCATGGCTGCTGGAAAATCATGGATCTGTTGGTAGTTCCTGACAAATGTTTGTATACATTGGTCTGTTGATTAAAAAAAAATTACGAGCAATTTTGTTTTAAGACTTCAGTTTTCTTTAAGTTTATTTTGGAGGAGAGAGCGAGGTGGCAAAAAATATCTAAGTGGAAATACCCCTTAAACATTTGTTTAAAGAGATGTGTACGAATGAGTTAACTCAAAGAGGTTGTGCCAAATCTTAAGATTCTCCTTCACTGTGACGTACCGAAGTGTAAGATATGTCGGAATTACGATTTTTTTTTAATGCACTAAGCGATGTTCAACTTAAGGGAAAGTACTCTGACCTGTAAGGCAATCATTTTTCTAAACACAGTTGCTTACCTTGACCATAAGCTTGCCTAGTTTGCATGTGTTGGTTACTTTTCTTTGAGATGTTAACAAGTGTATTTTTGGGGATTTGGGGCTCTCCAGTGTTGTGATTTTAAAAACATAAGTTGTATAGTGCAAAAAGTGACATCGGATAATATCAGCCAACTTCAGGGAACTTTACTTTGGTGAAAAATCATCACATTGTTTCAAGGGGACTACTTGAACAGTTCAAGCCATGAAAGATAAGCAGCCCTAATTTTCAAAACTTATTTTTCAGCCTTCAGTGACATATTTGAAAATTTGTAAAAAATTATTACAGTCATCTATTGAAAAACTGTAACAATCTCAGAAGTAGACATAATGAACTTTTCAATGATGTATAATTTGTATGTCTTTATTATGTTGGGTAAATCTACTGAATTTTTCAAATATCGGCAAAATCACGCATCGCCACAAAATGGCGTGATCCATTTCACCAGGACTCCATTGAGTTAATGAGTGGTTGTGAATGCATTCTTGTTCCTGGAGGAAAAGAAAGGTTCAGTGAATCCAATCAAGTGATTAAGAGCATACTTTTTTTTAAATGATTGTCTCTTGATGCAGGTATAACTAGCAGTGTTTTGTAATGTTGTTTTTAGATAAGGGAAAAAAGATTCACAGTTACTGGAAAAAAAGATTCACAGTTACTGGAAAAAAAGATTCACAGTTACTGGAAAGTGGGTAAATGTGCTCCATAACCTCTGCAGTTGTTGGGAAGCAAAGTGTTAGAAACCTCAAAAGTGAAAATTAGAAAAAAGAAAGCTAAATAGCCATTGATTGTTGCCTGGAGCAGGAAGAAATTGAAACATGTGCTAAACATTTTTAAAGAATTTTTAAAAATATATCCTGGTCAAGAGAAGATTTGCTAGTAGAACACATCTTTCAAAACAAAAATCATAAAATTGAGGAGTTTAATTTCACAAAGTACAAAACTCAAAGCATTAGTTACATAAATTGTGTGTGTGTTTGTGCATGTGTGTGTGTGTGTGAAGGGGTAGTTGTGGGGAGGAGACATCACACCATCAGGTTGGAAGGAGAGGGGAGGGAGGGAGGGAGGGAAAAGGGTATTGCATTTAGAGCAGTGGGGTTAGCAGAAAGAAGGCTGGCTGATAGATTCTTTTCACACATGGCTTATTTTGGGCTCTCTTTATGACAGATGCAACTTGTTAAAAAATTTCTGGGATTTGAAATGACTTTGACCGGTCGCACACACCAATTATCACCATTAATTAATTTAATGAAATTCAAAGTTCTAGTTGAGGAATGAAAGTAACTTTGCAGATAGCAAAACTGGAAATTGGCGGACCATGAAGTCACAGCCCTAGCTGTTGATAGGACTGAGGATTCTGATTTAAAGCTGCAGACTATTGAGCTATGTACCAGTGTGTCCTTAGCTACATACCATTTGTCTGTCTGCCATTGTGTCCTCATGTAACATTCAGACAGACCAGTGACAGACAACCCTTTCCCGCTACTAACGCTTTAACACTAACATTAACGCTAACCTCAACTCTAACCCTGGCCTTACATGTGGACACAAAAGGCAGGTGGATAAAATGGTAGACTAGTGACGCTGACACATTGGTTAAACATTTTTTCTTCATTTAAAAAAAAAATTGAGGATAATAGAATAAGCACTTGTGTGTTTATTTGCATTCAGTTCCTGTATGCGTGCGATTTTGTAGATTTCGTCATGTGTTCCCACCAGCACAAATGACCTACTTTTCTGAAAGGCAGAACAGGTTTTAATGTGTGTTCAAGATGTTCAGCGTGCATTCATACACAGGGCTGCGGTCTATAGGCTATAGCCAGGGGTAGGTGGGAAGAGGGGAGGAGGGTGCTAGAATTTTAGGTAAAGGTTGTTAGAAAGCTGGGGGGGGGGGGGGGGGGGGGGGGTGAGGGGGGGTGTAGACTGTTGTGGTACATAGGGATGGGGGAAGAGGTGTAGTGACTGAGGATGGAGATAGGGTGAAGGCAGTCACACTTCCTGATGAGGTTCAGGGGAGAGTAGGGCTTTGAGCATGGAGTATTTGATTTAAGAAAAACCCCATACAAACCAAAAGTGTGAGGTGCTGGTTTTAAAATAAAAACTTGAATAACCATTTGAAGTAGTTTCATTTTAGGAAAAATGTAAAAGCAGGGGCACTGGTTTTATGATGCGTTGTTGAATAACCATCAGGGGATGACACTGGGAGACGGTGAGGATGCACTGCGGAAAAGGGAGGTGATTATATCAAAGTAGGGGTAAAATAATATGTTAATGTCAGTGGGAGTGGTGGTGTGGTGTGTGTGTGTGCATGCATGCACGCATGTGTGCGTGTGTATAGTGTTCATTAGAAAATAGCAATTACTGAAATAGTTATGAGTGTGTGTGTGTGTGTGTGTGTTTGGTTTAAAGAAATCTTTTAAATTGCTGGATTTGCAGCAGCAGCCAACATTGATTAAAAAGAAAAACGTGCCGCAGTTTTGGAAAGGATGCAGATGTAGTGGATTATCACGTCGGAAAGAAAAATGCAGTATTTTAAATTAAAAAAAAATTAAATCTATCTTTACAATCTTGTGTTAGAAAGGCAGGATAGCTCAGTGGTCAGAGCGCCTTCTCTCCCCAAGCTGAGGCTAAGCAGCGTTGAGTGTGGTTACCTCTTGGATGGGTGATCGCTTATGTGCTATGGGCTTCACACAGTCCTCCAGTTCACCCAGCTGTAAAATTATAATGCCCTCTTTACAGACAGGGAAGGTAAAGCAGCAAGGGAGAGGAAATGGGCGCTGCATGCAAAATGCTGGCCCTTCAGAAAGATGGATCCGACATCTTGCTTCCTAACGAGCGCATAAGTTAAGGGAACACCATTACCTTTTTCTTTTCGTTCCTTTTTTTATCTTATTTACACAATCTGGTTTAAGAAAAATGTCTTAATTCTGTGTTGTGTACAAGATTGCAGGAAAGGGGATAGATATAAGAAAAGAAAGAATAAGCGGGGTAAAGAGGCTGGAGCCCCCCCCCCTATCCCCAAAACCCCCACCCCCAAATCCCCCACCCCCAACATTTTGGAAAGACTAAAGTGAAGGATTTTGTTTTGATCAATGCTCATTGCTGCATGATTTTTTGTCTTTTTTGGGTTTTGTTTTGCATTTGTTCATCCTTTTTACTGTATCCGTTATGTCTGCTTGTGCTTTTTCTGCAAGTATGGAGCTTTACAATGTGTATATTCTAAAATTCCAGTGTAGCAAGTTCTATGAAATAAGGTATTCTACCATATCACTACAATAATAATGTGGATAGGTTGTGTTTTTTTTGTTGTTGTTGTTTTTTTTTTTTTTGCTTTCACATGATATGAAGCATGGGTTCTGTAAAGTAGAAAATGGTTTTGTGTGTGTGTATTTTGTTATTCAACTGTTTATAAGCACTTATATGAAATAGTTGATTGTTTGTGCTGTTGTAAGAAAATGATTAATTTCAGCCAGGACTGCTGGTGTACTGCTGGTCTTGAATTTAAAGCTCTTGCCTTTTCCTATTTTCTCTTTTTGTTGATCACAGCTGTTACCATTTTGTATTGAAATATCTAGTATTTTCATGAAGTAAATTACCAAAAGCTGGTGTTCCTTTTATTCTGACTTTTTATATGTACTGCATTTGAAGTACTTAGTGAAAAGTGAAGCATTTTATTGCTGATGCCCTCTTTTTTATTATTATATAAAGTGCTGTGTTGCCCATCATAGATGATTATTCCAGCACAGCCTGACATAAATGTTAGTTTGTCCTGGCTGTGTGGAATGCTACTGCAGCATTTGCCTGTCTGGGGCCGATCTGTTCCCCCGCTGTAAAGGGCTTGCCTGTGTCGTGTGTTTCTCTTCCATTGTGGGGTTGCTTGACTTCACTTTTTGTGTTCTTCTTCTTCTGCGTAAATAGTAAATAGAAATAGTAAATATATTTATACTGCTAAGTGTGATCCAATACAGTTTTCTCATTATGATTTTCATCCAGACATAACATTGCCCTTCGTAGAATGAACTACTCGATGTTTTTAAATATACATATTATGTTTTGGCATTTGATGATTGAATATTCGTTTTGGAGGCTTGAAAATTCCCAGCTTTATCTGGGCAGTTGTGTAGTTGGTTTAGTTGCATGTAACCTTTCCAAGCAGTGCCCACATTTTTTTCTCTCTTCAGATGGATAGTGTCTGTGTGTGTGTGTGTGTGTGTGTGTGTGTGTGTGTGTGTGTATAGCTGGATGCCTGTATTGTTAGTTGATCATAATGACCTGAAGGACATGGCTTAAATCATGTAACTTATCCTCTTTGTGTGTGTGTGTGTGAAATTCTTTGGACAGTGATTTTCCCCAGCATCTGGCAGAGTTGTTCAATTTAGGTTATGCAGGTAGTGCCCTCCCCTTTGTCGTCTGCACCCTCCCCTTATTTCCTAGAGTTTGTGTTCATCACTTTTAAATGTATTTCTGTTGAAGCAGTTATATGTGCAGTATTTTAAAATGTATTGTATATGATGCTGATTTCCAGTTGATTTTACTCTCCATTTGTCAGTATGTTTTTTGCTTTGGGGTTTAAAAGTATTATCAGGGGTTTCTTTGCTCTATCAGTACACTTCATTAAAAACCTCTTTGCCATTGGCTTAAGCTTGTTGTAGAATCCTGCCACTGACTTAAGCTTGTTGTAGAATCCTGCCACTGACTTAAGCTTGTTAAAGAATCCTGCCACTGACTTAAGCTTGTTGTAGAATCCTGCCACTGACTTAAGCTTGTTGTAGAATACTGCCACTGACTTAAGCTTGTTGTAGAATCTCAACTAAATGTGCAAAGGTGTGCACACCTGTTTACAACCTAGTTTGATTACCTATTTGATATATTATGATGATAATCTATTTAATTTGCACATGATCAATTCAAGCTTGTCCATCTGAATAGTTGAAGAAAATGTTGCATGTTCCTTTAAAGGGATCAACACAAACATTGTTTGTAACCAGTATTGCTTCAATGTTTCCCGTATTTCAGAACACTCCTGTACAAAATTGATAATTTTTGTTTTATACTTTAGGAGGAAGGTGGTGAGCACACACCGCTGTCACTTGACCACCCAGCTGACTCTTTCCTGAGACAATTCTGGCTCTGCACAAAACTGACCAAGCTGACGTTTTGCACACATACGTCATAGTCAAGGTGTCTGTGCTTTCTGGCTGTAAAGATCACATGGCTGGAATCAAGAAGCTTTTTGTCACGTCTGTGTTTTAAAGCATATTAGAATGAACGTCATTGTAATAAAATATTTCAAATGATGGTGTAAGAATTTTCAGTGGGTGGGTCATTGTGTCACTGCTGGTCGGAGCATTGGGAAAAGCCTACCTCCCCCTTCAGCCAAAAAAGAAAGGCTGGAGTTAGGGTTGGGTAGCCGGCTCACAGCGGAAATAAAACAGAATGAACAGGAAACTTTGGAATGTCTTGTGAATGTCAAAACTGGATGACAAATAATGCAAATTAACGAGTTCAACAGCCATAAGACTAAAAATATTTTTTTAAAAACCTATGTTCAGAGTGCTGTTCATGAATGACTGTGTTTACTGTGTACAGTATGTGTGCTTTTTCTTTTCTCTCTCTCTCTCTCTCTCTCTCTCTCTCTCTCTCTCTCTCTCTCTCTCTCTCTCTCTCTCTCTCTCTCTCTCTCTCTCTCTGTGCAAGTTGTGACTGCAGTTAGTCAGTGCAGTGGATTGTGCCTATATACTTTTTTCTTCAGTTCTCATTTTGATTGCTAACTTGAGTGTTGAATAAATATGCAGATTTATACTACAAACAGCAATAAAGAAGAGATACAGGCTGCATAAGAAACTAGGAAAGAAATACTTATATGCACTTCAAGAGTTAACCTTTATGAATGCCAGTGCAATGTGCAGGCGCACACACACAACATGCACCACACACACCCTCGCGCGCACAGCTCGCGCGCACACGCACACCACACACATACACAGCACACATACCGCGCCGCACACACGCACCACACGCACCACGCCCCACCACGCACGCACACACCACACACACACACACACACACACACAGCATGGTCTGCAAATAAGGCACCCAACGAAAAGATAAGTGGCCGGTTCGAATCCCATTTTACCCCGATTTTTTCCACAATCCAGTCAACTTGAAGATGATGTCCAGGTGCTAGCATTTTGGATTAAACGGTATATCAAGGTCCCAAGTGCAACACATATTTAGACACATTAACAGAACCCACGGCATTATCAAGAGAGTTGTCTCTGGAAACGTTATGTACCAACCATTAAGTGCTGTTTTGTAAAACACAAATACACGTGTATACAACACACACCTGACATTTCCTAGTCGGGTGGCACCACTCTTGAGGTAACACTGTCGCCAGGAGAAGAGCAGCTGGACTAACAGTCTGCCATGACTAAATATTATAGTGTACTACAGAACAATACAATTCAGTACAGTTCTATACAACATATAGTATAACAACACAATGCAATGCAAAGAAAGGAGAGAAAAAATCTGAAAGAACACGGAAAGAAAGTGAACACGTGAGACTAAAAGAAATGAGACACATACTACATGCACTTCAAGAATAAGCAACGGTGCGTTGTGCGTGCGTGTGTCTACATAATCATGATAACGACAGCAAGAGCGACAACAACAATAGCAACAACTGAAAGAAGAGAACATAAGAGCAAAGTAAGTGAGGACACAAACACTGCAGACAATAAACGACAAACATCAAGAGAACAACAATAGAACACAAAGAAAGAAATACCATAAAGCATAATAGTTAAGGGGCCATAACACTGCAGACAATGCAACGTTTTTTTTAAATACACATGAACTCGGAGAAAACCAAGATACACACAACTAACGTCATCACCATCGCACAACAATCATGGAGGGAGAGCACACAAGAGATACAAAGCAGCCAATCTATAGAGAGAGAGAAAAGAGATAATTACTAAAAGTTCTCCTGACCATTGTACGGAATGAAGATAGCGAAAGGTTCTCGGTTCAGAAATTACCAATAACCTCTTGATCACTTCCAAAACTCCTCGGTTCAGAAATTACCAATAACCTCTTGATCACTTCCAAAACTCCTCCTTCAAAGTCACCCAAGAGTTGGGTTTTCGAACCAGGCAACAAAAGAAAGTTCTTGGTTTGACTTCATGAATAATTCACATCGCCTGATCTGTTGGGGAGGATTTTTGGGGTGGTTTTTTTGGATGAAAGTAGTGCATAACATTTGATTGTATGTATTTTTTCTATCTGACTCTTGTCTCCGTATCTTTTTCTGTCTGTCTGTCTGTATGTATGAATGTCTGTATGTCACTGTCTGTCTCTGAGTCTTTCTCTCTGTATTTCTGTGTATCTTTGTGTGTCCCTAAGCGTGTATTTATCTCTGTGTATGTGTCTGTTTATGTCTGTCCGTCAGACTCTGTCTGTCTGTCTGTCTGTCTGTCTGTCTCTCTCTCTCTCTCTCTCTCTCTCTCTCTCTCTCCTCCCTATTTCTCACTCTAACGCCCTCTCTCCCCCTTCTCTTACATAGACTCTTCATCACCACCACCACCACCATCACCCTCACCCTCTCAAACTCAAAGTGAAAGGCACATGGGAAAAAACCCCAACCCACACAGACGCCAGTAAGCAGAATATATTATTGACAGCCTTGAAAAGACTTTGACACGTCTGTCAATAACAGGCTTTTACTCTGTGGCACCTTCTGACTTTGATCCTTCTATTGGGGGAGGGGGGAGGGAGAGGTAGGGCGAGAGAGAGAGAGAGACAACTATATTGCTCATGCAGGGCATCATAATATATTCAGGAGAACTTGACACATGTGGCGAGAAGACAGTCATACATTAACTGACTTTATTGCCAATAATATGACTGTATAAGGCCCTAGTGGAATGTAGGGTCTTTTTTTTTATAATCCGCATGAATAGTCTGCAAAGGCGACTGGTTTTATAGAGTTTGCTTTATTGGAAAGTCTGTGTCACCCCTGCCAGTATCCTGATGGTAAACATGTGGCTGCCTTCATGAGGGCTCAAATGGTCGCATACACAGAACCTCACTGTTGGTGAACTACAGAGCTCTAGCTGAGGAAAAATAAAACCCAGACTAGATGGGTAATAGTTATAATGATGATAGTAGTGATGATAATAATAATGATATAACAATGATACTGCTGCTGCTGCTGTTGTTGCTGCTGCTGCTCCAACTACTACCACTGCTACTACTACTACTACTACCCTTACTATATATAATACTACTACACACCGCACGTGCATACACGCACATGCACCAAACTCTCTCTGTGTTCTCCTCTACACAACTTTATCAAAGTCTACCTGACAACATTCACTCGCTGAATGTCACCTTACACCACTCTCGCCCCTCCCCCACCACCACCAACCCCCTATACCCTTCACTCCCTCCTGCCCCCCACCCCCATCCCCTTATCTCCCAACACCTCCCCCCCCCCCCCCCCCCCCCCCCCCCCCTACCCCACCCTGTCCTTTGTTCTGGCCCGCCTCTCTGTTAGTTCCAGCTTACCTGGATCCCCCATAAACACCTGTAGCACAACTGCCTGGACTTTGTCATTGCACCGCCACATAAAAACTGTGAAGGGTAGGTGAGGGTGGCGGGGGTAAGGTGGGGGTTAGTACATTGCCAAAGGGAACACAATTCCAATCACACAAGTCAACTCCCCCTCCCTCCTCCCTCCCACCCACCCACCCACTCAATTTACCTGATCTCCACTCCTCCACTACTCCCCCCCCTCCCTTTTGTCCCCCCCCCCCCCCCGCTGCCACCCAGTCGGGAGGAGATAAGGATTAAATGCAATGGTACAAAGCCAGGCCCAGGTTCATTCTTTGGACTGTGTGTGTGTGTGTGTGTGTGGTGTGAGAGCGAGTGTCTGTGTGTGCGTTTAAAAAAAATTATTCATTTATTTTGAGGATAATGGAATAAGCACTCATGTGCTTTTTTTTTTACATCCAGTCCCCGTGTGTATGCAGTTTTGTAAATTTTGTGTCGGTGTGTGTGTTCGATTTTACGTATGTTCACTTGCAGTGATTTACCCAGACAACGCAAAGAAGAAGAACTTGCAGTGATATTAGACGGCATGTGTATTTGATATAGTATGGTGTATTTGACAGACCACTCTCAAAGTCACGCACATGACATGTGTTCAGTGTGACATTGGGGCTTCCCTTCCCCAGGGCAGGGAGAGTTCCTCTCCGCAAGTGCAGCGCCACCCAGGGGAGAGCAGCTGCAATTCCACATGCAGGGAACTCTGCTGTGACTTAAAAGTGGTATGCAATACAATACAATGCAATGCAATACAATACAATACAAGACAATGCAACACAGTACAATGTAACACAATGCAATGCAATGCAATAGGATGCAATGTAATACAATGCAAAGCAATACAATGCAATACAATACAATGCAATACAATACAATGCAATACAATACAATACAATACAATGCAATGCAATGCAGTACAATACAATACAATACAATGGCGATTTTTTTCTGTCTGGGTGTGAATAGCTTGTTTGCCTGTCAGGGTGATATTTTTCTACAGAGTTTTGCCAGGGACAACTCTCTTGTTGCCGTGGGTTCTTTTACACATGCTAAGTGCATTTTGTACACAGGACCGCGGATGTTTTTTTCATCGTATGATCCGAAAGATTCAGCACCAAGACCGTCATTCAAGATCCTTCACGTGGGGGACAAGTTTGGGTGCAGGCGGGGATTGAACCCACACGTGTCATTTTGTAGACAGGTGCTTTACTTCCCTCCAGACTACCGGGGGTGTTGAGAGGAGTGACATACACGCTGCCACGGTGATGTTGTGAAATACACGCTGCCTGAGTGATGTGAAATACACGTTGCCACGGTGATGTGATGAAATACACACGCGCTGCACTGCACTGTTTGAAGACCTCAGCCCTGTATGTTTTCAGTATCAGAGGCTCTCCAGCCGCGAGTTCAGCGTTACTGCACGATCTTCTTCATCTGCAACATCAATACAGTTGTTAAGACTTGACCCTATCTTTGATAGCTGCATGACCATAATAATTATCATTGGCTGGGAGGAGGAGTAACTGGTCTTCTCCTGGGCTTGTTATTGTGCAGGAGGTCTGTCTGCTGACCTCAGCCCACTCATTCTGACCATTCTTCTTCTTCTTTGTCGTCGTCGTCGTCGTCGTCATCGTTGCATTCTTCTTCTTCGTCTTTGCATTCTTCTTCTTCTTGAAGAAGAAAATGTCAATAACAAACAGAACTGTCAGCATATTTTCCAGTTCATGCCCTTCTTATCTGTTCATGGAGCAGCAAGTGTCTTCACTAACCACACTTCAATTCACTCCTGCTGTCATCCATTGTCTCATACTGTTGATTTGTTGCTTTACAAGATTCAGCGCTATATAAATTCCATACATTATTATTATTATTATACTAAGTATGAGCCTCTCTCCTCCACCCCCGACCCCCCCAACCTCTGCCACTCAAGTTTTTGCATTTCTCAAAACTCTCGATCTGTGCTGGGTATTTTCTCAGTCCACCCCTTTTCTTGTGGACCTGTGTGAAAGGGTAGACTAGTTAATGTACGGAGGGTACTCACGTTTGACTGTGTATCAGGCCATGTTTTGGTCCTCAGAGAATTGCTGTGTGGTCAGTTTCTTCTTCTTGGTCCTGTCTCTCCTCTGGCTGCTTGGTGTTGCTGGTTATCTGACCACTTCGAATTGGAAACTGGCGACAGCTAGTGATAAGAGCTAGCGGTCTTTAGGGACCTGTCACATTTTTCTTCTCCGGACTGTAAATCCGTTGATCAAGACGGATTTCTCTTTCGGTAGTACTGGAAGTAGAAGTTCTTGGTCTTCGCCATTTAGATCTTCTTCGTCCAACGCTCAGACAGCAACTATTGTTGTCTGTCATTTCAGCGAAAAATGCGTTGCGCTGCCGTTAAGCGCCTGACAAGTCAGGCCCAGCGCATCCAGTTTCAGCGTGGGAGAGAATTGTTAGCTTGTAAGTCTTTCTGGAAGAAAACCCCCAGGAGAATGAACAAAGAAGGCAGAAAATAGACGAGAAAGTGAAGACAGGAAGAGAAAGAACAAGGCAGAAACAAAGAGAGGGATAGAAAAGAGGAAATTGCTAGCACAGAATGCTATTCATACTGACAGGTTCCCCGGCATCCCCACGGGGGTAGCTAGGATCTAACGTCTTTGACTTCAAGCTGATTTTACGGGGGGAAAACCTGATACCTGCATTTAAGTTTGCTGTGGGGAACTTAGCGGTAGTGGCAGAAACCAAACATGTTGCAGAGGTGTGTCCCCTGACCACAGCACAACGCCCTGCCACCTGTCAGAAAGACGTGATGACATCACCAGCCAAGCACCTCAGCTTTTAGAATGTGACGGCATGCCGATCTTGCTGGAGGTGTTATTTGTCTTGAATTTCTGCTATACCTAAGTCACGCTTTATGTCAACTTTCAGATAGAGACCAAAGCGCTCACACGTGCGCTCATGCGCGCAACACACACACACACATACACACACACACACACACACACACACACACACACACACACACAACACACACACACACACACACACACACACACACACACACACACACACACATAATCATTACGAAACTTGTTCTTAGATAGATGGCTTGATGAAAAAAAGCAAATGCATTGCTTATTCAATGTACCATCTGGAAATAAAATTTTGACTTGACTTGACACACACACACACACACACACACACACACACACACACACACACACACACACACACACACACACACACACACACACACACACACAGAGAAATCACTCAGAGAAATCACTGATTAACCTGAATCCTTGCTATTTCCTTCTGACATAATATAGAAGGGAGGAACAGGAGCCCCCACCCCCCACAGAGGAGGTCTGATCGATCTATAGATAGACAGCAATGAAAACAAAGCACTGCTCAAGTTGAGAGGACAAGGCACTTTGCCAAGTCACCCATGCCGCCTCTCCAACCTACGGAAACCTACCCGTGTCAAAAACGCTGCATCGTGATTGTCAGCGTCAACATGTTCAGTTTCCACACCAAGCAATTTTGACCGTTTATATTTTTTTAAAAGGCTGCAGCCCAGGCAGACAGACCAGCGTCAGACTTCATCTGTGCCCTCTGCCATAGGCACTGTCTGTCATTCCCGTGTGGGACATGGCCAGCCACACCCGACGCTGGACCAAACTAAGACCTCGAGCGCAATCCCATAGTCTTCCGAGACTGAAGGCTGCCAACTATTATAGCAATGTTTTGCCATGGAAGAGCACATTCCACCCTGAAAAGTACACGTTAGATAGTGCAGTAATTTTCACAGCGAGAATGACATCCATACCCGTGTGTTTTCTCCCATAAAGTGTAACAATGTAATGAGC
>CM054152.1:1808889-1838889 GCA_028751875.1 Rapana venosa
CGGGTCAGCTCGGGTCGCCTTGGCATGGAGCGGGAGCTGGGCAGGCTGAAGCAGGCGGAGGAGAGACAGCGACAGCAGGAGAAGGAGCGGAGGAGAAGGGAGGTGCGGAAAGCGGTGGAGGGGGTGAGGAAGGAGCGGGAGAAGAAGGGAGTGACCTTGACCCCTGATGTGGAGGCCTGCCGCTCCCACATCCGCCACATCGTTCAGGAGGAGGAACGCATGGCGCTGGAGAAGGTGAGGGGGGGTATGTGTGTAGGGGGTGTGTGTGTGTGTGTGGAGGGGGGGTGGGGGGGGGGTGGTGGGAGTGTGTGTGTGTGTCGGGGGTGGGGGTGGGGGTGGGGGGGAGTGTGTGTGTGGGGGGGGGGGGGGGAGTGTGTGTATGTGTGTGTGTGTGTGTGTGTGGGTTGTGTGCGGGGGTATGGAGTGTGTTTGTGTGTGATGGGAGGAGCATGTGTAGGGGAGTGTATGTATGTGTAGTGTATGTAGTGTGTATGCGTGCTTGTTGTGTGTGTATGTTTGTGTGTAGTTTGTGTGTGTGTGAGCGTGTGCATGTTTGTGTGTGTGTGTGAGCGTGTGTGTGTTTGTGTATGTAGTTTGTGTGTGTATGTGTGTGTATTTATGTATGTGTGTGTTGTGTGTGATATCTAGCTAGTTTCCTTGCTCATGTTGCTGATCTTTTTGCTAGTACTGTTGATATTGCTACAAGCACATGCTGTCATGGTTTTCCCAATGTAATAACACATCAGCTGATGAATTCAGTGTTGGCACACACGGACGTTGCTTAAGGTACCACCACTTCGTAATCCTACTATTTTCCAAACTGTACCAGCCAGTCAGTCCATTCATTCAACGCTGTTTGTCCCCTGTGGGGATGCTGGGGGCCTGTAAGTATATCATCTAACAGCATCCCCATCTTCTGGGAATTCTGGGCTAGGAAGACCCTCTTTTTTTTATCGCTCTCTTTGTTTCTGCCTTATTCCTTTTCTTCCTGTCACCTCCTTTTTGTCTGTTTTCTGTCTTCTTGATCCATTCTTCTGCCTTTTTCCCTGAATGACTTGAGAGATAACAATTCTCTCCCACGCCGAAGTCGGATGCGCTGGGCCTGACTTGTCAGGTGCTTAACGGCAGCGCAACACGTTTTTGCTCATATGACAGACAATAGTTGCTGTCTCAGCGTTTGACGACGACGACGACGATAATGATGATGGTGTTGTTAATGTTGCTGCTGCTGCTGGTGATTATGATGATGTTGGTGATGATGATGGTGATGCTGATGACGTTAATGATGACGACGGTGATGCTGATGCCGGTAATGATGACGACGGTGATGCTGATGCCGGTAATGATGACAACGGTGATGATGATGATGACGACGGTGATGATGATGATGACTCAATGTTGGCACCTACAGGAGCAGAAGAAACTGCGGGCAGAGAGCAAGGCGCTGCAGCAGGAGATGGAGGACAAGTACAGCCTGAAGGACCACAAGCCCAACAACCAGCACATGCTGGCCATGGCCCGCAACTTCTACCTCGGCAAGGTCAAGGACAAGGACGGCATCCCGGCGCACGTGCAACGCGAGCTGACCCGTCAGGAGATCGAGGACCTGAGGATCGTGTTCGACATGTTTGACGTCAAGGGGAAGGGGTCAGTTCATTAATTTTGTCAAACGACGAAAGCCATGCTCTGCCCGGTTGTTTGCTCGTTTTTGTTTGTTTGTTTGTTTACTTGTTTGCTTTTAAACGGAGATTGTATAGATCACTCCCCTCTAACAACTTCAGATTACATACAGAGAGAATATCATGTCATTGAATGACAGGAAATCCGCATGATGTTCTTATGTAACACATAACAACAACAATAGAATGATATCACTGCCACTACTACTACTGTTACGTTGTTGATGATGATAATGATGATGATGATGATGATGATGATGATGATGATGACTAAATTAAAGGTGCTTTTTTTATTTTCATTTCTAATAGAGGAAAGAAAAAATAGTTTTCCGAATTATGGTCTTCTTTCCTCTATGTACGTGAGTTTTTGTTGTTGGGTTGTTGTTGTTTTGCTAAGAACAACAACACATTTTGTTCGTAGGCCTATGATGTGGGTTGGGGCTTTTCTTCTTCTAAAACTGTGTTTCTTGAGTTTACGAATATGATATTTTTCTTTTCTTCCTGTTTTTTGGGGGGAGGGGTATCTTTTATTCTTCCTTTTTCTTTTTCTTGTCTTCTTTTAGCTAAAAAAGGTACAGGTGTCTCATAACCTATGTGGTCGTAGGGGCGCGAGGCATCAGAGACCTCACTTCTCTAGGGGCCAGCATATTGAGGGCAGCGCTCATCTCCTCTCCCTCGCTGCTTTACCTTCCCTGACCCTAAAGAGGCAGGTACCCATTAACAGCTGGGTGAACTGGGGGACTATACTGAAGCCAAGGCGCGCAAACGGTTACCTATCCGCTTGGTAACCACGCTCCCCGCTGCTTAGCATTGGCTGGGGGAAAGCGAGTGCTCTGACTACTGAGCTACCCCGTCCCCCTTTTAGTCTTTTAAATAACAGTGGAAAGATGTCATGGCATACGTTGTGTGTTGATCTGGGATGCTCATCATTTGCCTGTTGTCCCCCAGATACATCGTGCCCAATGACGTCAGGAGGGCGGCGGGAATGCTGGGGTTCAAGGCCAAGAAGGAAGTCTTCAGTGAAATGATAGGTGAGCAGTGAGGTGACATGACAGGTGAGCAGTGAGGTGACATGACAGGTGAGCAGTGAGGTGACATGACAGGTGAGCAGTGAGGTGACATGACAGGTGAGCAGTGAGGTGACACGACAGGTGAGCAGTGAGGTGACATGACAGGTGAGCAGTGAGGTGACACGACAGGTGAGCAGTGAGGTGACATGACAGGTGAGCAGTGAGGTGACACGACAGGTGAGCAGTGAGGTGACATGACAGAGGTGGCAGTGAGGTGACATGACAGGTGAGCAGTGAGGTGACATGACAGGTGAGCAGTGAGGTGACATGACAGGTGAGCAGTGAGGTGGCATGACAGGTGAGCAGTGAGGTGACACGACAGGTGAGCAGTGAGGTGACATGACAGGTGAGCAATGAGGTGACATGACAGGTGAGCAGTGAGGTGACATGACAGGTGAGCAGTGAGGTGACACGACAGGTGAGCAGTGAGGTAACACGACAGGTGAGCAGTGAGGTGACATGACAGGTGAGCAGTGAGGTGACATGACAGGTGAGCAGTGAGGTGACACGACAGGTGAGCAGTGAGGTGACATGACAGGTGAGCAGTGAGGTGACATGACAGGTGAGCAGTGAGGTGACATGACAGGTGAGCAGTGAGGTGACATGACAGGTAAGCAGTGAGGTGACACGACAGGTGAGCAGTGAGGCGACATGACAGGTGAGCAGTGAGGTGACACGACAGGTGAGCAGTGAGGTGACATGACAGGTGAGCAGTGAGGTGACATGACAGGTGAGCAGTGAGGTGACATGACAGGTGAGCAGTGAGGTGACACGACAGGTGAGCAGTGAGGTGACATGACAGGTGAGCAGTGAGGTGACATGACAGGTGAGCGGTGAGGTGATATGACAGGTGAGCATTGAGGTGACATGATAGGTGAGCATTGAGGTGACATGATAGGTGAGCATTGAGGTGAGAGCATTGAGGTGACATGACAGGTGAGCACTGAGGTGACATGACAGGTGAGCATTGAGGTGACATGATAGGTGAGCATTGAGGTGACATGATAGGTGAGCGGTGAGGTGAGGTGATAGGTGAGCAGTGAGGTGACATGACAGATGAGCAGTGAGGTGACATGACAGGTGAGCAGTGAGGTGACACGACAGGTGAGCAGTGAGGTGACACGACAGGTGAGCAGTGAGGCGACATGACAGGTGAGCAGTGAGGTGACACGACAGGTGAGCAGTGAGGTGACATGACAGGTGAGCAGTGAGGTGACACGACAGGTGAGCAGTGAGGTGACATAACAGGTGAGCAGTGAGGTGACATGATAGGTGAGCGGTGAGGTGACATGACAGGTGAGCATTGAGGTGACATGACAGGTGAGCATTGAGGTGACATGACAGGTGAGCATTGAGGTGACATGACAGGTGAGCAGTGAGGTGACATGACAGGTGAGCAGTGAGGTGACATGACAGGTGAGCAGTGAGGTGACATGACAGGTGAGCAGTGAGGTGACATGACAGGTGAGCAGTGAGGTGACATGACAGGTGAGCATTGAGGTGACATGACAGGTGAGCATTGAGGTGACATGATAGGTGAGCATTGAGGTGACATGATAGGTGAGCATTGAGGTGACATGATAGGTGAGCAGTGAGGTGAGGTGATAGGTGAGCAGTGAGGTGACGTGATAGGCGAGCAGTGAGGTGATAGGTGAGCAGTGAGGTGAAGTGATAGGTGAGCAGTGAGGTGAATGATAGGCGAGCAGTGACGTGAAATGACAGGTGAGCAGTGAGGTGACATGACAGGTGAGCAGTGAGGTGACAGGTGAGCAGTGAGGTGACATGACAGGTGAGCAGTGAGGTGACATGACAGGTGAGCAGTGAGGTGACATGACAGGTGAGCAGTGAGGTGACATGACAGGTGAGCAGTGAGGTGACATGATAGGTGAGCATTGAGGTGACATGATAGGTGAGCATTGAGGTGACATGATAGGTGAGCATTGAGGTGAGAGCATTGAGGTGACATGACAGGTGAGCACTGAGGTGACATGACAGGTGAGCATTGAGGTGACATGATAGGTGAGCATTGAGGTGACATGATAGGTGAGCAGTGAGGTGAGGTGATAGGTGAGCAGTGAGGTGACGTGATAGGTGAGCAGTGAGGTGATAGGTGAGCAGTGAGGTGAAGTGATAGGTGAGCAGTGAGGTGAATGATAGGCGAGCAGTGACGTGAAATGACAGGTGAGCAGTGAGGTGACATGACAGGTGAGCAGTGAGGTGAGGTGAGCAGTGACGTGAAATGACAGGTGAGCAGTGAGGTGACATGACAGGTGAGCAGTGAGGTGAGGTGAGCAGTGAGGTGACATGATAGGTGAGCAGTGAGGTGAATTATAGGCGAGCAGTGAGGTGAAATGACAGGTGAGCAGTGAGGTGACATGACAGGTGAGCAGTGAGGTGAGGTGAGCAGTGAGGTGACATGACAGGTGAGCAGTGAGGCGAAGTGATAGGTAAGCAGTGAGGTGAGGTGAGAGGTGAGCAGTGAGGTGAAATGATAGGTGAGCAGTGAGGTGACATGATAGGTGAGCAGTGAGGTGAGGTGAGCAGTGAGGTGAAGTGATAGGTGAGAGGACATGATAGGTGAGCAGTGAGGTGAGGTGACAGGTGAGCAGTGAGGTGAGAGGACATGATAGGTGAGCAGTGAGGTGAGAGGAAATGATAGGTGAGCAGTGAGGTGACATGATAGGTGAGCAGTGAGGTGAGAGGTGAGCAGTGAGGTGAGGTGATAGGTGAGCAGTGAGGTGAGAGGACATGATAGGTGAGCAGTGAGGTGAAGTGATAGGTGAGCAGTGAGGTGAATGACAGGCGAGCAGTGAGGTGAAATGACAGGCGAGCAGTGAGGTGAAATGACAGGTGAGCAGTGAGGTGATAGGTGAGCAATGAGGTGACATGACAGGTGAGCAGTGAGGTGACATGACAGGTGAGCAGTGAGGTGACATGACAGGTGAGCAGTGAGGTGAAGTGATAGATGAGCAGTGAGGTGAGGTGATCAGTGAGGTGAAGTGATAGGTGAGCAGTGAGGTGAAGTGATAGGTGAGCAGTGAGGTGAAGTGATAGGTGAGCAGTGCGGTGAATGATAGGCGAGCAGTGAGGTGAAATGACAGGTGAGCAGTGAGGTGACATGATAGGTGAGCAGTGAGGTGAAGTGATAGGTGAGCAGTGAGGTGACATGATAGGTGAGCAGTGAGGTGAAATGATAGGTGAGCAGTGAGGTGAAATGGTAGGTGAGCAGTGAGGTGAAATGATAGGTGAGCAGTGAGGTGAAATGATAGGTGAGCAGCGAGGTGAAATGATAGGTGAGCAGTGAGGTGAAATGATAGGTGAGCAGCGAGGTGAAATGATAGGTGAGCAGTAAGGTGAAGTGAAGTGGACAGGATAGCCTAATGGTCAGAACATTGCGCTCGCAATCTGACGACCCGGGTTAGATTCCCGTTCAAGGGGATATTTTCCCCTGGAGTTAACGTCAGTGCCGACTCCACTCTCCCCAAAGTCCTTCGGGCGAGACTATAAACCGAGGCCCCGTGTACGAACGCACGCAGAACATCTTGCGCACACGTTAAATCCTGTTCCGCTTTTCGTAAGAGTAGGCCATTGTGTGCCGGTGGGAACAGATGACAGAATTTATAAAACTGCATACACACGGGGACTGGATGTAAAAAAGCACATAAGTGCTTATTCCATTATCCTCGATATAAAAGAAAGAAAGAAAGAGGTGAGCAGTGAGGTGAAATGATGGTGAAATGATAGGTGAGCAGTAAGGTGAAACGATAGGTGAGCAGTGAGGTGAAACGATAGGTGAGCAGTGAGGTGAAATGATAGGTGAGCGGTGAGGTGAAATGATAGGTGAGCAGTGAGGTGAAATGATAGGTGAGCAGTGAGGTGAAGTGATAGGTGAGCAGTAAGGTGAAATGATAGGTGAGCAGTGAGGTGAAATGATAGGTGAGCAGTGAGGTGAAGTGATAGGTGAGCAGTGAGGTGAAATCATAGTTGAGCAGTGAGGTGAAATCATAGGTGACCAGTCAGGACAGGAGTCGCGTGCGTGTGTGAGTATGTGTGTCTGTGCGCATGCAAGTATGTGTGTGTATGTATGTGTGTGTACGTGCGTATTCGAGGATTGTATTCTTTTAATTCGAGGATACTGGAATAAGCATTCATGCATGAGTGAGTATGTGTGTGCGCGCGCGCGTGGGCGTCAAAGTCTTATTTTCAGATGGTACATTGAATAAGGTGTGTGTGTGTGTGTGTGTGTGTGTGGTGTGTGGTGTGTGTGTATGATACATTGTTGACGTGATGTTGATTTGTTACAGAGGAAGTGACGGGGGACAAAAATGGCCGAGTGACCTTCGCCCATTTCCTGCAATTTGTGGTCAAAGGTCAAGGTGACGGAGATGACCCCTATGAAGCCATTCTACAGGTCAGCTGATGGTTTTCTCGCCATTGAAGTTGATTTTTTTTGTAGGGGTAGGGGTGGGGGGTGGGGTGGTGATGGTAGGGGGGGATAGCTCAGTGGTTAGAGCGTTGCGAACTTGATTTGACGGCCCGGGTTTGAGCCACCACCGAGGCACCCGTTCAAGGGGGTTTTGCCCTGGAGTTAACATCAGTGCCGACTTCACTTCCCCGAACGTCCTTCGGATGAAACTATAAACCGAGTTTTCTGTGTGAAACACACGCATAACATTTTGCACACACGTTAAAACCTGTCCTGTCTTTTAGAAGGGTAGGCCATTTGTGCCGGTGGGAACGGATAATATGTAGAAAATTGTATGTACACAGGGATTGAATGTAAAGAAAAAACACACGAGAGTGTCTCCTGGAAATAAAAGAATGAACAGTTACACTTGAGTTTTAATCTGTGTATGTTTTGCTGGTTGTGTGTTGGTGTCTCTGTCTGTCCCCCTGTCTTTCTATCTGCCTTTCTTTGTCCTTACCGTTTAGCAGTGTGTTTCCATAATCCATCCATCTATTTCTTGGTCGTCTGGTCGGTAAGTCATCTTGTCTCAGTCTTTCTGTCTCTGTCTGTATCTCTCTGTCAATCTGTTTCTCTGCCTCTGTCAGTCTGTCTCACTGTCTGTTTCTTTTTTTTCTCTGTTTGTCTGTCTGTCTCTGTCTGACTGTCTTGCTTTCCTTTTCTGTTCTTATGTTTTTTATATTCAAAATGTAGAAATAGAGGATTTTTTTCTCTAATGCAGAGAGAGAGAGAGAGAGAGAGAGAGAGAGAGAGAGAGAGAGAGAGAGAGAGAGAGAGATAGAGGAAGTATAAAGATGAAATAACAGTGTGTGAACATCACAATTGTAGGATAGCTTTCTTTCCATTCAAAGGGAAAAATGTATGAATTCCACAGACAAAAGGACATCAACATTTTGTGTGTTTAGGGGAGGAGGGAAGGGGGGGGGGTGCAGAGGGGGGTCACCAATAGTTTCTGTGACTATGATGTGTGAGGTATCATTTTGTCTTCACGTGTTTCAGTGCTTTCGCTTGCTGGACCAGGGGCACAAGGGCTACCTGACGGCCAGCGACCTGCGCCAGGCAGCAGACTCCCAGAAAGTGCCCCTGTCCAACCGCGCCATCCGGGAGATGATTCAAGAGGCTGACGTCAGCGGGGACTCCAAAGTGACGTCAGACGAGTTTATCCACATCATGCTGCAGTCCAGCATGTTCCGCGTCTCTCCCTGATGGTCTGTCTGCTGTGGCTGGCGGGCGAGATGAATGAGAGGGGTAGGGTGCCTCGAGTTGGACACGTCTACTTTCGCTGTCTTCTTCGTCGTCGTTGTCGTGGAACGCTCAGACAGCAGCTACTGTTGTCTGACCTATTGTGGGCAACAATGCGTGGCGCTGCCGTTAAGCGCCTGACTTGTCAGACCCAGTGCATCTGACTTCGGCGTGGGAGAGAATAGTTCTCTTTTAAGTTTTTCTGGAGAAAAGGGCAGGAGAATGGACCAAGAATGCAGAGAATAGACAAGAAGGAGCTGACAGGGGGAAAAGGGAATACATCAGAAACATAGAGAGTGATAGAAAAGAGAAATAGACAAGAAAGAGAAGAGAGAAGTGAAAGGAACAAGACAGAAACACGAGAGTGATAGAAAAGAGGAGCCTGTGAGTTCGCCATCATTCGTTTTCGTTACCTTCAGCGCGTCTTTCCCTGGACATGTGTCAGAATCTGCCTGCACAATCCTGTGGTTTGCCTTGATGTTGTTGTTGTTGTTGTTGTTGATGGTGGTTTTGACATAACAAAGCATTTATTGTGATGACAGGCTGTTTTGCGTTACGGACTGTTGGGAATTTTTATGTTGATGTCAATCTCTGCAGCGATTAGTTAAAAAGAATATGTGTGATCATCTGTTCATACATGTGCACTGTAGTTAACTAGGATATGTGTGATCATCTGTTCATACATGTGCATTGTAGTTAACTAGGATATGTGTGATCATCTGTTCATACATGTGCATTGTAGTTAACTAGGATATGTGTGATCATCTGTTCATACATGTGCATTGTAGTTAACAAGGATATGTGTGATCATCTGTTCATACATGTGCATTGTAGTTAACAAGGATATGTGTGATCATCTGATGCCTACACATGCATTCTGTTCTGTGTCACCAACTGCTTTGTGTTTAGGCATACTTGTGCTGATAGCTGTGGTACTGCTTGCGTCAGGGGATGTTTTCTCTATTTTGTAACACTCTGTCAGAATTGAAGTCTATTCATTTTTTTAAACTTGTGTGATAATTTGTTTGAAAAGCAAACGCTTTCCGCTGTGATATGCCATTGTCCTCTCTCTCTCTCTATATATATAGATAGATAGATATAGATAAGCACATTACTATATTTGAGATCATCTGTTGCATACTTATGCATTCTGTTCACATATCATATGCAGGTATTTTTCTGTGATGTTGGTGGCATAAGGCTTATACTGTTTGTGATAATGTGACAGCACGATTTTGTATGATAACCCACTGGCATGATAATGATATCAATTGTGTAAAGGAAACATTAACTTTGAAAATCTATAATCACTTTCATCCTAAAACAGTAATTTCATATAGGTAAGAACTGCACACATTCATAAAACCCACCTTCATCATCATTATTATCAACATCATCTCTCTCTCTCATATCACAAACTTCTTCTGAGACAGTTGAAACTGTATGGTCTATCAGAAACTACATTAGAACTCATGTCATCGGTTTTTAGACAAACTGAAACAGCTTGTGTGGGAGGATGAATGTAAATGTTCTATTCTGCCCATTATGTATGTTGTTCCTCAGGGTTCCATCCTGGGCCCTATACTCCTCCCAATACATATTATATATATATAGATATTGATGATTTGCCCTTCTGTTTACTAACATGTGTGTCGTTACTCGCAATCTGTCCTGCTGCTCCTCTCTCGTGACATTCATACGACTCAGATCAGTTTCTGTGTGTGTGTGTGTGTGTGTGTGTGTGTGTGTGTGTGTGTGTGTGTGTGTGTGTGTGTGTGTGTGTGTGTGTGTGCGTGTGTGTGTGTGTGTGTGTGTGTGTGTGCTGCCCACAATGTTGCTACATCTCTTTAGGGTTTTATTCAATACAGTTATTTCAGCATTCAAACACCCACACCAACAATTAAAATACAAACAGAATAAAACAGCAATAAAATCTTTGAAGAACTTGTCATCAAACTGGTAGATTTTTAAGTTTATAACGAGAGAAAGCGACGGGAGTGGCACTTTCTATCCATTAACAGACGTGTGTTTGCTGTAACGCTCAGTTTGTCATCAATGATAGTTCTTATAGTCATGCACACGATCCACTTTCATTTCATCAAGGAAAAGATCTGGAACAGGAACTGGGTCCTTACTGACATCGGTTAACAGTTGTTTGTATTTTTACATTCAGGTCGAAATAACTGTCTACGCCATAAAGAAAACTGGTCAATTTGATGTGCTTAGAATACACAGGGTGTGAATTAGACAGGTCTACAAGAGCAGTTTCATCAGAGTATTTCATCAAGAAGGTGGTATCAGATCAAGTACAACCATTTGTACAAAGAGAGAAAAGGATAGGTGAGAGAATGGTACCTTGCGGGGAAGCAGACTTTTCGGAGGATGCTGCATCTTTTGAAAGCAAACAGACTGGGTTTGATTGATCAGAAAACTCATAATCCATAGAATTAGCTGAGGACACAAATTCAAAGACAACAGTTTCCGTGCCAGAAGATGGTGCTGAATGGTGATGAATGCAGATGAGAAATCAACACAGAGAAGACCTACAAAAGAACCAGGTTTTTCGAAGTGGGTGAAGGCAGGATGCAGCAAGGTGATTGTAGCGGCATTAGCGCTCCTGTGTCTGTCATAAGCAAACTGGTAAGGGTCTAGCTGAGAGGAAGCACACACATATTAAAGCTTGGTTTCAGAATGACGCGTTCAAAGCAATTCATAGCTAAAGCAGTCAACACCAGAAGTCTGCAGTCATTAAGAGATGTGGGCTGATTATTCCTGGCAACTGGACAGTTGAGTCAAAGCCTATTGTGTACCTGATAAAATACTATAAAAAAACCCACCCCCAAACACGACATAGTTGCTCATCTCAACAAACATTCTCCCACATCACTCACACCAAAACCTCTCTTCGCATTCAACTGTTTATACGACACACGACTCCTATGTGAGATGAAAGTCCAACAGTTGTGTCCCCTTGGGTGGAGCGTCTGTCCAAAAGCAAAGTAGCTCGGACAGAATCTGAACAGTCCCCAGAACCACTCCTTGCCTTGCTCCACGCCTTCTACCGGCTGACAGAGGTCCTCAGCTCAAGCTGACAGTTGAGGAGAAGGATCACACCCCTCCCCAAACCACACCACTCCCCAAACCACACCCCTCCCCAAACCACACCCCTCCCCAAACCACATCATCCCAAACACACCACTCTCCAAACCCCACCACTCCCCAAACCACACCACTCCCCAAACCACACCACTCTCCAAACCACCCCACTTCCCAAACCACACCACTCTCCAAACCACCCCACTCCCTGAGTCACACCACTCCCGGAGTCACACCACTCCCGGAGTCACACCTCTCCCTGAGTCACACCTCTCCCTGAGTCACACCTCTCCCCGAGTCACCTCTTCTTGAGTCACACCTCTCCCTAAGTCACACCACTCCCGGAGTCACACCACTCCCTGAGTCACACCACTCCCGGAGTCACACCACTCCCTGAGTCACACCACTCCCGGAGTCACACCACTCCCGGAGTCACACCACTCCATGGGTCACACCACGCCTGTCTGTCCTGGTAAGCAAAGGCACACTCTGGAGTCAGCACAAAGTGTCATGCCCGCTTTACTTCTGTCCTCCTCCAGAGAACTAACACGTCCACGCTCTTTTCCACACTGAAAATGGTCATGCACCTCATGAAACCCTCCATCTCTCTCTGTCTCTCTCTGTGTCTGTCTGTGTCCTATGCAGTCCAGGAGACACAAGACCAGCACAGACATTAACAGCGGGGCGCTGACAGCTACCGTCACAGTGACAGTCACACACACAGACACATGCAGACACACGCAGACACACACGCAGACACACACGCAGACACACACGCAGACACACACACACACACACACACACACACACGGGGGGTCGGGACAGCCTAGTGGTCAGAACATTGCGCTCGCAATCTGACGACCCGGCTTCAATTCCCGTTCAAGGGGATATTTTCCCCAAGAGTTAACATCAGTGCAGACTCCACTCTCTCCAAAAGTCCTTCGGATGAGACTGTAAACCGAGGCCCCGTGTGCGAACGCACGCAAAATATCTTGCGCACACGTTAAATCCTGTTCCGCTTTTCGTAAGAGTAGGCCATTGTGTACCGGTGGGAACAGATGACAGAATTAACAAAACCGCATGCACACGGGGACTGGATGTAAAAAAGCACGTGAGTGCTTATTCCGTTATCCTCGATATCAAAGAGTAAGTAAATGGATACATGGATACAAGTGCACACGCCGGGCCACACGCCGCCTGCCTGCCGGCTGCCGGCTGGCTACACGCTGTTGGGGGGGTCAGGCAGAGGCCCGGCCACGCTGGACGAGCTGCCGGTGGAGAAGAGCACCAGGGAGGTGGCGGAGGAGAAGCGGACCGTGTGGCGGCACTTGTCGGCAAAGAGCGCGTCCTCGGCGGGGCTGCCTTCCTTCAGGATGCTGCTGGGCAGGAAGGAGTCGTCCACCTCCAGCCTGGAGTCCGCCGCCAGCTCCAGCGGGGTGCCGATGCGGATCTTCAGCGTGTGCTTGGTTCTGGCCATCAGCGAGTCGTTGCTGCAGTTGTTCTTGCCCACGCTCAGCTGCCGGCGCCGCTGAGTCTCCGTGGCCCAGATCTTGTTGGCCACGGCCAGGCGGAACTCCTTGTAGCGGAAACTCTTCCGGAAGTGTTCGTAACTTTCGTTTTCTCCCAGCAGGAGGTCGAGCTGACGCAGCACGGCTTGGCGGCCTACCTGGCAGATGGTGTTCATGTCGAAACAGGGGCTGCCGTGAGGCTCCCCTTCCTCTTCCTGGTGGTGGCTACGTACAAAGCGGAAGGAAGCGTTAGAGGTCAGCTGGTCAAGGACGTACTGCACATGCTTGTCTCTCTTCTGAGTGGACACCCTGGACAGAAGAAGGAGGTGACGTGGCATGGCCTGTCTTCATCGTGTTCTGAGTGTGTGTGAGTGTGTGTGAGTCAAACTTTTATTTTAATTTTATATAGTGTGTGTGTGTGTGTGTGTGTTTACTTTTCTGTTCCTTTCCTTGGTACAAAGAGTGAGTAGGAATGATGGGACATACAACGCTTTGTCTTCATACTGTGATCATTTTCCCTGCTGTTTGTCCTTGCTGCAAAGACCAGTACGTCAGACGACGTTTCGTTTTCAGAGGATTGTCGTGTTTTGGCTGTCTCTCACTTTCCGCAGTACAAAGAATGGGTCGGGAAGAAGGATGTTGCGTAGATCAGATATGGCACAGAACAAAAATCCAAAGGTTAAAAGGAACACAAATAAACAAGTCTAATAACAAGCCAACTACCTAATCAAACAACAGCCAGCCAGCCAGTCAGTTAGCCAGCCAACCAACCAACCAACCAACTTAGCAACAAGGAGAGAGGAGGGAGAGAGAGAGAGAGAGAGAGAGAGAGAGAGAGAGAGAGAGAGAGAGAGAGAGAGAGAGAGAGAGAGAGAGAGAGAGAACAGACAGACAGACGGAGGGACAGACAGAGACAGACAGACAGACAGACAGATGCACAGACACAGACACACACGCATGCACGCAGGCAGCGGGCAGACAGAAAGACAGACAGACAGACAGATAGATCGACAAGCAGGCAGGCAGGCAGGCAGGCAGGCAGGCAGGCAGACAGACAGGCAGACAGACAAGCAGACAGACAGATAGATAGACAGACAGACAGACAGGCAGGCAGGCAGGCAGGCAGGCAGACAGACAGACAGACAGGCAGGCAGACAGACAGGCAGAGAGAACACTGACCCGAAGCATTTCTTGTAGATGACGGCGATGGTGAGGGTGACGAGGGTCAGGGCTGACAGGCTGGTGGACCACGGCAAGGGGCCTGCTGGCTCCCTCTCCTGGACATCCTGACCCCTCTCCGGTACCCCCAGGGCTGCGAGGTGAGGCACAGCAGGGGATGAAGCGTCAGAGACAGCTGCCTGACTTAAAGTGGTATGAACGATGAATAATGAAAGCTGCCTGACTTAAAGTGGTATGAACGATGAAAGCTGCCTGACTTAAAGTGGTATGAACGATGAATAATGAAAGCTGCCTGACTTAAAGTGGTATGAACGATGAAAGCTGCCTGACTTAAAGTGGTATGAACGATGAGCAATGGCAGCTGCCGTGACTTAAAATGGTATGAACAATGAACAATGAAAAAATCTTCATTCTGTCGGATGCTGACATCACATTGTTTCAGATGGTGTTGAGCTCAACACACACACACACACACACACACACACACACACACACACACACACACACACACACTACAATGTGTTTGTCCGTCGTGTTCGACGATGACCTCCAATTTGGAAATTGGGCAGAAATTTGATTATAGTGGAGATGCCTTGCCCACAGTACATCCCCACTCTCTCGGCCAAGAGGGCATAAGGACAGTCAGCGTTGGAGATGTTCTCTAAAACCAACCAGCCCCCCAGGGCTGCAGCACATAAGGACTGTGCGAGTCAAGCCTCCTAGTCAGAGTCATAGTTGATCACTTAAGACTAAGCTGTAAAGTGGAATTCCATGAGTGGGAAAGCCACTGGTCATACAGCCTCTCACTTTGCTGTTGCCCCCAGCGTCAATGGTTTAATCAAGAACTGTGATAAAGCCCAGACACTGAAGACCCAACACACACACACACACACGCACGCACGCACGCACGCACGCACACACACGCACGCACGCACGCACGCACACATACACACACGCACGCACGCACACTCACATACACACACCACTCCGCACCACAACACACCACAACACACCATAACACATCACAAACACCACACAACACACCACACCACATCACACACCACACCACAACACGCGCACAACACACACACACAAACACACAGAGCACCGACAAGATTTCCGAAGGGTACCGCAGGGCATACACTTGAAGCTGACTCTGTCACAGCCACACAGACACTGCTCACACGTGTGCCGGCAATGCCGGCCCATCCGGCTGTTCCGGCAGGCTGCAAATAATAGAGTTGACGGTTGTTTGGTGTTGCATGTTGGTGTTTTCTTCTCGTTGTTTTCTTGTGATTGCTTGCTGTTGTTGTTGTTGTTGTGGTTTATGTTGTTGTTGTTTGTTATTATTGTTATTACTATTATAGGTGTGTGTATGTGTGTGTGGTGCATGCGTGTGTGTGCATGTGTGTGGCTCGTGCATGTGTGTGTGTGTGCGCGCGTGCGTTTGTGTGTGTGTTTGTGTGCGTAAGAATAATAATAATAATAATAATAATATATGGAATTTATATAGCGCTGAATCTTGTAAAAAACAAACAAATCGAAGCGCTTGCACTCAATCATTTACAGGCATGCAACTCTCCTTAAACATAATGAGAAATCCATGCGCGCGCACTACGCACGCACACGCACGCACGCACACACATACACACACACACACACACACACACACACACACACATACACACACACACACACACGGAACAACACTTAGACGGTGAAAGATGCTGTTGAAAATTAGGGACAGATATGTGGGGGGAAAGTCTCAGGTAGGAAATAAGTGTGTTTTGAGGCTGGATTTGAAGGAATCAAGTGAAGGCTTTTGACGAAGTGAAAGAGGGAGGTCATTCCAGGTGGATGGACCAGAAACAGAGAAGGAGCGACGGCCAACAGTGGTTTGTTTGAATCTGGGTGTTCGAAAGCACAAAGTATCTGCGGCTGAACGAAGGGAACGGGATGGAGTGTACAGGTGAAGACAGTTACAGAGATAAGAGGGTGCAGATTTGTGGAGACATTTGAAACAGAGGGTATTGATTTTATACTGCAGTCTTTGTGAGACAGGCAACCAGTGAAGAGATCGCAGAAGAGGAGTGATGTGTTCAGATTTTTTCTTTCTTAGGACCAGTCGAGCTGCAGAGTTTTGTATGCGTTGAAGAGAGTGGATAGATGATGCTGGTAGGCCAGCCAAAAGAGAATTACAGTAGTCTAAACGTGAAAGAATAAGAGATGTGACAAGCTTGGAAGTTGCATCAGTGGACAGATACTTGCGAATCGCGCTTACGCGCCGTAATTGATAGTAGCAAGACTGGCAGGTCTGGGTGATGAATTTTTTCATAGAGAGTGTGTTGTCTAGAACTACTCCTAAATACTTCACAGAGTTGGACAAAGGAACTGACGTATTGCCGAATTCTATTGAAGTTTTTGTGATAGAGGAAAGTTTATGTTGGGTCCCTATGAGCATGGCTTCGGTTTTATCGGCATTAAGTTGTAACTTGTTCTGAGTCATCCAGTTTTGAATGTCTTGAAGGCAGTAGGACATATTTGTCAGGAGGGAAGGCAAGTTTTCAACAGTATCGCTGCACTGAAGTTGAGTATCATCGGCATAGAAATGATGATCAATAGGGTGGTTGTTTATTATATGTGAGAGTGGAGCAGTGTATAGAGTAAAGAGAACAGGGCCCAGGACTGATCCCTGCGGGACTCCACATTCCATTTTGACAGGTTTTGATTGAATTTTGTTTACAATAACTTTCTGGAACCTGTCTGTGAGGTATGAAGTAAACCAGGTGAGGGCTGTGCCATTAATACCAAACGTATTTTGGAGGCGAGAAAGAAGAATTGAGTGATCTATGGTATCAAAGGCTGCAGATAAGTCAAGAAGAGTGAGGAGGGAGATTTTTCCTGTATCAGAAGCAAGTAGAAGTGTATCTAAAGTATGGACTAGGGTGGTTTCGGTGCTGTGGTTGGGGCGATAGGCAGACTGAAAAGTGGGAAGAAGATCATTGGAATGAAGGTGACTGTTGAGCTGTTTGAGAGAGAGAGAGAGAGAGGAGAGAGAGAGAGAGAGAGAGAGAGAGAGAGAGAGAGAGAGAGAGAGAGAGAGAGAGAGAGAGAGAGAGAGAGAGGGTGTTTTTATTTCAAGATGGTACTTTGAATATGAAGTGCATTTCCTTTTTTTATATCAAGCAATCCATATATATATATATATATATATATATATATATATATATATATATATATATATATATTATATATATATATATATGATATATATATATTATACATATATATATAAGTTTGTGTGTTTGTGTGTGCGTGAGAAAGAGACAGAGAGAGAGAGAGAGAGAGAGAGAGAGAGAGAGAGAGAGAGAGAGAGAGAGAGAGAGAGATCATCATTATCATCATCACCATCACCACCACCACCACCACCACCACCATCATCATCATCACCATCACCATCATCATCATCATCATCACTGCTAGTATTTGTGTATTTTTCTTGTTTGCCATTGTCGTCGTCGACGTCAGTTTTCGTCATCGTTATCGACATCCTCCTCATCATCATCACCCCCGCCACCATAGCCACCGCCTCTGCCCCACACCCCATCCTCCTCATCCTCCTCAAGGACAAGGCATCCAATCCAATCCAGTCTAATGGATCGGTGGTCTAGAGGTAACGCGCCTGTCTAGAAAGCGAAAAGTCCGGGTCTGAAGTGTGCGGCGGTTCGTACCCCGTTTGGACCGGAAACTTTTCCCCCATCCATTAGACCATGAGTGGTGGTCTGGGCGCTAGTCTTTCGGATGAGACGATAAACCGAGGTCCCGTGTGTTACACGTAATTATTTAGCGCACGTAAAAAAACCCACGGCAACAAGAGAGTTGTCCCTGGCAAAATTCTTAGAAAAAAGCCACTCTGATAGGGAAACAAATACAGTTGCAGACATGAAAAAAAAAAGGGTGGCGCAGCGCTTGTGGCGACGCGCTCTCCCGCTCTCCCCGGGGAGAGCAGCCCGAATTTCACGGAGAGAAATCTGCCGTGACTTAAAGTGGTATGAAATGAAATCTGAGCGCTTTGATTTGTTGCTTTACAAGATTCAGCGCTATATAAATTCCATACATTATTATTATTATTATTATTAATGAAATCGAGTTGTAGCCTACAGGACCCTTGACAGATCGGTGAGCACCTGTTCACTCAGGCCCAGCGCACCCGACTTCGGCTTGGGAGAGAATTGATAGCTTTTAATTCTTTCTGAAATAAATGTAGGAGAATGGAGCAACCAGGCAGAAAATAGACAAGGAGGTGCTGACATAGAGAAAAGGAAGAAGGCAGAAACAAAGAGAGGGATAGAAAAGAGGGAATTCCTAGCACAGAATTTCCAGAAGGTGGGGTTGCTGTTTACACTGGCAGGGCCCCCAGCATCCTCACCGGAGGAGAAAGAACAGATGTGAAAGGTCTGTCTGAAGAACCGCCAGATTGACAAGGCAGGCTTACGTGTCAGTAACTGCAGGTCAGAACTGACGTCATTCACACTGTGTGCAGGGTTACATGTCAGTAACTGTAGGTTAGAACTGACGTCACTCACGTTGTGTGCAGGGTTACGTGTCAGTAACTGTAGGTCAGAAATCACGTCACTCACGTTGTGTGCAGGATTATGTGTCAGTAACTGCAGGTCAGAAATCACGTCACTCACGCTGTGTACTGGATTATGTGTCAGTAAGGTCAAGGCAGAACTGACGTCACTCACGTTGTGTGCAGGATTATGTGTCAGTAGGGTCAAGGCAGAACTGACGTCACTAACGTTGTGTGCAGGATTATGTGTCAGTAAGGTCAAGGCAGAACTGACGTCACTCACGCTGTGTGCAGGATTATGTGTCAGTAAGGTCAAGTCAGAACTGACGTCACTCACGCTGTGTGCTGGATTATGTGTCAGTAGGGTCAAGGCAGAACTGACGTCACTCACGCTGTGTGCAGGATTATGTGTCAGTAAGGTCAAGTCAGAACTGACGTCACTCACGCTGTGTGCAGGACTTGCCGGTGAACCCTGGCTTACACCCTTTGAGGCAGACCCCCGTGCTGACGTCACAGTTCTGCACTCCTCCCAGACAGGCGCCACAGGTGCACGGCTGACTCTGGCAGGTGTTCTTTGCTGTCGTCATAGCAACGTCAGTGTCAATGTGGTTTACAGAGAAAAAAACAACAACAACGTTGTTTTCTACAGCCGTAAAGGTCAGGGATGGGTCATGTTGGGGGGATTTGGGGGAAAGGTGTTAAATCTTTGAAAATGTAGGAAAAAAACAAAAAGGGTTTTTGCTAAGGGGGAGGGCGGGCGAGGTAGAAAAGGGGTTTCCTGCCGTTTAGAAGGGGGTTCGTTTAGGAGGGGTTTTGGGGAGAAAAACAGAGTGAGGTCTGTTTTTTTAAAAGGGTTAAAGGGTTACGGACAATGAAAAGAAATGGGGGTTTAATGTGGGTAAATGGTTTGGTGGGTTCGTTTTGGGGATTTTTAATATTTAAATAAGAATTGTGGGGGGTTATGCTAGAAGCGGAGAATTTTTAAAGTGTGTTGGATATTTGTGGGGGGAGAAATAGTAATTACGTGGAAAATTAATGTAGTAGGAGAAACAGCAGTATAGCCAAGAGTGCTGCATTAGGAGAAGTAAGGCAGAAAAAAGAGAGTCGTGTGTAAGGAGGAGAAGGAGTGTAGAATGAAGTTAGGGGTGTGGGGTTTGTTCAGTAGGGTAAGCAGCATTAGGTGTAGATAGTGTAGAGGTGGCTAGTAGTTCCGCTGTGTAGTATTTGCTAGGCTACACTTTCGGCGTCCCCCGTCGTTACGTAAGTTCACTCCAACAGGAAGTGAGGTGACTAGAGTTGTAGGTCGTAGTAGAAGTGTGTAGGGTTTAGTAGATAAAGCAGAAAGCAACGTGTTCTAGTGTAGAAGGTAGGGAGGTATGGTCGTAGTCAGAATGTGAGTGGGGTTAGAGTAATGGGGCATAGGTTGGCGATAGAGAGAAGGTCGAGACGACATAGGGAGATGTGTGTCGAAGTCAACTAGAAGGTAAGTGGTCTTTTTAAGTAACGTGTCTACGGCAGAATGGTCAGAAAGGTAAGAGTAAATGTAGGTCGGGTGGGGTTGGTCCCGGGGATTTAGTATGTCGACCCAGTAGAGTGAGAGTCAGTGTTGGAGGTTAAGGGGTTATTGTGTCGTAGTTGAACGTAGTGGTCGTGAGGGTGTGAAGTGTTATAAAGGATAAAACATTTTTTTCCGTAGAGGGTGGGGAATAAAACTGTAGAGTCGATTTGGGTAAACTGTAGTAAAGGGACCTGTTAGTTTTGAGAGTAGGGATTTCGATAGTATGGGGAGGTGTAGAGGTTGTATATCTAGTAGTCATGTATTATGGTATTGAGTATAGGTTTTTATGTACTGTAGTTCTACGTAGTATCCCACCTCTCTCCAATTATATAACTTGTGTCAGAGCTGGTGCTTAGTAGTGGTCTTACTTAATAAAAGTAGTCGAGTCAGGTTAGGAGTGAGTGAGATTGTGTGTGTAGTGGTGTGTTGGTAGTGGTGTGTAGGTCTTTAATCGAAAATTCTAATGTAGTGTGGACGTGTAGTGTGTGTATGTGTGTAGAAAGTGTGTCGTGTAGTGTGTTACACAGGTATTTAGTAGTAGATGGAAAAAGGTGTGGTGGTCGTTTGTCGTAATATTAAAATAATATGGGTTGTTAGGATTTATAGGTTGTGGGGGTAATTGAGTCGTTATGTAGTAGTCCGTATCGGGTTAAAAGTAGTGTAGTAGTCGTAGTTTAGTAGTATGTCGTAGTATAGTCAATATGTAGTACGAGAGTAGATAGTAGTAGTAGAGTGTCGAGTAAGTAGTCGTGAGTAGTAGGGTAGTAGTAGAGTAGTAATGTAGTAGTGTAGTAGTAGGAGTGGTAGTAGAAGAGTGAAATGGGTAGTAGAGTAAGTGGGAGTAGTAGTAGTAGTCGTAGTGTAGTAGTAGTAGTAGTAGTGAGTAATATGCGAGTAGTAGTAAAAGTAGTAGTGGTTCGTAGTGTAGTAGTAAATGAGTGTACGTAGTAGTAGTAGTATATAGTAGTGGTGTATATACGTAGTAGTAGTGTATGTAGTGGTAGTATAGTATGTGTGTGTGTGGTTTATCTTATAGTATATATATATAATTAGTATAGTATTAGATAGTAATCCCCCTATAGTATTTGTAGAGTAGTTAATGTATAGTGTATATTGTATGTACAAATAGTAGTCGTAGTAGTAGTGTATGTAGTGTCGTGTAATAATGTTATAGTAGTATAGTCGTAGTGTTATAGTGTAGTCTAAGTAGTAGTAGTCGTAGTGGGTAGTTAATGTAGTCGTAAGTGACGTAGAAGAAAGGGAATATGTAGTAATCTATAGTAGTAGTAGTGTTAGTAGTGAGAAGTAGTAGTAAAATATAGTTCGAAGTATATATCGTAGTAGTAGTGTAGTAGTGTATAGTAGTAGTAGTCGTAGTAGTAGTAGTAGTAGAAAATAGTAGTAGTAGTATAGTAGTAGGTAGTAGTTTTAGTAGTAGTGTAGTAATAATAGTAGTTATAGTAGTATTTAGTATACTAGTCGTCGTCATAGTTCGTTTTATGTAGTAGTAGTAGTAGTCGAAATAGTAGTAGTCGAATAGTCTAGTAGTATAATAGTAGCGTAGTAGTACTAGTAGTGTAGTAGTATTTGGGCTCGTAGATGTAGTCATAGTATCTGGTATATAGTGTGTAGTAGTAGATAGTTAGTGGTATATAGTAGTACGTGTACATGGTGTAGTAGTAGTGTAGTAGTAGTATAAAATAGTGACGTTTAGTAGTAGTAGGGAGTCGACTAGTAGTATATATAGTCGTAGGACGTAAATAGTAGTGTAGCGTCTTTGTAGTAGTAATATTGAGTGTAGTAGTAATATAGTAGTAGTAGTATCGTGTCGTAATAGTGTAGTAGGTAGTCCTCGTAAGTGTATTTAGTTGTAGTAGTAGTAGAGTAAATAATAGTGTAGTGAGTAGTATATAGTATTAGTAGTAGTAATCGTAGTAGTATAGTAGTATGTGTAGTAGTCGTAGAAGTAGTATAATCGTGTAGTGTAGTGTATCAGTAGTATTAGTATAGTAGTATAGTAGTATTGTAGTAGTAGTAGTAATGTAGTATAGTAGTATAGTACTATATATATTATTAATTAAATCGTGTAGTAGTAGTAGTAGTAGATAGTGATAGTAGTGTCGTAGGTAGTAATATGTAGTACTGGGGTTCGTAGGTAGTCGTAGTGTAAAGTGTAAGTAGTTTATCTAGTAGTAGTAGTATTTAGTAGTAGTGAGTAGTACTAAATATAGTTTTAGTCGTCGTCTAGTAGTAGTAGTAGAGTAGTAGTCGTAGGTTTATGTAATTCGTATTCTATATATAGATAGTAGAAAGACTCAATATGGTACGTAGTTAGTAGTCCGTAATAGGTATAGTGTATTAGTAGTCGTAGTCATTTAATGTAGTAAGTTGTAGTTAGTCGTTAGTAGTAGTATTAGTAGTAGTAGTAAGATTGTCTAGTAGTCGTGTAGGTAGTAGTAGTATATTTGTAGTATAATAAGTATATTTGTGTAGTTTTAGTAGTATGTAATGGTAGTAGTAGTAGTAATACGGTAGTCTATACGTAGTGTGTAGTAGTAATAGTAGTCATAGTAGTAGTAGTTACTAGTAGTAGTGTAGTAGTGTAGTAAGTCTAACCATGTCGTACGTCAAAGTACTAGTCTACTATAGTAGTACAATCTAGTATGGGTCGCTAATAGAGTATATATATAGTAGTACTATAGTAGTAATATGTCGTATAGTAGTAGTGTAGATATGTAGTATTAATAGTAGTAGTAGTAGTAGTCTAGTAGTAGTATAGTTAGTAGGTAGAAATAGTAGTAGTAGTAGTAGTAGGTAGTAGTAGTAGTAGTAGTAATAGTAATACAAAAGTATAATATTAAACTATAGTATAGTAGTCGTAGTAGTATTGTATAGTAGTGTGTAGTACCTGGTAGTAGTATATAGTAGTAGTACGTAGTAAATTGGTAGTAGAAATCATATAATAGTGTAGTAGTAGTTAATAGTAATGTAGTAGTCGTAGTCGTATAGATATATAGTAGTACGTAGAGTTAATCTAGTGTCGGTAGTAGTATAGTAGGGGTAATAATAGTAGTAGTCTAAAGTAGTAGTAGTAGTAGTCTAGCAGTATAAAATATTGTAGAAATAGTGTACGTATTTAAATCATAGTAGTCGTAAGTAGTGTAGTCGTATCTAGTTAATATAAAATAGAAAGCGTAGCGGTACGTAGTGTAGTATACTAGTAGAGTAATAGTAGTCGAGTAGAAAGTAGTAGAGTGTTAGTATATAGAAAGTAGTAGTAGTAGTGTAGTAGATCGTATATTTAGGTAGTAGTAAATTGTAGTAGTAGTGTAGTAGTTGTAGTATAGTAATAGTAAGTAATATAGTAGTGTTAGAAATAGTATTTTAGTAGTAGTCGTAGTTAGTTAGTAGTAGTATATAGTAGAAAGGTTGTAGTAGTTTAGTAGTAGTAGTAGTACGGTAGTACTTTAGTACTGGTAGTCGTAGTGTAGTAGTAGTGTAAAAATCTTTTCTTAGTAGCAAGTAGTAATATGTAGTAGTACATAGTTAGGATAAGTTATAGTAATAGTAGTAGTAAGTAGTAGTAGTGTAGTATAGTAGTAAGTACTAGTATGTCGTAGTAGTAGTATAGTAGTGGGTCATTAGTAGTAGTCTCTAGTGTAGTAGTAGTGTGTCAGTAGTAGTACGTAGTAGTAGTAATAATAGTTAGTAGTAGTAGTAGTAGTGTAGTAGTAGTAGTGTAGTAGTACATGGTAGTCGTAGTAGTAGTAGTAGTAGTAAAAATAGTAGTAGTGAATAGTAATAGTAGTAGTACTAGTAGTAGTAGTAGTAGTAGTATAGTAGTCAGTAGTAGTAGTAGTGTAGTAGTCTCGTATTAGTAGTATAGTAGTAGTAGTAATGGTAGTTGTAGTAAGTCGTAGTAGAAGTAGTAGTAATAATAGTAGTAGTAGCATTTAGTATTGTAGAAATGTAGTAGTAATAGTAGTAGTACATAGTAGTAGTAGATGTAGTATAGTAGTAGTACATAATAGTAGTCGTATAGGTAAGGGGTAGTATAGTATTATAGTCTTAGTAATAGTAGTATATAAAGTAGTAGTAGTGTCGTAGTATAATACGTACTACTATATAATTAATATATATCGTAGTAGTAGTAGCAGTATATAGTGTAGTAGTATGTAATTAGTAAGTAGTAGTAGTAATTATTTAGTAGTGTCGTATATATGTCGTTACTATACTAATTTTACCTTATTATATAATATATACTATATACACTTTATTATTATACTTACTATAATATATCACTTCTACTGTCATATTATTCTATATACTTCTTTATACTACCTAATTAGTAATATATAACTATACTTAATACTATATATAATACATATATATAAATTAATATACACATATACTATACTACTATATATATATATACTATATTAACTATTAATAGCTAATAAAATTATATATACCATATTACTACCACTTAAATTATATATTATATTATACTATTCTATAAAATATCTTATACAAATGAAATATATATCGTATTAATATATATATATATAAAATTTAACTATATACTTACTATATACTAATCCTAATACTCCCTACTACTAACTATATTAAACTCTTATATACTATATTACTATATATATTTTACCTATATTTCTAGTGTAGTAAAAAATATAGTAGTAGTATATACTATACTATACCCACTGTACTATATACTACTATAATATATATACATTATACTAGTCAAATTATATATACCTAACTTTTAGTAGGGTAAAATTATTACTAACGTATCGAATAGTATATTATGTAGTATGCTAATTACTATATCTTACTACTACTACATAATAATGCTTATATATCACTATCATTTACTTATTTCTTTTTTTTTCATACTATAGACTAATACCACCTACTATATAGTATTATATATTCTTAATCTATAAACTATCCTTATAGTCCCCCTCAACTAATAATATATCTGTATTATTCTAATGAGTACTACTAGTGTAGTAGTAGTGAGTCGTAGTATACTTATATACCTGTATTATATTCTACTATACTAATACTATATAATTTATTATAAATAAATATAAAAATAATAATACTATATATGTGTATGTAGTAGTAATACTTATATACTATAATATATTTCTATTACTATTAAATATTGTTATATCTAATCTATTACTATAAAATATTTAATATATAGTCATATTGTAATCTACTACGTATATATATGTATATTACTATATACTTGGATATCTACTATATATATAATTATAATTAATACCATCGTTACCGTAGTAGACGTATATCTAATATATATATATAGTACATATCCATATTAATTACGTATATATATATTATATATATTATACTAACGTAGATACTATGTATGCACAATATATATAGTATATTCAAGTAAAAATAAATATACGTATACTATATAGTAATTTTTATATAGTCAACTAATACTATTACTATAAAAATACTAGACTATTATTATTTATACTACTAATATTACAAATACAAATTATTATATTTATCTATAAAATAATAATTCTTCTCAAATATATCTTATATATACTATTACTATACTACATAATCTATATGGATAACACTATATACTTATAGTTACAACAATACTTTATATATGTTATATACTAATATTCTATAACAACTTTATACTAGTACATACTCATACTAACATAGTCGATATGGGTACACACTATATATATGTAAATACTTCTTCTATATATACTATATATACTTCGTATACTTTCATATTCTAATATACTTTACTCAAATATAATATATACTATACTATACTACATACCAAAATATTATATATATAATATATACTATAGACAATACTAAATACTATAATATACCATTGTCTACTATCTCTATACCCCACCATCTACTTAAATACCATACTCTATATATACAAAATACTAATAATATACTATAAAACTACTACTACTACCACTATACCATACTACTACCATCTACTACTACCACTACCACTATACTACTACTGCTACCACCACTTCTATACTACTAGTACTTTTATTCTATCCACTACTACTACTCTGCTTACCACTACTACTCCCACTACTATACTACACCACCACTACACTACTTCTACCACTACTACTATATATACTACTACTGCTACCACACTACTACTCTATTGTACTATTACTATACTTCCACTACTACTACTACTGCTACCACTATTTACTACCATACTATACTACTACTACCATACTACTACTACTACTACTGTACCACCAATACTTACTACTACTACTACTACCACTACTATCTACTACTACTGCTACCAATACTACTACTACTATACTACCACTACCTTTTCCACTACTACTATACTACTACTACTACTACTCCCACCACTACTACTACTATTACTACTACAAATACTACTAACTAACTACTACTACTACCACTACTACCACAAATACTACTCCCACTATACCACTACCAATACTACTTCTACTACTCTACTACCACCACCATTTACTACCACTACCACTAACTACTACTACCACCACCATACTACCACTACCACTACTACCACTATTACTACTACTACTACTACTACCACTACTATTTACCATTACTACTACTACTACTACTACTACCATACCACTACTACTACTACTGTTTACCACCACTACTACTACTACTAGTACTATTACTACTACTACCACTACTATTACTACTGCTACCACTACTACTACCATTACTACTACTACTACTACTACTACTACTACCACTACTACTACTTCTACCACTACTACTACTACTACTGCTACCACCACTACTACTACTACTAGTACTATTACTACTACTACCACTACTACTACTACTGCTACCACTACTACTACCACTACTACTACTACTACTACTACCACTACTACTACTACTACTGCTACCACCACTACTACTACTACTACCACTACTACTACTACTACTACTACTGCTACCACTACTACTACTACTACTAGTACTACTACTACTACTACCACTACTACTACCACTACTACTATACTACTACTACTACTACTACTACCACCACCACCACCACCACCACCACCACTACTACTACTACTACTCTACTACTACTACCACTACTACCACTACCACTACTACCACTACTACTACTACTACTACCACCACCACTACTACCACTACCACTACTACTACTACTACTACTACTACCACCACCACTACTACCTCTACCACTACTACCACTACTACTACTACTACTACTACTACTACCACTACCACTACTACCACTACCACTACTACTACTACTACCACCACTACCACTACTACCACTACTACTACCAGACTCACGGTGACAGAGGTGTGGGCTGTCAGGGAGGGGGCATCCCTGGGTGTGACACGTGCCTGTCACATTGTCACAAGTGGCAGAGCCGCTCTGACACTTGGCACACTGCCAGCACACAGCCTGACTGTGGCTGCAGTCTGCACGCACGCACACACACACACACACACATACATACACACATACATATATATACATATATGTACATACATACACACATACATCATAATAATAATAATAAGATATGGAATTTATATAGCGCTGAATCTTACATACATATACATACATACACACATACATACATACATATATACATACGTACAAAAGACCTCGAAAGAAGACTTGAAGCAGCAGAAATGTGGTATATCAGAAGAATTATGAGAATATCATGGACTGAAAAGAAGTCAAACGAAGAAGTAATGGAAATGGCCGGGTACAAAAGATCCCTACTCAAAACCATCAGAAAGATAACTACAATTTTTTGGGCACATAAACAGAGCTGATGGAATAGAAAAGCAAATATTGTGAGGCAAGATTTGTGGTACCAAAGACAGAGGAAGACAACTCACAAAATACACAGTCTGAATAGCTACGCAACGAGGAAAGAATCCCCCAACAATGAACTCATCAGGAGAACTGACAACAGAGAGGAATGGAAGGCCATGATCTCCGATGTCTGCAACAGACCTGGCACATGAAGAAGATATACATACATACACACATACATACACACATTTTTTTCTCGCTTTTTTTTTCTTTAGATAGCCATCTATCTATGGCTTGATGAAAAAAAGCAAATGCACTGCTTATTCAATGTACCATCTGAAAATAAAAGTTTGACTTTGACATACATACATATATATACATACATACACACATACATATATAACATACATACACACATACTTACATATACATACATACATATATACATACATACACACAACCCCAACGTACATCAGTATATATATTGCATTCTGGGTTAATCAGAATGTTTTTCATGCTGCACTAATGCTCTGTTGAGGATCCACAAACATCTGCTGTAGTAATGCTCTGTTGAGGATCCACAAACATCTGTACTAATGCTCTGTTGAGGATCTACAAGCATCTGTAGTAATGTTCTGTTGAGGATCTACAAGCATCTGTACTAATGCTCTGTTGAGGATCTACAAACATCTGTAGTAATGCTCTTTTGAGGATCTACAAACATCTGTACTAATGCTCTGTTGAGGATCTACAAGCATCTGTAGTAATGCTCTGTTGAGGATCTACAAGCATCTGTAGTAATGCTCTGTTGAGGATCTACAAGCATCTGTAGCAATGCTCTGTTGAGGATCTACAGCCATCTGTAGTAATGCTCCGTTGAGGATCTACACACATTTGCCGTAACAATGCTTTCAGAGTGTTGAGAAACATCTGTTGCAACTATGTTTATTGTGGGTCTACAAGCAAGACAGCACAAAGCAGCTCAGACTATATGAACTATTGGAATTATTTCTTTTTCTAGTGAAAACTGCTATTTTAAACCTCCTCAGGCGAGTTCGCGCCCGTGTGTGTGTGTGTGTGTGTGTGTGTGTGTGTGTGTGTGTGTGTGTGGTGTCGTGTGCGTGTGTGCATGCGTGTTTGCGTGCATGCGTGCGTGTATGAGTGCATGTGCGCATATATGTGTGCATGCTTGTATGCCAATAAAACATTATTATGTATGTTCGTTTGAAAAATCCCATCATCTGTAGCCTTGCATCAAAGTGGTGTCATTTTTGGTGTGATAATTATATTACTGACTGACCAATGTGGCAGAGAGTTCCAGTCCACTGGCGCAGGCATTCAGCAGGACAGGTGCCAGTAACAGGGTTGCACCTTTTGTAACGGCAGTGACCACACCTCTGGGAGCAGTTCACCCCGTACCACCCCCTGGGGCATACTGCCAGGAAAAGATATGGTTCGTTACTAAAACGTTTACCCCCCAAAGTGGGACATACTGCCAAGCAAAGATATCATTTATTATTTAAACGTATACCCCCCTCGCCCCCCCACCCCCCCCTCTACTGGGACATACTGCCAAGCAAAGTTATCGTTTGTTATTCAAAACATTTACTACCCCCTGCCCTCCAGAAGCAAAGTTATCGTTTGTTATTCAAAACATTTACTACCCCCTGCCCTCCAGAAGCAAAGTTATCGTTTGTTATTCAAAACATTTACTACCCCCTGCCCTCCAGAAGCAAAGTTATCGTTTGTTA
>CM054152.1:1843889-1846389 GCA_028751875.1 Rapana venosa
TTCAGGCAGGGAAAGCTAAGGTAATTATGAGGGGTGTACAATACTGGACAATTAACTTGCATGGACAACACTACCACCTCTCCCTTCACCTGACTAAGTAACTGGAAAGAACATGAACAAGACTAAAGTATGGACACGACACGTGTGTGCTTCTGCTGCATGGGGTACTATGCAGAGCTTACCTGAGTAATGTGAAGCCATTGAATTTTCGTTATCTTGCAGAATCAAACCTTTAAACATAAACACACACGCACGCAGACGCGCACAAGCATGCATGCACGCGCGCGCAAACACACACTTTTGGTGAAAAAGGATTGAAACACACACACACACACAGCGAGACAGAGACACACTGATAGACAGAGAGACACAGAGATAGAGTGATATAGAGAGAGGCATAAAGAGAGAGACATACAGAGATGGACAGACAGAAAAACACACATAGATATAGAGACATAAGCAGAGAGATAGAGACAAAGACAGATAGACAGACAGACAGACAGACAGACAGGCAAACAAACTCCACTACACTCATGTGGACACTTGACACTCAGAGAGAACAAAAAGCAAAATGCCATAGTTTGAGTATAAAGACCGTTAGTTTCAACAACTGCTCAATGCAAGCTATAACCACAGTATGTATGGTTTGAGTATGTGTTATGTTGTGCGATTCTCAAGTCCCCTCTTCAATAATAATATATATCCATATGATTATACATATCATATGGATATAAAACCCGTCACTTAAAGCTATTGTGTTGCATTCATGAAACTCTTCTGCCAAAAGGGCTGTTATGGAGACCTGCTGTTTTGTTGCTGCTGTTTCTGCTGTTGCTGCTGTTTTTGCAGCAGCTGCTGCTGCTGTTTTTGCTGCTGCTTTTGCTGAACATAGTTATTTGTTGTTGTTGTTGCTGTGCTGTAAATAAGGCGTGATGTTCCGTCGTAAAAAAGCATGTTGAAACATGTTTGCCCCTGTGTAGTACACACAGAACAGACCTTTTCGTTACTTTGCACACTGTGGATGTAAACTATTTATATGTACACGCACGCACGCACGCACGCACACACTTACTGATGAGATAAAAACTGAGTAGAACTCCACTTCGTAACATGGTATAGGACAATGATCTGTAACAGAAAATATGTTGAATCCACAACAGATGTCTGTCACACACACACGCACACACACACTGAACGCCCTTAGCTTGATGGGTATCTAAACTCGAAAGGATCACCTACAGGTGGTTTTGTTGTTGTTTTTTATAACCCAGATGTCAAGTTGGCTGTGATGTGCTCTCTATCAGCCATCTTTTGTGGGATCACGCGTATTTATCTTAAATTATCTATTGTGTTATTTCAAGGATAATGGAACAAGCATTTATGTGCTTTTTTTTTTTTTACATCCAGTCTCCATGTACATGCGGCTTCGTAAACTTGTTTTCATCTGTTCCTCTGCCTTCTTAAACAGCTCAGTGCACAGAATACTAGCAAACTGCTGGGCGGAGGTGGTGGGGGTGGGGGGGCCAGATGTGTCGATCTTAGCATGATAAGCGACTGGCTTTACAGCAAGGTACCGAGGAAGGATCGATATCTAGATCTCTCTTCAAAAAAATTAATCTCGGGTTTTTGAATGGGAGACTGATGGATTCGTGGTACCACTTGTTCCTTTAGCAAACAATTTACAAAAAGATCATTCTCCCTTTTCTAGGGGAAAGAACAGCAGACTATGACAGAACACTTGCACTGGTAAGTATCTAGTCTACATTTCGACCCAGGCATTATGGAATGACAAAAATCCTAGCATTGCTAAACCCGTATGTCTGTTTTTCCTGGAGCTGCAGTCAGTTTGCTGTTTCACTTATTTCAGATTGGGTTAGTGCTTCAGCGCCCACACACTCACCTGTCGTGATTGCCGAACCTTTGTCATGTCTGCAAATAACAGGCATCAGTAGTTGTGGAAAATATCGAAGAACCTGGAATGTAATAGTTTGCAGAAGCATGGAGCTTTACGTCATACAAGTATGACGTATTTCTGACGTCACTCCAACTTTCGAGACAGTCTTCAATTTAACGTCTGTTCACTCTTAGTGATATTTCGAGACAGTATTTAAGTGCGAGTGACATTACAATGGTTGATCATATTATCAGATGTACTTGTGTGTGTCAAGTCAAGTCAAGTCAAATTTTTATTTGCAGATGGTACATTGAATAAGCAATGTATTTGCTTTTTTTCATCAAACCATCTATTTAAGAACAAATTTCTTAATGGCCATACTGAAATACTACATTATTGCAACCTTTGCCAATAAATTGAACCAGTAAAAAGAGGAAAATCGATAAAATAATACATTAGAAAAAGATTAACAGTGACACACACACACACACACACTTAGGTAAAGAATGTTTTAAGAATTAAAAACAAATTTAAATAATCAAACGACAAGACAAACAAATTACTTCACCTACTATATCATCCATTCTTTTATGTTCATACTTTAGA
>CM054152.1:1848889-1873889 GCA_028751875.1 Rapana venosa
GAGAGGGAGAGAGGGAGAGAGAGAGAGAGAGGGGGGGGGGGAGGGAGAGAGAGAACGAACGATATTTTTAAAGGTTACAGATAAGCATTTACATGCATTATTTTTTTTTATCTGGCCCTTGCCCTGATTACAGGCTACAATGACACAATTTCAGTCGTGGTTTAAAGAAAATGACAATGACAGATTCTTTTATTTCGAGGATAATGAATAAACAAAGAAAAGAATCAAGAAGAAAAGAAACCCACAAAAAATAGCCCCCCCCCAAAAAAAAAAAAAATCCAAAAAATCAACTCACACACAAAATATTCACAGAGAGAGAGAGAGAAGAGAGAGAGAGAGAGAGAGAGAGAGAGAGAGAGAGAGAGAGAGAGAGAGAGAGAGAGAGAGAGAGTTGACTCTATTACTGCCATTCATCTCGTGACAGGAGGTCAGCCATTGCCATTGCATCACCAAGACCCTGCCCCCTTCCTCCTTCCGGTCGCTGCAGCCGCCATCTTGATAGATTTGCTGCCGCATGATGGCGCCACTGCTGCTAAAGGGAGGTCACTGTCACCAGGGGGATGGAGGAGTGGTTAGATGGGGATGTGACGGTAGTTGGGGTTGCCCGTTCAAATCTCCATTGAAATAATCTGTTTTGGGTTTGGTTGTTTTGTTTTTTGTTGTTTCTTTTTAAAAAAAAAAAATTGCAGCAAAGGAGAGGAGATGAGTGCTGCCCTCAATATGCTGGCCCCTGGAGAAGCTGAGTTCTCTGACACCTACCCCACTCCTCAACAAGGGTGGAGGTTATGGAACACCTTTACCTCTTTTTTTTTCTGTTTATTATTTCTCAGCTAGAGCTACCAGGTTCACCAATAAACAGATTTGAGGCATGCACCCATTTTTGCTTACCATTAGGCCCCTGCATGGCAACTTCAGGGACTGGTGTCTGTGTGAGGAGGCTGTTGGCTGGAAGCTTTTAGTGGTTCTGACTACACCCCTTTAGAAAATCCTTCAGATGTCATCACAAAAAATTGTCTTATACAGAAATTAGAAAGGTAAGCAGCAGAATAAATTTATTATTTTATCAAGCACAGATAAAAGTGTTATTGATACAGTGACATCAGTAGATCTACCATTTCTTATTATTTGTTTTCGCCTATTAGCTAAAAGCAGAAAAAAAGGAACTGATAAAGAACATAATAAAGAACATAATAAAGAATACAATATGCTGCTGCCGGAGTCACTATCCCTAAATAGATGCCTCATGCAGAATTCACCAGCCCTTCACCCCTCTGGAGGGGTTGATATTCATCTTAAGCAATCTTAATGGTAAACAGTCTACAAAAAATAAATGAAGAAATAAAAAAAACCCACAAAGCCGTATATTCTGAAGCCTGCAAAGTCTGAACTAAACAAGCATTTGACCTTGCACCCCCTGTACCGAATTGGTAGTAGATAATCATATTCCTGTTTCTGTTTTTTTCAAGCCCTGGTAGGCCATGAATAGAGCAGCTTCAGGTGATAAGGATACAAAGCAGGCAGCTTTCTGCTTGATAAATGGTTTAGAGACTATATATAAAGTGGAAAGAACACCATTTATTCATTTATTTAAGTAATTAAGTTATTTTATTCTTTTATATCGAGGATAATGGAATAAGCACCTATGTGCTTTTTTACATCCAGTCCCCATCAAGCATGGCGGCTGCACATGCCCAGGCAGCAGGTGCATGCACAAACACACAAACACACACACAAAACAGACACACACATTTGGGCAATGCTCTCCACACACACCCCACCCCTCCACCCCCACCCTGGGCCTTCCTGCTCACACCCCAGTCCCAGTTTGGTTGAGCCCTGAAAGTGTCACAGCTGTCCACATCAGACACCTGCTACACCAGATCAAGAGTGGCACAACCATAGGCAGCTCAACAAGTATTTCATTTAAGATGTGCCACCTAGGGGATGTGCCACCCCCTCCACCCCCATGCCAATACATTATTTTTTTCTGTGTTAAATATCACCACATTTTGGAATTGTGTGACAGAGTTTCTTTCTTTCTTGTCACTGTCTTTGCTTTCCTTCCTTCTGTTGCTTCTTCTTCTTTTCTTTTTCTTTTCTTCTTCTTCTTCTTCCTTTTTCTTCTTCTTCTTCTCCCATCATGTGTTATTTTTCCTGTTTGTTACCTGCCTTTCCAATCCACTCTTTTGCTACTTTTCAAGCAAACTTCATTATTTTTTTCTGTTTTTTTCCCTCTACAATTTAAGCCATGCCCCCCCCCCTCTCTCTCTCTGATGCATAAAATATACAAACTTGCCACAGAAATATACCTTAAAGTATTATTCAAATATGTATGAACAAGGCCTTCAAAGTGTGTTTCAGAGTGAACATGTCTGCCAAATAAGTAATGTACATATTTTAGGCTTTGAAGTCCTGAGACCTTGGTTGGGTAAGATGAACTGATAATGTTGGTGTGCAAAAAGTGAAAGTTGTTTATGTCACTGTGTCTGCCTTATTGTTTTATTTGCCCCTCCTTCCATGATTATGTACCTTTGTATACAGGCTGGTGGCCTTACAATTAAAATCCTGTGAGTTTTGAGTCTACCTTTGTTATGAAAAAAAATAAATGAGCCATGAGATTTTACAAAGGCTGGAATGTTAAGCTTTACCTGCCTGCATGAGCCTTTTTTGCACTAGGGTAAAGTATTCCAAGTATTCATTGTTGTGTGCTGTCAGGAATTACACTACCAGAGACATGGTTGGTGTCTTTGGCATAACCTAATTTAGATCTACATTAGTCTTAAAGAATGAATGAAAAATACCCACAGACATTCAGACAAACATGAGGCCAGCAAGCAAGGAAATGCTCATATAAACTTAAAAAAAGTATTAAAACCTCACATACTTTAAAACATCTAGCACACACTTTCAATGTGAACTTAATCACTGTAGAGTGACATCTTCCCCCACCCCCTAACTGTGTGGTCAGTGGAGCCATAAACAACTGGACCAGATTGGATGGAGGGCATACTTTTCAAGCCAATAAAACACACCTCTCCATCATTGGGGATATAATTGATCCTTTTAACAAAATTCCTGTTTTTAAGACTCTGAAACAAATGGCTGTTATCAAAACATGTCAACCAGCAAATTCTACCAAACTTTCAAATTCACAGCTTGGCGTGTGACTGAGGGGATGTAAAAACTCTACAAACTGTAATCTGTGGGTATTGAAGACTTCAAACAGTTTCAAACCTAAACCCCACCACGCCTTTTAACAGGGTGCTATAACATTGTCAGTCATTCATTCTTCAATTGGTACCCAATACTGTCAAAATTGGCAGCCTGAAGTAAATTCCAATGAAGGTAGGGGTGCTGAAATGAACAAGACAGGGCAAGGCGCTCTCAGGTTTTAATGGAGGGTATCAACGGACATTCATAAAAGCGGCTAACAGGACATGAGCTAACAGACGAAATTGGCAAGAAATTGGCAAGCGCTTGCCTTCAGGCAAGCCTAAAGTTTAGTATGCCCCTACCCAGCGCTGAGCGGAATAGAAGTCCTGAAAAGCTACTCCACTTGTGGACTGGGATAGTGTGGGGAAAGGGGCGTGTTCCCCAAAAGGCCTTTAGCAGTCCTTGGTATTTATCACCTTAGTGACAATGGCGCCGGCAGAGAGTCAGATTTGGCGGCCCTGCCAGCAGGTACCCCTGCTTACATGGAAAAGGAGCAGGTTTTGTTGTTGCTGCTGCTTCTAATGTAGTAAAACTAAAGACAATAATGATAAAGACAAAGACAATAATGATAAAGACAACAATAATAATGATAATTTATAGTAAACAGTCTAGAAAAAAAACAAAAAGAAAGAAAAAAATACAGAAAAACCACGTAAATTCAGAAGCCTCCAGGAATTTGAATTTAAACAGGTTTTGACCTTCCATCCCATGTACCCAAATTGTATGGAAATATGTATGAACAATGCCTTCAAAGTGTGTTGCAGAGTAAAAATGTCAGCCAAATAAGACAAAGGAAAATGAACATGTTTTTTCACTTTGAAGTCCTGAGACCTTGGTTGTGTGAGATGAGCTGTAATGTTGGAGTGCAAAAAGTGAAAGTTGTTTGTCACTGTGTCTGCCCTGTTGTTTTATTTGTCCCTCCTTCCATGATTATGTACCTTTGTATACAGGCTGGTGGCCCTATAAATACATCCAATCACAAAATAAGCAAGCAACCTAATACTCATACAAACTTTAAAATCTTTTGAAACCTCACCTAGTTTTAGACATCTAGTTCACATTTTCACTCTGAGATTTAATTATAGCGGCAGTAACAGCCCCTGTTTGGACTCTGTGGTGGGTGGGGCTATACATAATAGATTGGATGGAGCCATACCTTTCTCAGCCAATAAACATTCTTCTTGATCATTCGAGACATAATTAATCTTTTTAACAACTTTCCTAAGTCTATGGGAATCTTGAACAAAAAATTAATGTCTGTATAAAAAGCGTTCAATCAACAAGTTCTACCAGATTTCAGATTTACTGTTGCTGCGCTGTGTGTGTGACCAAGGGAATGCAATAGGTCCACAACATTTAATCTGTGGGTATTGAGGACTTCAAACAGTTCCACAAATACAGGTTAAAACCCACCCCCCTTTCAACAGGGGAATTTTCCCTCAATGTTACAACATTGTCCTTCGTTCTTGAATGGTACCGAACACTGTCAAAATTGGCGCCCTGAAGTAAATGCCAATAGAGGCAGGGGTGCAGAAATAAAAAAGACAGGGGCAGGGAACTCTCAGGTCATAATGGGGGGTATCAGACAACCTTTGAAAGTCGGCGCTTGCCTTCAGGCCATGCCTCAAGTTTGTTATGCAACCACCAGGGGAGCCACTGCTGAGTGAATAGAAGAAGTAGTCATTAAAGAGTTTATCCTCTGTGGGGCTGAAACAGTTTACTGGAAAGGGGTTTCTTTCTTTATGACCTTCTGGGGTGCTTGGTATTTATTTCCTCTGCATCTTCCCGCCTTAGTCACAATCCTGTGGAGAGTCACGTGTGGTGACGCTGCTCCCCAGCCAATAGCGCCAGTCATGCCTGCTGCTAGCACCCACTGCTGCTTACAGGGAGAAGGGGCAGGTTTTCATGTTGTTGATGTTATTGCTGCTACTCATGTTTCTAATATAAGTAAAAAAAATAATGACGATGATAATCACAACAATAATAAAGATGATAATAATAAAAATAATAGTAATTACAATCATCATCATCATCATCATCATCATTATTATCAATCGTTTCTTGTTTGTACAAAGCAAATATCTTGCAGAAGCAATTAATTGTGTTGGGTTTCCATCCCTCACTACAACACATAGAACTAGATCATAAAAGTTGGGGTGTGGGCGGTGACCTAGTGGTCAGACTGCCACACTTGGGATTGCCCAGGATCAAGCTTGGATTTGAGCCACCACAGAGACGCCTGTTCAAGGGGAATTTTCCACTGGAGTTAACACCAGTGCTGACCCAAAAGTCCTGTGGATGAAACTGTCATGGAGGTCCAGTATGCAAACCCACACAGAACATATTGGGCACTAGTTAAACCCAATCTGTCTTTCAGAAGAGTAGGCCAATCATGGCGGTAAAATGGATACAAAAATATATCATGTTTGCACACTGGTGTTGTAATTAGACATCCCTCTTGAAGTCGGAAAGCAGCTACCATGGGTAAACAGTTGCAGCTGAAAACTCTAGCCATTGGAAAAACTCAAGTTCTATCCAAGGGATGAAAACAAGTACATGAACAACACACACACACACCACCACACAACCACACCACCACCACCACCACCCACCACCACCACCACCACCACCAACAACAACAACAACAACACCAACCTCCCCTTCCCTAAAAAAAAAACCCCAACCACCTACAAACCACAACCTACCCAAATAACACCCCACCAAACAACAGCAAAAAACCAACAACAAACCTCCCCTTCCTAAAAAAAAAACCAACCCATACAAAGAACAAAAACTAGACAAAATAAAACAACCACAAAAAAAAACAAAAACAGAAAAAAAACAAAAACAACCCACCCAACAAACAAAAATCAACAACAATTAAAACAACAACACAACTCTAAGCAAAGCATCTTACAAAAACGCAAAACAAATAGAATGGAAGACAGAAAAAAAACCCAAACACTAAAATCAGAATGCTACAACAAGATTTACCATATAATCTTCTAGTCAAAGTTCTCATTCTGTGTAAACAGACTCGCCCTTTTAAAAGCAAGGATACAGAGGGGAATACTCAGTATAAAAAGTATATCCCACCTTCTAGAAATTCTGTGTAATCTTTCCTCTTTTCTATCACTCTTTTCGTATGTCGGCTTTGTTCCTTTTCTTCCAGTCACCTTGCTCATGTCAGTTTTCTGCCTTCTTGGTCCATTATCCTGCCTTTTGTCCAGAAAGACTTATAACATGGATAGAGTCTTCTCCCCCTCTGAAGTCTTCCAATGAGCTGGGCCTGACTTGGTAGGAAACGAGCAGCAGAGTAACCCATTTTGGTTGGTATGACAGAAAGCACTAGTTGCTGTCTGAGTGCTGAAAGAGAAGAAGAAAAGAAGAAAAGGAGGGAGTGCTAGCACATCAGCATGACAGTGGTGTCTGGCGTCACTTGACCAGACAGCAGGGGGCGGGGTGGGGTGGGGTAGGGTGGGGCGGGGTGGGCGGGGCAGGGAAGGGTTTGATCAGAGAGCGGTAGGGGACAACAGATAGTCGTGGCCTTTATAGCTGATCCGACCAACTACCTGTAATGTCATTGTTGTGGCCTTTATAGCTGATCTGACCAACTACCTGTAATGTCATGCAGCGCTAAAGTTGGCTAAAATTGACAAGTATAAACGAAATACCAGACCAAAGGGAAATGATTTGCTGCCAAATTTGAAAGTCAGGGAGCTGCTATTCTTGCAGTGGTGTCTGGAGGACGCTATAGCCAATAGTCAAGACCATTTGACTTCATTACCATAAGTCTATGAAGTTGTGGGCTCTTTTATTTTACTATCCTCCAGATCAACTTTAGTTAAAACCAGAGACATCACTTTTCCAGGGACCAGCATATTGAGGGCGGGGCCTATCTCCTCTCCCACGCTGCTTTACCTTCCCTGACCCTAAAGCGGGAAGGTACCCATTTACCACTGGGGGGGGGGGGGGGGTTAATACTGAAGCCAAAGCAGGTAACCATGCTTGATGGGCTTAACCCTAGCTTGGGGAAAGCAACTGCTCTGACCACTGAGCTATCCCCTTCCTGATCCATTCAATATATGTATAGTATCATTTGGAAGACTGAATATGCAGCACGTTAAAGATCCCATATTTCATGTCAGGGTTAGGTGGGTTATGAAACATGAACATATCCAGTATTCATGTAAGAATTCGGAATGTGGTTACCTTAATGGTAGGCAAAAATGGTCCCATGGGCAAAATTTTACCACTGGTGAACCTTGGAGTTCTAACCCAGGAACAAACATGTAGTAACAAGAAAGTGAAAGAGAGGTGGACAGCCCAAGGCCTTCAGAAGAAGAAACTGTCTTCTAACAAGCATTTAGACCTCTTAAGTCCCTAATGTCTTTACCTCTAAGGGCCTAACCTAGAAATACCTAGATCATGACTTCTGAGCCACACAAAACCAACAAGAGAGAGAGAGAGAGAGAGAGAGAAGAGAGAGAGAGAGAGAGAGAGAGAGAGAGAGAATGGTTTATTGTGGTAAGCATTCAAGCCCATTCACAAGGAAACAGCAGGAAGGGGACTGGGCACAAAGGCATGTTCATCTAAGTTGAGAAAAGCAATTCACAACAGCCCAGATAAACATTGTGACATGGATACCATGTCATAGTTCAACAGCTGCAACACACACAGTTATTGCAAATTATGATTGATTACTGTGATTCTTTGTTAAAAGGAGATCAATGAACAAAACTAAGTTGTTAAAGTGTTACCAGCCATACAGCACTGCCTCTTGTGATTCATTGAGACATGGATTTGTTTGAAAATTTAAGTCCTGTACAAAACAAACTGGACACAAAATGTTGACATGGAAACCTTGTCAGCCAATTTATCACACAGGGAGAGAGAGAGAGAGAGAGAGAGAGAGAGAGAGAGAGAGAGAGAGAGAGAGTTTTATTGTATATTCATCATTACAACCCTGCAGACATGGGGAATAACAATGTCAGACTTGTGTAGCATAATGCAGTCTTTAAATATTTCTCTCACTTTGCCTTTACGTGTACAACTGAACAGTCTATTTGCCACCAACAGGGCTCTCTCTCTCACACACACAAATCTATGATGAGCCATCTGGGAACTAATTATTCTGCTAATATTCATTGCTTCTCCAATACATTTAGTTAGGCTTTTTATTTTCTCTTTGCTGCTGCCAGAAAGTATATTTGTAACAGATATCATATCAACAGTGCCCCATAAGGACATTTAGTGTCTCAGGTTTCTGCAATAGTATCTATGATAACATGTGCCCTTTGTGCCAAAATGACACAGAAGATGAAGGTTCACTTTCTTTTCGACTCTGTGGTGTACTCTGAAAAAATGCATAAACTGAGAGGAGAGAGGAGAGAGAGAGAGAGAGAGAGAGGAGAGAGAGAAGAGAGAGAGAGAGAGAGGAGAGACAGACAGACAGACAGAGAGAGAAAGCGAGAGAGGTGCAGGCATTGAGAGACAGAGAGAAAAGCAATATTCTTTATTTGTAGGATGATATATAAGCATTTACGTCCTATTTGCTTTGGTGTTTTTTTTTACATTCAGTCCCTGCTCTTATTCAAAGAAAGAAAGAAAGAGAAGAGAGAGCGAGAGAGAGAGAGAGAGAGAGAGAGAGAGAGAGCTGAGTCAAAGTGTCGGGCAGGACCTGCAAGATAATCCTATTCAAGACTAATGAGATATTCTAGAAAACAGTACACATTTGTGTTTTATAGACATTTCAAAAGTAATTGTGAATGGCCAAATAACCTACTGTCATTACCAGATGTGTCTGTTGTGATGACTATTGTCTTTTAGGTGCAACAATCAGAGACTGTGTGTTGAAACTGGTCGATAGAACAATATCCCCTGTGAGCTACCTCTGTGTCAGTATTGTGATACACATTGCATTTCAAAATTCGATGATAAAAACTGGAAAGTCTCTGGAATCTACTTGCTCTTTTATTAAAAAAAAAAGTTTTTGAGACGAAGAATATTTTTCTGGCTTCTGAAATGTGTCTAAAGCAGGGGTTGCAATAACTATGTTTGAAGTTGGGTAGATTGATCAAACTGGGAAAGGTTATGACATGAGGTGTTATATAGTTTGCTTATCTATTGTTCTGTCACCAGCATGTTGGCTGTGCTTGTCAACATGTATTCAAAGTGAATTTCAACGGGTACATGTGAATATTTTCATGGTCAAGTCAAGTCAAATCTTTATTTCCAGATGGTACATTGAATAAGCAATGCATTAGCTTTGTTTCATCATACATTGTTGGTGTACTTCCTCTTAGCCCCCATAAGCGTCCAAGGATCAAAGTTCTTTGTGTGTGTATGTGCGTGCTTCGTGCCTGTATTTCATTAAAAAAAAAAAAATTATTGTATCATAATTCCTTAATGACTATGGTACATCTCCTTGCCAAATGTAGTGTTATTTATTCGATGTTTATACAAGTTAAAATTTTCCGAGTAATACCATTAAGTTCAAAACTTCCATAATTTTTTTGTGATTTTATCCATACCAAAAGTGTTCTTTCGAAATTGAAGACTGACTCATTGATAAGAACAGTTACATTTCAGAGATAGTGGAAGCTCTTTTCAGAGAAGCTAGGCGTGCTAGCTGCCCCATAGATAAAGGCTTAATGAGAGCTTTCTAGCTGCAAAATGTACTCCTATCTCTGTCTTTGGCGTTCATTTTATTTGATATTCTGTCGGTGACTAGCATTCTACGACATATATTAGATGGAAATACGTTTGCTTGGCTGCTTTATTTTTTTCTTTTAGAGACATCACACCATCTAGTGTCAAACGTTGTTTCCATTGTGCAAATGACTTCCTGCCCAGAATGTTCATTTTTATCAGTCATTTCATTAAAATAATGCTCCATTCCTTGCTAACAGAAATGTTTCTATAGTCACTATGCACTTTGTACATATTTTTAGAATTGTATTTTCTTGAATCACTTAAATAGAACTACTGCGGTACATAATTATAATTGAAGACAAGTTCGTGACCCAAAAAACCCGCCATCATCAAGCAGAAAATGATAACTAAAGTGCCTGATCCAACTCTAAACTAACAATCTAAAAATAGGTATTTCCCACTTTACTGTAACAAAACACCCACTTTTGCAGCTTTGTCCCAGAACCAACAGTTCTCGGTTTTTGGCTAGTTTTTTTTTTTTGACTGCATGAAATGTCCCGTCCAGGAATCAAACACACTGTCCAAAAGTTCATGGATACCAGTCAAGCTGGCAGAATTGTATTTGAAAAGTTGTTCTGATATATCATATGCTTGTTACAATCTGCATGTTGCTATTTTCAGCGCTGTGTGTGTGTGTGTGTGTGTGTGTGTGTACACCAATATAGTCTGGGCTATAAACAATCATACAATCAGACTATTTTAGCAGAACCTAACCAAGGCAAAGGGTCTAATCTATCTGTAGAACACTTGACGTGATTAGACAGACGTCATTTCGTTTTTTCGTCATAGGCTGGCATAAGTCAAAGTGCCTATGTCTCTCATAACCTATCGTTGGGGAGCGAGGCGTCAGAGACCTAACTTCTCCAGGGGTCATAATGTTGAGGGTGCAGCACATCTCCTCTCCCTCGCTGATTTACCTTCCCTGGCCTTAAAGAGGGCAGGTACCCATTTACAGCTGGGTGAACTGGGGAACTGTACTAAAGTCAAGATTCGCAAAGGGTCCCCCATCTATTTGGTAACCCGCTCAATGCTGCTTAACCTTAGCTTGGGGAAAGCCAGTTCTCTGACCACTGAGCTATCTTATCCAGGACTTTTTGTCATCAAAATCAACAAAACACGAACAAGAAAACTCAAACACTGGACATGGCAAAATGTCTAGTGCTTCAAATAAGCACCTACGTTAATTGTATGCCTTGATATCAAGTCTAGGACATAAGACAGGCCTGTGGGATATATATCTTGAAATAGTTGTAGCCAATCTCATTACTAGTATACATAGGTGTGTGTGTGAGAGAGAAGAGGAGAGAGAGAGAGAGAGAGAGAGAGAGAGAGAGAGTGTGTGTGTGTGTGGGAGGGGAGGGGGGGGAGAGGGGAGAGAGAGAGAGAGAGAGAAAAGAAATTTTATTTGAGGAATGGAAAAATTGCTTTTAAAGGATAGGGGAAAAGAAAGAGAAAAGAATAGGAAAGGGGACGAGCAGAGGGGATGAAAATTTTTTTTCGGTAAAGAAAGCAGCGGTCCAACACCAGTCCCAAAAAAAACAGCAACAACAAACAACACCAAAACCCCCCCATACCCACAACGCGGAACACACGCCAACCCCACCACCACAACACCAAACACACCCAAAAAAAGCACACACCACCACACAACACACACACACACACACACCACACACACACAACACCACACACACGCGCGCGTACACACACCCACACACACACACACACACACACTACCACAACACCCAAAACAAGCCAACACACACACACCCCACCACACACACACACACACCACACACACACACCCCAACACCACAGACACACCACACACGTACACACAACACGACACACAACACACAGACCACACACACAGAACACTCACACACACACACACAAAACACACACACACACAACACCACCACACACACACAGACACACACACAGAGACACACAACACCAAAAAACACCACACACCACACACACACACACACGTACCCTCACACACACACCCACACACACACACACGTACACACAACTCGTACACACACCACACACACACACACACCCCACCACACCACCACACACCACCCACACACACACATTGGGGCAACAGCACATGCGGTAGGAGGTTTGAATGTCATCCTCATAGTTAAAGCCTCCCCCTTTCCCTTCCCCCCCACCCCCCCCTCTCTGTCTGTTGTTGTCTGTCTGTCTGTTCTCTGTCTCTCTCTCTTCTCTCTCTCTTCTCTCTCTCTCTCTCTCTCTTCTTCTCTCTCTCTCTCTCTTTTCTGATGTGATCTTTATTTTGTGACTCTTCTTTTCTTCATGTTCTTCATATTTTGATGACTGTGTCTCTGTCTCTGTCTCTGTTCTATCTATTTCTAATCTTCTATCTTTATCTATCTATCTATTTTATAATCTTCTATCTATCTATCTATCTATCTATCTATCTCTTCTATTTCTATCTATCCTCCCCCCTCCTTGTGTATCTTGATTTTCGAAGACTTCTCTTCTGTTTTCATCTTGTATTTGAAAGTCTCTCTCTCTCTCTTCTCTCTCTTTTTTTCTCTCTCTTCTCTCCTCTCTCTCTCTCTGTACGTGTGTGTGTGTGTGTGTGTGTGGGTGTGTGTGTGGGTGTGTACGTGTCCCATGGGAAGCAAATGCTTATACAATATTTGTTTTGTGTAGTTTAACTATGTTTCCCAAAGTCCAACCCTCGTCCCACGTCGTGGGAAACGGGAACAGGTCAAGCTGGCTAACGGGGCTCTGGTGAAGCTGTGACTGGCCTAGCAAGCCGCCAGTGGATTTATCAACCGCTAAGAAAACTGAAAAGAGACACAAACGGACGGATACCAACGGAAAACGACCTCGCAATGGAAACGGACATCGAGATAGGAACAGCGAAAGAAATCCATTCAAACTTTGTTCTCATCTGGAGTGGAGTCAGGAAAGACCAGAGAGCAACGCATGGTGTGGGATTCATCCTACACCCAGACATAGCAAAGAATCTCATGAGTACAGAACACATATCAGAAAGACTGATTAAAATCGGTGTAAGAAAGTCCAACAAAATCGTCCACTATATCCAAGCATATGCACCGTGTAACGATTCATACTCAAAAAGAGGGAGAAAGACTCATTCTATCAAGAGCTCTCCGACCTCATCACAGCCCCCGACAAAGAGGACCTGTATGTCATGGGTGATTTCAACGGCAGAGTTGGTGAGAGAAGAAAACCCGTGGACAAAACATCTTGGACCCCAGTGACCACAGAACACCTTGCAATCCAACGGGAACCACGTGCTGGAACTATGTGCAGAGCATGATTTGATCATCACCAACACCTTTTTCCAACACCGAGCCTCCCAAATTTACACCTGGAAAAATGGAACGATCTCAACATCTCGTCTCAAATCGACTTTATACTTGAAAGATCTAGAAACACGTTACGCCATCAAAGACCCCAAAAGCCATCCCAAATGCCAACCTTGACTCTGCCACAGGCCTGTCATTCTACCCACCAGTACTCAGGAGAAGAAAATAAAAAATGCTAGGAAGAACCAGCCTGAAAAGATCAACCCCCTCAAACTGGAAGAAAAACAAGTGCAAGACAGATTCACAGTGCTATTAAGGTGAAATTTGGGACTCCATTGATACAACCCCTCTCAACATGGAGCAAGTCTGGGGACACCTTCAAACCAGCTCTCTTGAAACCCCTTTAAAGGGAAGTTTGCGGGACAAAGAAAGGGTGGAGGTAAAAACAGGAAAGCTACAGCTTGGTGGAACCAAGGGGTGAGGAAGCCATCAAAGAAAAAAAGCAGCTATATAAAGCTTGGGCCAAGACCAAGACAGAAGAGGACTACGCCAAGTACAGAATCGCAAGAAGACATAGTAATGTGTTGTGAAGCCTCCAAAGAAAAATTTTGGGCGTTTTTATGGAGAGAAGTTAAGTGAAATTTGCAAGAACTCCCCAAGAGAATTTTTCAAAAGTGTGAAGACGATGAGAGTAAGAGATGAGCCATTCAATCCAACAACAGTAGTGAATGATGCAAAGGAGAGGCACTGCACAAAGAAGAGGAAATTCTGAAACGATGGGAAGATTACTTTAAAGATCTTTTAAACCCATCTGGAGTACAAGCTTCCAGCTCTCAATTCTCACCACGCTATAAAGACCAGTTAGAGCCCCAAATCTTTGAAGCTGAAACAAGAAAAGCAATTAAGACCAGCCCAAAGGGCAAAGCGGCAGGTGATGACGGCATAACAACTGAAGCCATCCTTGCATGCAGAGAAACGGGACTTAAGTGGCTGACCATCATCTTCCAGAAAGCATGGGAAGAGAGGAAAGTACCAATGGACTGGCAAAATGCAATAGAGGTGCCAATTTGGAAGAAGAAGGGCAGCAAGAGAGACTGCAGCACTTACAGAGGCATTTCACTTCTCAGCTATGTAGGGAAAATGTATGCAAAGATTCTGGAACAGCGCACAAGAGCCAAAGCAGAACACCTACTGAGCAGTGCCCAGTTTGGCTTTCGGAAAGGAAGAGGGTGCACAGATGCCATTTTCGCAAACCCGACAGCTGTTGTGAAAGAGCCATCGAAAACAACCAGACCTGCATACAGTATTCGTTGACCAAAAAAAAGCTTTCGACCGAGTCAACAGAGACAAGCTCTGGAAGATCCTGGAGCAGTACGACGGGGAAGGGGCAGTTGCTTGATAACATCAGAGCAATCTATGCCAACAGTATGAGCGCAGTCCGAACAGCCAGTGGGAACATCCAACTGGTTCCCGGTTACATCAGGGGTCAGGCAAGGCTGCGTACTCTCTCCCCTTCTCTTCGTGATCTACATGGACCAGACACAAAGGAAGCCAGCCCAGATCTTGAGGCCTGAAACGAACTATTATTTGCTGACGACCAGTCCCTGATGAATCAGAACAAAGCAGCTCTTCAAGATCACACAGACCAACTCAACACAAGCTGCGAGAGGTATGACATGAAGATCAGTATCCCAAAAAAAGAAGTTATGTCTGTCAGCAGAAATCCAGGAAAGTGGACATCAACATCAACGGCACCCAGCTGAAACAGACCAAAGAATTTAAATACCTTTGGGAGCCTCTTCACTGAAGATGGAAAATTGGACAGAGAGATAGGGAAAAAAGATGCCAGAAAGCGAACGCAGTCAGTTACCAAACTCGCCCCCCCCTTTTAAAAACATTCCAGCATCCCCCAAAGGCACCAAGGCAAACTCATAACGCCATCTTCGTTCAACACTCAATACCAGTGTCAGACAGGGCCCTAACAAAAGCTTAGAGAGAAAAATTGGTCACATGTGAAATGCGCTGCCTGAGAAAAGCTGTCAACAAGACCAGACGCGACAAGATCAAGAATGAGGTGATCGAGACATGGTTTGGATAACACCAAAAATTTACCACATATCGACAACAAAGGATTTAGGTGGTTGGGCACCTCATAGAATGCCGCCCAAAAAACCCGGCCTACGGGCATACACCCCAAATACAAAGGCTGGAAAGCCAGAGTGACCAGGAGACGTGGAGCGACTCCGTGGCTGACACCCTGGGAGCCCATGACCTGTCACTACATCAAGCCTCCCGCCTAGCTGCAGACAGACGTCTGTGTCTCCCCGCGACGCCGAAGGGCACCAGCCGAAGATGAAAGAAAGAAGAAAGAAGAAGTAGTTTACTATTGCTGTTGCTTCCCATAAAAGCACAAAGAATTTGTGACATTGTTTTCTGTTAGCCAAAATGATGCTATTTACATGGTTTGTTCTCCTTTATATAATGGAGGTTTTGCTTTGTTTGGTTCTGTTTTGGTTTGGGTGTGGGGTCGTTGTTTTTTGGATGGGGAATTATTCGGTTGTCCCCTCTCCCTTTGTTGTTGCTGCCGCGTTTAGTTTGCTCTTCGTTTCTTTGCTATTTTCTCGGTTGTTTCTGTGTTTCCTGTTTTGCTTTCTTTCTTACTTGTTGTTACTCTCTCTCTCTCTCTCTCTCTCTCTCTCTCTCTCTCTCTCTCTCTCTCTCTCTCTCTCTCTCTCGCTCTCTCTCTCTTCGGTGATTTTTATGAGGATTTTTGTGTAGATGTTTTTCCGTATACTGTGTGAGTGTATTGCTATGGGCTTTATTTTATTATCATATATATCCCTAAGGGCGGGGACTGGATGTTAAAAAGCACATGGGTGCTTATTCATTATCCTCGAAATAAAAGAATTTGTCATTGTTATTGTCATTGTCTCTCTCTCTCTCTGTCTCTCTCTCTGTGTCTCTCTCTCTGTCTCTGTCTCTGTGTGTCTCTCTCTCTCCCTCCCTCCCTCTCTCTCTCTCTCTTTCTCTGACACAACAGCACGTGACGCATGTGGCGTTCATTCTTCATTCTCGGAAGCCAACAGGTCAGCGCAGGCTGGGAATAGACCTTCATGTGAGAGGGCTGTTGATTGGTTCCCCATTTTCAATTAGCCAATCAGCAGGGCGGGTGGTCTGATCCTTGTTGGCAGTTTACAACTGACGGGGGTGGGACAAGGCGTCATGATATCATCCGTCATTGAGCCCTCCACCTCCCCTGCTATCCCCCCTCCCTACACCTCCCCCCCCCCTCTCCGTCCTCCCTCTCCACTTTTACACACTGTCTCTCATCCTATTAACAGAAATAACCCTGTCACAGTCCTCAACGCCTTTCACCTTCCCCTCTCTCCTCCCACCACACCTCCCTCCCTTACTCTTTCACCTTGGCCCCCCCCTACCCCCCCCCCCCCCCCCCCCTGTTGAAACACCCCGTGTCCTCCATTGGCGGGGTCTTTCTTTCTTTCTTTTTTCGTTTTGATCTCTAGCGGCAGGTTGATGCAAAAGGGGGGGGGGGGGGGGGGGGGGGGGGGGGGGGGGAGGAAAATGGCTTAGCGTGGTAAGAGGGTCGATATCCACCCCTATTGTGAACCCCCACCCACCCACCTTCACACTCCTTCCCATGCACCCCCCCCCCCCCCATTTCTTTCCATCCCTCTCTTCACTCCCCCCCCCCCCCCACCCTTCCTTCCCCCTCTCTCTTTCTCTCCACCCCCGCCCAAGTTGCTGCAGGTATTTAGCCAGCCTCCCAATCCAGCTTGTGTCCAGTCTGTCTCTTTCTGTGTCTGTGTTGCATGCTGCCCTATATACAGCGGCTGTCGGCGACAGAGAGAGGGAGAGAGAGACAGAGAGAAAGATCGTAGGGAGGGTGATGATGCAAAGGGCTGGCTGATCTCTCCTCTTGTGCTGTTAATCGCTAGTGGTCATTTGCAGATCATCATCATCTGCTGCTGCTGCTGCTGCTCGTTAGCTGTGAGATCCTTCTTGAGATTAACTGATCGCTGCTGGTGCCAGCAGTTGGTGCGTGCCTAGGAGAAGGGTTTCAGTTAGTGTCGTCTGCTTTTTGTCCGTGTTTTGGAGAAAGAGAGAGAAAAAAGAAATTGTCTGGGGCGATTTTGCAAGTGCTGTTGAAGAACAGGTGAGGGTGTGTTCCGTGTTGAGGTGTGTGTGTGTGCTTTATTCATTTTGATTTTGATGTAGTTACATAAGTAGTATTTGGCTTTACATCTCTCTTGGCATGAAGTTTTCATCACAAAGCGATGTGTTAAACGTGGTAAAAGGTAGTTTTATATCTCGTTATATTTTTTCCATCACTTTTTTGTGTGTGCAAAATTCATGTGGTACAAACCATGCAATATGTTACCTGAGTTAGACCTGACATCCAACGTGCAGTGTGCAGGCTCACTGTTAATCTTTTTTCCAATGTATTATTTTATCGATTTTACTCTTTTTACTGGTTCAATTTATTGGTAAAGGTTGCAATAATGAAGTATTTCAGTATAATCATTAAGGAATTTGTTCTTAGATAGATGGCTTGAAGAAAAAAAAGCAAGTGCATTGCTTATTCAATGTACCATCTGGAAATAAAAATTTGACTTGACTAGGCTTGAATCTTTTCGGGATTACAGAATACTTTGTATGAAGAATCAAAACATGTTGTTTTCTCTCTTTCTGTTGGTTTTAAACAAACTTTATTTGTTCATAGCAAATTGGCAGTAATCCTTACGATGTGAGCTTAGTTTTCCTTATTCTCAGACTCTTTTAAAGTCTTACACATTGATTACAGATCGTCTATTCTAATTTTTTTATGTTAAAAGAAAGGGGTTTTGAAAGGACTGTAGAATATGGTGTACATGATGCATCGAATTATAAATGTGAGAGACCAATCTTAGCAGATATTCTTTTGTAATCTAACACACTGTTTACAGTGTTTAAGGATATTTCATCAGGAATTAATACGAAAGATGGCTTTTGCAATTGTTTCATAATAAAGAAATGTTCATAGCTTATGTCTACGTTGCTAACGCAACTGATCACGTAGTAGAAGGCCCCCCCCCCCCCCCCCTAAAAAACAAAAAAAAACCTAAAAAAAAAAACCAAAACGAAAACAAAAACAAGACAAATTTTTAAAAGCTGAAAAACAAACTAAACCTATAAACAAACAAAACAGCGAAAAAAACAACAAAAAAGCCAAACAATAAAACACATATAGAAAACAACAACCAAAACACAAAAACAAATCAAAAAATAAAAACAACACAAAACCAAATTCCCACGAACACCATTAAGTTAATGAACCCACACATACTCTGTTGATCTCTTTTGGTCTTTTGCGTTTTTACAGTAGAGTTCTTCTTCCTCACTCACTGGTTTATACTGTATAAATATACACACAGCGCGTAAACCAGAGAGATTAATTCATTTTACGGAGGACGGACTTGCCTGGTGGTTAGAGCATTACACTAGCAATCTGTCAGCCGGGGATTCATCCTAGATTCCAACTACCACCCAGACGCCCGTTCATGGTTTTTTTGGTTTTTTCCCCCTTGGAGTTAACATCAGTACCCACTCCATTCTCCCAAACTGTCCTTCGGATGAGACTATACATCGAGGTCTCGTGTTCCAACGCACGCAGAACGTCTTGCGCACCCGCTGACATCCGTTCCACCTTTTGGAAGAGAAGGCCATTGCGTTCTGGTGGGAACGGATAACAAATTCTACAAAACGCATGCACACTGGTATGGCGTCAGACATCCCCCAACTCGGAATGCGACCACATTAATGGTGGGCAAAAACGGTGGCGTACGCCAAATCTGACCGTTGGTGAACCTGGGGCTGAAAGCCAGTCTTGGAGAGGGAAAACAATCCATGTACATGATTCTGTCTGCCTGTCTGTCCCGTAAAGCGCGTCACATGGAGGCGTCATCAGGGAGTTGTGATTTTTTTTTGATTGGCTGACGGATGCAGATCTATTGTGTGTGGGTTTTTTTTTCTTCTATAAATGCGATTTTCTCTACTTCTTTGCCAATCCCTTACAGCTAGCTGGGGGTTCTTTTACGTGTGCAAAATGCAACTAGAACCTGGCAGCGTTAGTTTCTTGTGTCGTTCTTCTCTTCTCTTCTCTTTTGCTAATTCTGCTCTGCGTTCTCTTACCAGCTGGGTGTGTAGTTCTGCAGCTTGTGCATCGTTTCGTCCTGAACACTGTCCTTCTTATTTTACAACTGGAGTTAACTCCATCTGGGTTCAGATAGAAATTATACACACACACGCGCGCGCAGGTATCTTTTCTCTCTCTCTCTCTCTCTCTCTCATCCATCTCTCTCTCTCTCTCTCCTCGTAAGTATTAAAAGTCCACGTAATTTATCTATATTTATCTATTAAGATATTAATCATATATAGATATATATATATTATATTATATATATATATATATATATATATATAAAAATTTGTCGTATCTTACGTGGACTTTTAATCTCTTTACAAAAATGCATCTTCTCTTGACCTAATTTCTGTTGCTTTTCCCCCTCTAAACCCTCAAAATAGATGGTTTGCTTTTTTGCACTGGCCGACACGGTTATCAGGTGACCCTCTTCCTGGGTTCCTGCCCTGCTGCCGATAACCCCGCACACCACCCAGGTCCCGCGTGTGCCAATGCCCATGCCCAGAAAGACTGACGTGGTGTCACAGCCAGTTTTTCAGTTCAGAACAAAGGAGTCTTTGAAAGTTTTGCTGCAGTGCTAAACAAGTCAGGATAAAGACACGTCAATACAATACAATACGATGCAGTACAATACAATACAATGCAATGCAATACAATACAATGCAACACAACATAAGACAATACTGTACCATGCAAGAAAACACAATACAATGCAATGCAAAACACAGCAGTACAGTACAATAGAAAACAAGATACAATACAACATAACATAATACAATCTAATGCAATACAACACACCACATACAAATACATACAATAATTGACATACAACATAAAACAACCCATACACTACGGTACATGCAAACAATACAACTCAATACAAAACAACACAGTAGCAATGCAAACATACAAACATACAACACAACACGATACAATACACACATCACAACACACAATATAGTACAATACATTACACTACACAAAACAATACAATTGAACACAACCCCTACAATACAACACGACACAATATAATCAATGGAATACACTTACAATACAGCACAATACACTACAATACAGCACAATACACCATAATACACTACAATATTTCTTTCTTTCTTTATTTTACCACTTTAAGTCACAGCAGATTTCTCCACATGAAATCCAGGCTGCTCTCCCGGGGAGGAAGAACGCGTCGCCACAAGAGCAGCGCCACCCACTTTTTTTCTTTTTCTGTCTGCAACTGTATTTGTTTCCCTATCAGAGAGGCTTTTTTCTACAGAATTTTGCCAGTGTCAACTCTCTTGTTGCCGTTGGTTCTTTTACAATCAATAAAATACAGCACAATCAATGCAACGAAACACACTACGATACAATTCAACACAACTCAGTACAATCACTACAATACAACCAGGACAACACGATGAACACAATACCGTACAAGACAAGCCGAGCTAATCCAATTCAATCCAATACGATCCAATCCAATCAATGCATTAAAAAAAATCAGTACTATACACTACAAAACAATACAGTTCAACACAGTGCAATTCAACACAGCACAATACACTACAGTCCATCACATTATAGTATCGTACATTACAATACAGTTATCTAGAGCCATGTAAACTACACAACAGTATGCTTTTTAGGTCACCTTCTGACTGGTTCTCTTTGTTTGTTTGTTTTCTTTCTTTCTTTCTTTCTTTGCTTTCTGTTGTTCTTCCATTCTTTGCGAGTGTTTCATTTCACATATTGAATTGCACTTGTTCTATTGTGTGTACTTTTTTCTATCCTCTAAAAGCAAAGGCAAACCTACATTTTAATCTCTTTGAATGCCGAGTTGTTCACACTTGAAGATAATATCCATATACACCCGGCTAGGTTTTTTTCCTGGGGTTTGTTCTAAGGTTGTTTTTTTATATCTTGCTTTTTCCGGGTTATTTTTTTTACTTGCATACTTTATTAATAATAATGATAATAATAGTAGTAGTAATAATAATAATAATAATAATAGTAACTACTACTACTACTACTTCTACTACTCTTACTATTACTACTCTTATACTCTTACCACTACTACTCTTACTACTCTTACCACTACTACTCTTACTACTCTTACTACTACTACTACTACTACTACCACTGCTATTACTACTACTAGCGCTGAATCTTGTAAAGCGAACACAAAGGCTTGCATGAAAATGTGTAGCAGACTACGCGCAATGGCTGGTGTGCCGGGCACAAGTTAGACATTTGCGTACAAAGCAGCACAAGACGTCCACACTCACACACACGCATAGGTTACATCCAAGGAAGCAAGCCAGCATATACGCACGCGCACACATGCACGAGCACAAACACACAGACACACACATGCGCGTACACACGCACGCACGCACGCACACACAGCGCGCACAAATACACACACACACACACTCACGCACGCACGCGCACGCGCGAGCGCGCACTTTGAAAACACATTTGATGTGATGAATCACTCTTTGTTATTGGGAAAATTAAAATTGTACAAACTGACACCTGAAGTTGTTCAGGTTTATTCAGTTGAGCGCTTTGATTTGTTGCTTTACAAGATTCAGCGTGATATAAATTCCATACATTATTATTATTGTCATTATTATTCAACTACTAGAAAAAAATTTGTCAAATAGGCAGCAGCTGGTATCTGTAAACAATCCAACATCAGAACTAATAACCATTAGACGTGGAGTACCACAAGGATCAGTCCTGGCACCACTTTTGTTTTCAGTCAAAGTAAATGACTCAGATCATCTGTTTTATTAAACGTAGCTGTGACATGTTTGCTGACGATACCACTCTCTTTTGTAGTGATTCAACTCTCTGTAGGTTAACTCACAAACTTCAATATAGTATTGTCAGATTTATTACTTGGACTCAATTAAACAAGATGCCCTTAAATGCACAAAGAATAAAGTGTATATATGTACCAGACAGACGGAAAAGACAAAAGAAAGAAAGAAAGATAAGTTTCAACGTCTGTTATTGGATAACGGAGCAGTTGAAGAAGTTGACTCTCATAAAATACCAGGTGTCATCATTGACAAAAATACGACTTGGACTGATCACATAATGTTACTAGGTAAACGCCTAGCTCACAGGCTACTTCAACTATCCAAAAGAAAACACGTTCTAAATAATCATTCTCGAAAACTACTCTTTGCGGTCATATTTCACCCATCATTGACGATGCATCCACTATTGGGGATACTTGCAGTGAAACAAGCTTGAAACTCGTTCATCGTTTATAAGATAGAAGAACTGTAAAACTGGTATTGTTGAAATCAAGCTCCGTGACTATTGATCAAAAAGCAAACAAATATCCCGACTTTTTGAAACAGACTTTTATTCTATAAAACTGTGTTAATGCAAAGTTTTGTTAATAAAATCCATATCTGGACATTCACTGTTCACTGTTCACTGGTCCCGTAACCCGCCAGGGTCGTGGGGGCGCTGCATGGTGGACGAACGGTGGACCAGCTGGCTCCACTTAGCGCGGTCGTGGGCAAGTGCCTGGGTGACACTGAAGTCCTCCCCTGTCCAATCACGGATGTCGTCGGCCCACTTTCTCCTCTGTCTGCCCCGTCTTCTCTTCCCTGGACTGTTCCTTGCAGGATGGTCAGTAGGTCTTCATAACCCCGCACCTGTTGAGTGATCATTCTGCGGACTTCATTGTTGGTGACATGGTCCTTGTATGAGATGCCAAGGAGCCTTCTGAGGCATCTCATTTCTACTGCTTGGATCCTCCTTTGTAGGTCTGCGTTTAGTGTCCATGCCTCACATGCGTAAAGCATGATCGAGGTGACTAGCGCGTTTAGTAACTTTACCTTGGTTCCGAGAGGGATGTTTCTGTCTCTCCATATGGTCTTCAGTCTTGCCATTGCTGCTGCTGTTTGTGCCGCTCTTGCTAGGATTTCGGTCTTCGATCCCTCCTCACTTATGATGGCTCCAAGGTACTTGAAATGGTCAACTGTCTCCAGTTCTTTTCCTCTGACAGTGATCTTGGTGGTGATTGGCTGGGCACTGTTTGTCATGAGCTTGGTTTTCTCGGCACTGATTTCCATGCCGTATCGGGAGGATATTTCGTCCAGTTTCTTCACTAGGTTGGCCAGTTCCTCTTCATTTCCTGCCAGACCGTCAATGTCATCGGCAAACCTGAGGTTGGTGATTGTTCGCCCTCCAATGCTGACTGTGCCTGTGTGGTCTTTGTGGACATTACCCAAACTTTAAAAATGAATGAGCATAGACCCCGTCATTTGCTAACATTTCCAAGACCCAGAAGTCAGCTGTACAAAGGGAGCAGCGGTTTGTGGGATCATCTCCCAACACACTTGAAACGTATCTCAAACAAAAAGCAGTTTGAAACATCTAAAACATCATTTCATGAGTAAATGTTTAGAGCATGACTTGTAAACGTGTACATTTATCTCTACTTCATGCGTCATCTCTTTCTGTTTCACTTGAACATGATTGCAGTGTGGTCTATTGCTGTGACTGAAATCAATATAATGTTACATGTAACATGTGTGCGTGGGGTGGGGAGATGGAGGTACCACTGATGTTACCATTGTCTTTATAAATGTTGTATGACTAAAGTTTATACAGTTATGTGTATTCATATTTAATAATAATAATAATAATAATAATAATAGTACTACTAACTACTACTACTACTACTACTACTACTACTACTACTACTACTACTACTATATAGGAATTTATATAGCGCTGAATCTTGTAAAAAAACCAACAACAAATCGAAGCGCTTGCACTCAAATCATTTACACGCATGCAACTCTCCTTAAATATAATGAACAACAGATTTCAAATCCATGCGCGCGCACGCACGTACGCACGCACGCACGCACGCACGTACGCACGTACGCACACACACACACACACACACACACACACACACACACACACACACACACACACACACACACACACACACACACACACACACACACTCGAACACACTTAGGAGATGAAAGATGCTTTTGAAAATTAGGGACAGATATGAGGGGGAAAGTCTCAGGTAGGAAATAAGTGTGTTTTGAGGCTGGATTTGAAAGTATCAAGTGAAGGCTTTTGGCGAAGTGGAAGAGGGAGGTCATTCCAGGTGGATGGACCAGAAACAGAGAAAGAGCGACGGCCAACAGTGGTTTGTTTGAATCTGGGTGTTCGAAAGCACAAAGTATCTTCGGCTCAACAAAGGGAATGGGATGAAGTGTACAGGTGAAGACAGTTACAGAGATAAGAGGGTGCAGACTTGTGGAGACATTTGAAACAGAGGGTATCGATCTATTTCTGTGATAGGTGTACCGATCTGCTGATGTGGTGAAATGATGCTACCTGCTACACCTTGGTTTTGTGTGTGCATCTATCTATCTATCTATCTATCTATCTATCTATCTATCTATCTATCTATCTATCTATCTATCTATCTATCTATCTATCTAAAGAGAGAGAGAAAAATAAACCAGAAGCAAACAGTACTCTTTTTACCCCAATTTTCCCATAT
>CM054152.1:1878889-1888889 GCA_028751875.1 Rapana venosa
GCACGCACACACACAGACACACAGACACACACACACACAACTCTATGAAGGAAAGTATGTTTTACAGTGATTACAAACATATCTAAACAGCTAAAAGTTTATGGACATATATAAATTTGAACACACGTAATAAAAGGTAACATTTTGTTAAACACACACGCACACACACTCGCGCGCGCGCTCACACACACATGCACACACACCAACCAAAGTGCGTACGTGTGTAATTTGTATTTTTCAGTGTATTCTTTTATTGGTTTTCCTCTTTTGTATTGGTACACTTTATTGGTAAAGGTTGTAATAATGTATTTCAGTGCTTATTCAATGTACCATCTGGAAATAAAAATTTGACTTGACTTGAAACACACGCGCGCGAGCGCGCATGCGCACACACACATGTACGCACGCACGCATGCACCCAAGCACATTGCACAAACGCACTCAAAAACACACACACACATACACACACACTCACACACACACACACACACACACACACACACACACACACACACACACACACACACACACACACACACACACGCGCGCGCGCGCGCGCGCGCGCGCGCGCGTAAATGTGTGTATGTATGTTTTCTTTTTTTCTTTTTCTCTCTTTATATTTTTCTTTTGGAGTTAGCTTTATTATTATTGGTATGGTAATAATGTAGTTAGATAATATTGATCAATTTTTTTTGTTCCTAGACAGATGGCTTGATGAAAAAAAGCAAATGTATTGCCTAGTCAATGTTTGACTGGACTTGACGCACGCTCGCACGCACGCGCGCGCGCGCACGCGCGCGCGCACGCACACACACACACACACACACCAAGCTAAAAAGAATCAAACAATATAAAGATAGCAGTTGAACAGGGTACTATAATTATTATCTCCATGACTACACGGACATGTTTACCATTGGCTGTGATAGCCTGAGGAAGTTCGTTAGAGACTTAACCAAACAGCATGGGACTACGCACTTCCCCTTGTTTCACACCTCGGTTACTGTGGATGTAAGCAGTTAATTCAGTATGTAATCAGTTAATTCAGTATGTAATCAGTAAATTCAGTATCTGCTCCAACTAGGACTGTAATAGCAGAATACACATTTTTCATATATATATATATATATATATATATATATATATATATATATATATATATATATATATATATATATATATAAAGAGAGAGAGAGCGAGAGAGAGAGAGAGAGAGAGAGAGAGAGAGAGAGAGAGAGAGAGAGAGAGAGAGAGAGAGAGATAATTGAACAGTTTTCCTTTCACACTATTTTTCTGATTACTGACTGCAAACATTGCTTGGCTACGGGATTAAATGCCTTCTCAAAATCTTTTAATATTATGTACACTTTCTTATTAGACAGAAGTTGTTTTCACAGACATGCAAAAGTGGTGAACTATGTTGGAAAGGGAAAAGCTTATTCTAAAAGCAGCTTAAACTTTACAATAGTTTTCTTTTCTTCAGCCCCCTTGGACACCTCCTGCTAAGTACCCAGCCATATCTTTGGCTGCAAACGCTGACCCATGAAATGCTCATGTAGTAATCTGTGTTGCTTATGGTACTTTTCTTATCACCAGAGAAGATAATACACTGTCCACTCTGACGGGACAGCTCAGTAATCAGAGCATTCGCTTTCCCCCAGCCAAGTTAATTAAGCAGCATCGAGCGTGGTGACCACTTGGATGGGTGACCGTTTGCCTGCCTTGGCTTCAGCACAGTTCCCCTAGTTCACCCAGCTGTAAATGAGTACCTGCCTCTTTAGGGTCAGGGAAGGTAAAACAGCGAAGGAGAGGAGACTGGCGTCGCCCTCAATACGCTGGCCCCTTGAGAAGTGAGGACTCTGACGCCTCGTTCCCCTACGACCACACAGGTTATGGGACACCTTTACTTTTACTCCTTTACCACCGCTCTGGAATGAAATTCGTGTATGATGTGCAGTATTGAACATTTTCGCCACATAAGGCACAAGGTCACCTCCAGTGTAATAATAATAATAATAATAATATATGGAATTTATATAGCGTTGAATCTTGTAAAACAAACAAATCGAAGCGCTTGCACTCAAATCATTTGCGCGCATGCAACTTTCCTCAAATATAATAAATAACATATTTCAAATTTATGCACGCGTACGTGCACACACACACACACACACACACACACACACACACACACACACACACACACACACACACACACACACACACACACCCGCGAACACACTTAGGAGATGAAGGATGCTGTTGAAAAGTAGACACAGATATGAGGGGAAAGTGTCAGATAGGAAATAAGTGTGTTTTGAGGCTGGATTTGAAGGTATCAAGTGAAGGTTTTTGTCGAAGTGAAAGAGGGAGGTCATTCCAGGTGGACGGACCAGAAACAGAGAAAGAGCGACAGCCAACAGTGGTTTGTTTGAATCTGGGTGTTCGAAAGCACCAAAGTATCTGCGGCTGAACGAAGGGAACGGGATGGAGTGTACAGGTGAAGACAGTTACAAGATGGTGCAGATTTGTGGAGACATTTAAACAGAGGGTATTGATCTTATACTTCAGTCTTTGTGAGACTGGCAGCCAGTGAAGAGATCGCAGAAGAGTAGTGATGTGCTCAGATTTTTTCTTTCTTAGGACCAGTCGAGCTGCAGAGTTTTGTATGCGTTGAAGAGAGTGGATGGATGATGCTGGTAGGCCAACCAAAAGAGAATTACAGTAGTCTAAACGTGAAAGAATGAGAGATGTGACGAGCTTGGAAGTTGCATCAGTGGACAGAGACTTGCGAATCGCGCTTATGCGCCGTAGTTGAAAGAAGCAAGACTGGCAGGTCTGGGTCATAAACTTTTTCATAGAGAGTGTGTTGTCAAGAACTACACCTAAATACTTCACAGTGTTGGACAAAGGAACTGACGCATTGCCGAATTCTATTGATGTTGTTGTGATGGAGGAAAGTTTATGTTGGGTCCCTATGAGCATGGCTTCGGTTTTATCGGCATTCAGTTGTAACTTGTTCTGAGTCATCCAGTTTTGAATGTCTTGAGGGCAGTCTGACATATTTGTCAGGAGGGAAGGCAAGTTTTCAACAGTATCACTGCATTGAAGCTGAGTGTCATCGGCATAGAAATGATGATCAATATGGTGGTTGTTTATTATATGTGAGAGCGGAGCAGTGTAGAGAGTAAAGAGAACAGGGCCCAGGACTGATCCCTGCGGGACTCCACATTCCATTATGACAGGTTTTGATTGAATTTGTTTAGAATAACTTCCTGGAATCTGTCTGTGAGGTATGAAGTAAACCAGGTGAGGGCTGTGCCATTAATACCAAACGTAGTTTGGAGGCGAGAAAGAAGAATTGAGTGATCTATAGTGTCGAAGGCTGCAGATAAGTCAAGAAAAGTGAGGAGGGAGATTTTTCCTGCATCAGAAGCAAGTAGAAGTGTATCTAAAGTGTGGACTAGGGTGGTTTCGGTGCTGCGGTTGGGGCGATAGGCAGATTGAAAAGTGGGAAGGAGATCATTGGAATGAAGGTGACTGTTGAGCTGTTTGAGAACAACTTTTTCAAGTACTTTAGAGACAAAGGGTAAGTTTGAGACAGGTCTGTAATTCTTCAGAATGTTGTGATCGAGTGTACTCACAAACTCACCCATGAGAGAGAGAAAGAGAGAGAGAGAGAGGGAGAGGAGAGAGGACAGAGAGGGGGGGGGGGGAGACACATAGTTTCAACTAACTGTGACGGAGGCTACAGCCGAGTGCTAAGACTGTTCAACTTCAGTCCCAGTGGTCCATGAATTTGCCGTTTGAATCTGGCGTCTGGCGGACTAAGGCTGCGGATTATTTTTACCATCTCCCAGGTCCACTTCAAGTGCAGACCTGCTGCCAGTGCCTTAACTCCCTTCGTGTATAGCTGTATACTTACGCAGAAGATACTGTCGCACAGGTAGCATCCTATTTCCCCCCCCCCCCCCTCCCCCGGCCCACCAGTGCTCAGGAAACAATGTAGTGTCTGTAGGTCAAGGTCGAGGTGTTCCCGTACCTCTGGGGTCGTTGGCGAGCAGGTTGTCAGAGGCCTCAGCTTCTTCAGGGGCCAGCATATTGAGGGCGGCGCCCATCTCCTCTCCCTCGCTGCTTTACCTTCCCTGGCCCTAAAGAGGGCAGGTACCTATTTAAAGCTGGGTGAACTGGGGGACTGTACTGAAGCCAAGGTGAGCGAACTGTCACCCATCCATTTTGTGTCCATGCTGAATGCTGCTTAACCTTAGTTTGGGGAGAGCTAGTGCTCTGACCGCTGAACTATCCCGTCGTCCCCCTATGTAGAGCACACATGTGTACGCTTTTTATTATATTAGTTGGCGAGGGAAGTGTGTGCATAATTTCTCGTCCAAAGAGTATGGCTATTGCATGCGATGTTGCTGATAAACCAGCATCAGGTGTTGTCTGCAAATGCCTGTCGACTCCTGTGTTGTTTGATGTGAGCATCAACACGCTGCCTTGTTAACGACTTTAGCTATCCAGCAGCAGTTTCTCTATCTAATACACATGTTATCTATCTATCTATCTACCTATCTATCTATCTATCTATCTATCTATCTATCTATCTATCTATCTATCTATCTATCTATCTATCTAAACACAAATCTATATCCACACACACACACACACACACACACACACACACACACACAGGGAATCGCCTAGTGCTTAGCATATTGACATTGCGATCTGAGTGCCACAACCCGTTCAAGGGGATTTTCCCCTTGGAGTTCGCATCAGCACCACTCAGCTTCCCCGAAAATACCTTTGATTGAGAGTATACACTCATGTCCTGTCCACGAACACACGCAGAACATCTGCAGAGACGTGAAGATCCCTTTCCGCCTTTCGGAAGAGTAGGCCAGTCAATGCCGGCAGGAACGGATGGCAACATAAACCTCATGCACGCTAGCACGCTAGTGTCGCGTTTAGACATCATTCCCGAAGTCAGAATGCGGCTACCTTAATGGCGGGTAAACGGTCGCATACAGAAAATCTTCCCATTGGTGAGTTGGTAAACCTTAGAGCTTAGCGGAAGAACAAAAAACCAAAACAAAAAAAAAGCAAAAACACAACAACAAAAGGATGAAACTTGGGCGGGAGCCACTTACCCAGATACCCAATTCAAGGGGCTTCTTGCAGAATGCAGAAGATAATATACAGGTTACACTCCTGTATTAGCTTCCGGGTCATGTAGTATCTTCTGTTGAGAGCATGCTAGTAAGAAAAATGTTTGTGATTTTCACAGATGTTAAAGTAGGAAAAAAATGCACTGTTCACTTGTTTTGGGGATTGAGAAAATAAAGCAATACCAGGTAGTCACAAGAACAATGGATATGATAATGAGGATTGCTTGTATTCCTACAATGTTGACCCCGGCATGCATATTGCAGTTAGGAAGCTAGCAGACGACAAAGGATTCAGGGGGTACAGTGTTTGCTGAAAAAAAAATCAAACCTACCAAATTTGTGTAAAACCACATGAGTTTTGAGTCAGAGGGTAGTCTTTCACAAAAAGTGTTCTTTTTTATTTCCTGGATGCCTTAGTACGTGCGCTATGATTATAAAGAGTCAAATAGAACAACAGGAGGAAAAGTGGCAAAGTCTAAAACAGGTGTATAGCCTGTATCAGCTAGAACCCACCTCCACCCAGTCAGGTCTAGTGTCCATTCAGAAAGCCAGCCACCCCCCTCTCCCCTCCCCTTTCCCATCAATGACCTTGGTGTGCAGACTAAACTAACCTTACCAAAATAACGCCCGTCCTCCCCCCCCCCCCCCCCCCGCCCCCCTCTGATCCCTTCTGTCTCCCCACTAATTGCAGTGTAAAGGATAAAAACAGGGAGGAAAAAGAGAAAAGAACTGGAGAGGGAGGGAGGGCAGGTGTCTGACTTACCTCATTACACTGTGGGAAACAATTGGATGACCTGTTTCCTTCATGGGATTCCAGGACAACCATTCTTCTGATTGTTGCCACACTTGTTAGTTGGGGCCTGTTATCCCTGGTTCATTTTCTGGAGGCTTGTTTCAGTGGTGATGGAACGTTTGTTTTATTGACCAGTGAAGCTTTCCGAGTCATCAGAAGTAAATGTGTTTGGAGAGAGGGGGGAAGAGGAGTGGGGAGGGAGGGAGGGAGAGCTATGGTGTGGAGGAGATAGTGTGGGTACCAGTGCGGGTAACTCTTGTTGGTCTGCCTCTGTGGCTTGTTTTGAATCGTGGATTGAAGAAGAAGAAGGAGGAGGAGAAGAGATAGAGAGAGAATGATTGGGTGAATAGATGATTTTTAATGTGCAAGGATGAAGATTTCAGGCCAAGCCTAGTCTTGCAACCTGTCCTTGTAAACATACAATCATTGTAACAATCAATATATACATGGAGGAAGAGAGACAGAGACAGAAATGCACGCACACACACACACACACACACACACACACACACACACACGCACGCACACACCCACACACACAAACACACACACACAGAGTTTATCATTGATTAGGTTTTTATTCTATGTATGCATATATATGATCTTTTTCTCTCTCTTTTTTTTCTTTAGATAGATGGCTTGATGAAAAAAAGGAAATGCACTGCTTATTCAATGTACCATCTGAAAATAAAAGTTTGACTTTGACCGACAGACAGACAGAGAGACAAAGAGAGAGAGAGTGTGTGTGTATGTATGGGCAGAAGGTAGCTGTGTCCAAAACGGTGAAGAGGTCATGAGTTAACGGCTGTTTCATGTTGCATTTATTTAGGCTACATATTTGCTTTCAAACTGCTGAGAAGCACAATGATGTAGACGTCTCTGTTGTTGTTGTTGTTGGTGTTGTTGTTGTTGTTGTTGTGTGTGTGTGTGTTTATTTCTTCCTTTGAGGTTTTCAGTAAAGCCTGTTTATAGACAGCACCTGTTACGGTCCAGCTGAACAGAGAGAGCAGGAGTGTACATTGGGGGTGCAGCTGCCTCTGGTGCACACACACACACACACACACACACACACACACACACACACACACACACACACACACACACACACACACACACATATATATATATATATAAGCACTCTTGTGGTTTATTTTAATCTAGTCCCCGGGTGAATGCAGTCGAGTAAACTTTGTCATACGTTCCCACCGGCACATAATGGCCTACTCTTCTGAAAAGCGGAACAGGTTTTAACGTGTGTGCAAGATGTTTTGCGTGCGGGACCTTGGCTTATAGTTCGTGCCATAGTATTCTTGTGTTCTAAGAAATGTTTTTCTTTTCATGAAAATTAATGTTTTCCCCCTGCTACATCTTAAGAAGAAATTACAACCTATACATTTGAATTATACACATGGCGTGTTGATACATAGCTTTCACCACTCACCACACTACATCAACACGCCAAACCCATTCAAGTTACGAACGCTTGCAAACTGGACAGCTCCCAAAGACTAAGTGTTGAACAAAGAAACCCCTAATGAATCAGAAGGAAACGGAAAACACCAGGAACATGAACCAGAAAACAGGCAGAGTTTCGAAACAGAAAACTGAAACTTCTAACAATTATTTCCTGCTAATGTTAATTTATTCCAGATAGGTTATAGTCAGGAAACACACGCGCGCGTGCACACACACACACACACACACACACACACCAACACACCTTTTCCTACACCCCCCTACACACATGTTCTCCCTCCCCTCCCCGCAACCACACACTATTATGTGTATTTTATGTGGCTATATATGCATTGTGAACATAAGATATGGTAACTTCATAATTATCTTTATTGCCTAATCGTAAAAGGACATTAAACCTTTTCACACACACACCTACCTACACATACAGACACACAGACACAGACAGACAGACAGACACACACACACCTACCTACAACACACACACACACACACACACACACAGACACACACACACACACACACACACACACCTACCTACACACACACACACAGACACACACACACACACACACGAAGCGACACGTTTCAATCAGTAGCTAACTGGACACACTGAAGGAGAGGATGCTGTTGTGTTCTAACCGATACAGCAATGACACGAACAGTCACAGCCTTAGGGCCCCTGGCCGCATAACCTTTTGTTCCCTAGGTCAGGGTGGATGTGTGTGTGGGGTACTTGCTAGTTTTGGCTTTGTTTGTTTGTTTGGGTGTTGCTCTTTCTGTTTTTGGTTCCTCGGCCAAACTCCAAGGTTCACCACTGGTGAGCTTTTTCTGTGTGTAACCGTTTTTTGCCCGACATTAAGACAGCCGTATGCCGACTTCGGGGATGACACTACTGTGCATGCGTTGGTGTATTTTTGTTTTTTTATATCAGTTTGATTTTGGTGTCCATTCTTTTCGCCGCGCATTTGCCTTCGCTCCCGTAAGGCGAAATAGGTTTTCACGTGTGTGCAAGATGTTCTGCGCGCGTTCACACACGGGACCTCGGTTTCGGTTTTTATAACCTTATCTGAAAGACTACTGGAGGAGTGGAATCAGTGGAATAAGTCGACATAAATGTTATGGCGATGAAATATTTTTAGTCTGAATTACATCCCCCCGCCCCCACCCCCCCTTCCCCCACACACATACAAACCGTGTGCGCGCGTACGCACACACACAATCTCTCTCTCTCTCTCTCTCTCTCTCTCTCTCTCTCTCACACACACACACACACACACACACACACACACACACACACACACACACACACACACACACACCGTACGAACGCACATATACATGCGTGCACTTGCACACACATACACAAACACATGCGCGCACACACGATCAGGTGCGCGCACACACACGCGCGCGCGCGCGCACGCGCGCACACAGAAAGAACTCAAACTCAAAATGTTTTATTAGGGGTAAGTGGATAAGTTGGAGGCTTTATTTTATACACCAGGCCCTCATGAAAAAAATACAGGAAAAGGGCAAACAAACATGAAGAAATGTGTAACATATAAACACAACAATCAAACTAATAATAAACTTAATCACTTACGTATTTACGCGATCAAATACTTACATTACCAGTCAATTATACAATAAACCAACCAATCGATAAAAATTATCTAAACATCGATACACATCAAATTTGTCCACATACTTAAGGATTTATTCACATTACTGGCATTTATAGTAGCATAACCATGCATTTCAACAACCACACCAAGCATTCAGCCTAACTTTATGTATGATAGATTCAAACCACAGACAAAAATGAAAATGTCTGGTTTTACATCAGCTGTTGCAATGAAAGTAAATAATATAACAACTCCATTTCTACACTCACCTGCTTACGCACTACACACACACACACACACACACACACACACACACACACACACACACCACACACACCACACACACACACACACACACACACACACACACACACACACACACACATGCACATGCATGCCACACATGCAAACTCACACATGCACGCAAATCAAAGTAAATACCCATACAAATAAACATATCACTCAACACAATACTCTAGATCACGAATCTAAAATAATTATTCTACAATAACAGAACATAATACAATCCTACACCATGTCAATGCCATAAAAAGCAAAAAACATAGAAGTTAAAGATAATAAGAATTTCAACACACACACACATCAAGCAAACACACACGCATACACACTCATCATTCACATGAATGCCCATAGAAATAAACAGACCCATCCATGACGACAGTCTAAACTACAAATTCAAAGCATTCTACATTAATGAAACAAAACGCAACCCTTCACCTTTTCAATAACATAATCATTTAAAGAGAATAAAACATGGAAGTTCAAGATAATCGAAATTGTAATTCTCTCTCTTTCTCTTTCCCTGCTGAATGGCTGGTAAAGCTTTAGCAGAAATAAATTGTCCTTTGTTTCTCGCCCTGCTAAAAATGATAATAATCATAGTTTACAATGTACAGATGTTTATTGCAGCTGTT
>CM054152.1:1896389-1961389 GCA_028751875.1 Rapana venosa
GTTTCTTGTCTTCTGACCTTCGTTTCTTGTCTTCTGACCTTTGTTTCTTGTCTTCTGACCTTTGTTTCTTGTCTTCTGATCTTCGTTTCTTGCTTTCTGACCTTCGTTTCTTGTCGCCTGACCTTTGTTTCTTGTCTTCTGACCTTTGTTTCTTGCTTTCTGACCTTCGTTTCTTGTCGCCTGACCTTTGTTTCTTGCTTTCTGACCTTTGTTTCTTGTCTTCTGACCTTTGTTTCTTGTCTTCTGACTTTTCTTTCTTTTCTGACCTTTGTTTCTTGTCTTCTGACTTTTCTTTCTTTTCTGACCTTTGTTTCTTGTCTTCTGATCTTTGTTTCTTGTCTTCTGACCTGCGTTTCTTGTCTTCTGACCTTTGTTTCTTGTCTTCTGACCTTTGTTTCTTGTCTTCTGACCTTTGTTTCTTGTCTTCTGACCTTCGTTTCTTGTCTTCTGAACTTCGTTTCTTGTCTTCTGACCTTTCTTTCTTGTCTTCTGACCTTTGTTTCTTGTCTTCTGACCTTTCTTTCTTGTCTTCTGACTTTTGTTTCTTGTCTTCTGACCTTTGTTTCTTGTCTTCTGACCTTTGTTTCTTGTCTTCTGACCTTTCTTTCTTGTCTTCTGACCTTTCTTTCTTGTCTTCTGACCTTTGTTTCTTGTCTTCTGACCTTTGTTTCTTGTCTTCTGACCTTTCTTTCTTGTCTTCTGACCTTTCTTTCTTGTCTTCTGACCTTTCTTTCTTGTCTTCTGACTTTTCTTTCTTTTCTGACCTTTGTTTCTTGTCTTCTGACCTTTGTTTCTTGTCTTCTGACCTTCGTTTCCGTTTAAAAAATTCTTTTATAGTAATGATCAATAATTTCAAATACGTCAAAATAAATTTTTTAAATGAGCATCTTAATGAAATACTACTATTTTTTCCTAGTGATGGTTTTTTTTTTTTTAATACTAGCCCTTCCAGGTATTCATAAAAGATTGTACGTGTGATTGTGTTTTCTAGTTAATGGACAGTACAAACATTCTTTAATATTCGTTAGGGCTTTTACTATTTCTTTTCAATGTGTTGATTCCTTTCTTATGGTTCAGTTTTTCAGTTTATATCTACAGAACCAGTGATATAAATATGGAATTTCAGTGCCCCCTTTTCTTTTTTAAAGCACTCAATCTTTTCTCATTTGGGACAATAAACCGAAAATAAAATCAAGTTGAAAGTAAAATCAAGTTATTTGATTTCATTTCATTTTTGGTGAATTTTTTTTTAAAATGATTTATTTTGTTTAAGGAATGCTAAATTTTGGACTCTTTATTTATAGAGATGGAACCAGAGTTCTAATTCTTAGCTTTGAAGGTTGTGGCCTAGGTGTGGCATGTCCTATGAGTCAGTCAAGGCACGTCACAGAGAGAGAGTAAGTGAAATTATATATATATATATATATATATATATATATATATATATATATATATATATATATATTATATATATATATATATATATATATATAGAGAGAGAGAGAGAGAGAGAGAGAGAAGAGAGAGAGAGAGGAGAGAGAGAGAGAGAGAGTGTGTGTGTGTGTGTGTATGCGCGCGCGCGCGAGCGAGCGTTTTCTTCCCACCAACCCTGGCAAGAACTTGGAGGTTCACAAAAGGTAAAACTTTCGCGTACGCGACCATTCCCCCCCCCCCCTTTCCCCCAGCCATGAAGGTAGCTGTATTCCAACTGCGGGAGTGCGTGGCATGTTAAGGCTTCTCATGTCACTGGGTGGGAAATCCCTGATCATGCTGTTGGCTGGGCAGCAGTGACTGAGCCATCATGCCAGACTGCAGGTGTTTGGTGATGGTGATGATGATGGTGGTGATGATGATGATGGTGGTGATGATGATGATGTGAAGGTGGTGGTGATGATGATGGTGATGATGATGATGATGATGATGGTGATGATGATGTTGTGAAGGTGGTGGTGATGACGATGATGGTGATGGTGGTGATGATGATGATGGTGGTGATGATGGTGATGATGATGATGATGTGGTGATGATGATGATTATGGTGATGATGATGGTGGTGAAGATAATAATAATACATAAAATTTATATAGCGCCATATCTTGAAAAAAACCCAAATCATAGCGCTTTCGTTCATCTCACTCATTCACATGCAGCCAGTTATAATCAATAGTTTTTACAAATTCAAATGTATACATTCACACGCACACACGCACACACACAAAGGCTATACACTTCGGCAGGGTGATGGGGGTTTGTGTGTTGAGGGCAGGGACACAAATGAGATGGAACAAGAGAGGAGAATCTTAGGTTTGAAATAAATGAGTCTTGAGGCCGGATTTAAAAGCTTCATAAGAAGGCTTTTGGCGGAGGGAGAGAGGGAGGTCATTCCAGATCGATGGACCAGAAACAGAGAAAGAGCGACGGCCAATGGTGGATTGGTTGAATCTAGGTGTTGTTAAGTACAAGGTATCTGCAGCAGAGCGGAGGGAACGAGAAGGAGTGTACAGATGAAGACATTCACAGAGGTAGGAAGGTGCAGTTTTGTGGAGGCATTTGTAACAGAGGGTACTGATCTTTTAGTTTACTCTCTGTGGCACAGGCAGCCAGTGGAGAGATAGCAAGAGAAGAGTAATGTGCTCAGATTTTTTCTTTCTGAGGACCAGTCGAGCTGCAGAGTTTTGTATACGTTGAAGGGAGTGGATAGATGAAGCTGGGAGACCGGCCAGAAGAGAATTGCAATAATCCAGTCGTGAGAGAATGAGGGACGTGACTAGTTTGGATGTTGCATCAGTGGATGGTGATGAAGATGATGACGACAACGACGACGACGATGACGATGATGATGGCCGCGTTCTTTCGCGTGCCAGGGTGATGAGCGGAAAAGAGATGGTTTCCATTTTGCCAGCCCTCCAGGCGTGTGAAGCCTTGTCAGCTGGCGTCAGCTCTCTGGTGAAGCAAGCCATCACCCAACATCACACCAATAACGGAAGACGTACATCAGTCCATAGATCAAGACAAACAGAAAAAATAGATGAATACAGAAATGAATGAATAAATCAATAAACAATACAAGGTAGAAAAATAAAGGAATACGTCATTAAATAAATAGACAAATAAATAATTTCCAAAAAATAAAGTAAAACGCAATTGAAAAATAAATTCTTGTCATTTTAGTGATGAGAACCATTATTTCAAGACATTCCTTATTTAGCTGGTTGGTTGGAATTTTTTTTTGCGGGGGGAGGGGGGATGGGGGACATGAGTGAGGGTGAACATTGCGTTTGTATTGTTCGTATTCTTCATTATGGGCTGCATGTTTCAGCTGGCCATTACTTGCTTATTGTTTGCAGTTAGGGTGCCCGTTTGTATGCTGTTGTTATTTCTTTTAGGCGTATTTAGAGCTTGGTCCAGATTTGCTCTCTGTTTCCATTAAGGAAGCAAGGTTGATATTAATGATGATTAATCACGTTGGACAATCTATTTCATCTTGTTCTAAGGACTTAGGTGGGGTACAGTGCAATGCAATACAACACAATACAATACAATACAACACAATATAACACAATACAATACAATACAGATCTGTACAGTACAGTACAGTATAGGATAGCGCAATGTAGTGTAGTGCAGTGCAGTGTAGTGTAGTGCAGTGTAGTGTGTGGTAGTGCAGTGCAGTGCAGTGCAGTATACTGTAGTGTAGTGCAGTGTAGTGCAGTGTAGTGTAGTGCAGTGCAGTGTAGTGCAGTGCAGTGCAGTGTAGTGCAGTGCAGTGCAATGTAGTGTAGTGCAGTGTAATGTAGTGCATTGTAGTACAGTGTAGTGCAGTGCAGTGCAGTATAGTACAGTGCAGTGTAGTGCAGTGCAGTGCAGTGTAGTGCAGTGCAGTGTAGTGCAGTGTAGTGCAGTGCAGTGTAGTGTAGTGCAGTGTAGTGCAGTGTAGTGCAGTGCAGTGTAGTGCAGTGCAGTGCAGTGCAGTGCAGTGCAGTGCAGTGCAGTGTAGTGCAGTGCAGTGCAGTGTAGTGTAGTGCAGTGCAGTGTAGTGTAGTGCAGTGCAGTGTAGTGCAGTGCAGTGCAGTGTAGTGCAGTGCAGTGCAGTGCAGTGTAGTGTAGTGTAGTGTAGTGCAGTTCAGTGCAGTGTAGTGCAGTGTAGTGTAGTGAAGTGCAGTGTAATGCAGTGCAGTGCAGTGTAGTGCAGTGCAATGTAGTGTAGTGCAGTGTAGTGTAGTGTAGTGCAGTGAGTGCAGTGTAGTGCAGTGCAATGCAATGTAGTGTAGTGTAGTGCAGTGCAATGCAGTGTAGTGCAGTGCAATGTAGTGTAGTGCAGTGTAGTGCAGTGCAATGCAGTGTAGTGCAGTGCAATGTAGTGTAGTGCAGTGTAGTGCAGTGTAGTGCAGTGAGCGCAGTGTAGTGCAGTGCAATGTAGTGTAGTGCAGTGCAGTGCAATGTAGTGTAGTGTTGAGTAGTGTAGTGCAGTGTAGTGCAGTACAGTACAGTGTAGTGTAGTGTAATGCAGTATACAAACACAAACTCTCTTCCATTACAACAGCTTCAATAGAACTAGGCAATACATCAGTCCCTCTATCCACTGCTGTGAAGTATCTAGGCGTTGTTATCGACAACACACTCTCTATGCAAAAATTCATCACCCAGACCTGTCAGTCGTGCTACTATCAATTACGGCGTATTAGTGCAAATCGAAAGTACCTGTCCACAGATGCAACAGCCAAACTTGTCACTTCTCTCATTCTTTCATGTCTGGACTATTGCAATTTTCTTTTGTCTGGTCTGCCAGCATCATCTATCCACTCTCTTCAACGTATACAAAACTCCGCAGCTCGACTACTTCTAAGAAAGAAAAAATCTGAGCACATTACCCCTCTCTTGCGATCTCTCCACTGGCTTCCTGTGCCACATAGAGTAAATTATAAGATCAGTACCCCCTGTTACAAATGTCTCCACTAAACTGCACCCTCCTACCTATGTGAATGTCTTAACCTGTACACTTCTTCACGTTCCCTCCGCTCTGCTGCAGATTCCTTGTGCCTACGAATACCTAGATTCAACCAATCCACCGTTGGCCGCCGCTCTTTCTCTATTTTTGGTCCATCGACCTGGAATGAGCTCCCTCTCTCTCTTCGCCATAAACCTAGTTATGACACTTTTAAATCCAGCCTCAAGACATATTTATTTCAAACTTAAGATTTCTCCCCTCCTGTTTCATATCAGAACTATCCCACCTTCACTAACCCATATCATATCACCCTGCTAAAGCATACGACCTGTGTGAATGTGTGTGTGTGCTTTTGAAAACCATTTGACTATTGAAATTTTATTTCATAGATTTTGTTTGCATTGTACCGTGTTTGTAATATCTGTTTGTTTAAACTATTGATTTTTTATCATTGATTGCATGACTGTGTAAGATTAGGTTGAATGCATGGGCTTTGATTTGTCTTTGCAAGATATAATAATAATAATAATAATAATAATAATAAATGGAACTTATATAGCGCTATATCTTGCAAAGACAAATCAAAGCGCATGCATTCAACCTAATCTTACACAGTCATGCAATCAATGATAAATAATCAAAAGTTTAAACAAACAGATATTTACAAACATGGTGCAATGCAGACAAAATCTATGAAATAAAGTTTCGATAGTCAAATGTTTTTCAAAAGCACACATACACTCGCACAGGCCGTATACTTTTAGCAGGGTGATAGAACATGGGTTAGATATGAAACAGGAGGAGGGGAAGTCTTATGTTTGAAATAAATATGTCTTGAGGCTGGATTTAAAAGTGTCATAACTAGGTTTCTGGCGAAGAGAGAGAGGAAGGTTGTTCCAGATAGATGGACCAGAAATAGAGAATGAGCGGCGGCCAACAGTGGATTGGTTGAATCTAGGTATTCGTAGGCACAAGGTATCTGCAGTAGAGCGGAGGGAACGTGAAGGAGTGTACAGGTTAAGACATTCACATAGGTAGGAGGGTGCAGTTTTGTGGAGACATTTGTAACAGAGGGTACTGATCTTATAATCTACTCTCTGTGGCACAGGCAGCCAGTGGAGAGATCGCAAGAGAGGGGTAATGTGCTCAGATTTTTTCTTTCTGAGAACTAGTCGAGCTGCGGAGTTTTGTATACGTTGAAGGGAGTGGATAGATGTTGCTGGCAGACCAGCTAAAAGAGAATTGCAATAGTCCAGACGTGAGAGAATGAGAGAAGTGACAAGTTTGGCTGTTGCATCAGTGGACAGGTACTTTCGAATTGCACTTATACGCCGTAATTGATAGTAGCACGACTGACAGGTCTGGGTGATGAATTTTTTCATAGAGAGTGTGTTGTCGATAACGACACCTAGATACTTCACGGAAGTGAATAAAGGGACTGATGTATTGCCGAGTTCTATTGAAGTTGTTGTAATGGAAGAGAGTTTGTGTTTGGTCCCTACAAGCTATATCCCTACGAGATATAGCGCTATATAAGTTCCATTTATTATTATTATTATTATTATTATTATTATTATTATTATTATTATTATTATAGTGCAGTGTAACGCTGTTAAGTGCAGAGCAGCACAATGTAGCATAGCGCTACCCCACACATCATTGTAGACCACATCAAATGGCAATGTTAGCAACAAACATAGCGTAAAGCGACGTAAACTAGGGCAGGGAGGAAAAACACTGACAAGGAAATAATGTTAAACATGTTTACATGGCACCTACAATGTAAAGAAAACCAGTACTCTGCCCAGTAAACTATTGATAATGATATGTTGCCCAGAGCAGGGGGTGATATATGCTGTGAAGAGAGCTGCCATTGGCAACAGCTGGGAAACCACTGTGACCATTTGATTTTTCAGTCTGAACATGTGTTTCCTTTTTCTTATTTTTCTTTTTTCTTTGCATCCAGTCCCCGTTGCATGCTGTTTTGTAAATTTTGTCGTCCATCCCCACCGGCACACAATAACCTACACTTCGAAAAGGGCGGTTTATAGTCTCACCCGAAGAACTACTCTCTCTCAATATATATATATATATATATATGTATGCATTTTTTAGTTTAATGTTATAGTTACACATACGGGTTAGTCTTCTTAATATTGTGACATGCTCAAATTTCTTTAAGGCGTTAATCAGTATGAATGTGTGTGTGTGTGTGTGTGTGTGTGTGTGTGTGTGTGTGTGTGTGTGTGTGTGTGTGTGTGTGTGTGTGTGTGTGTGCACGCTCTCTCTCTCTCTCTCTCTCTCTCTCTCTCTCTCTCTCTCTCTCTCTCCCCCTCTCTCTCTTTCTCTCTCTCTGTCTGTGCGTATGTATTGCTATCAGTTTTGTCATCAAAGCCATAAAAGTTCAATGCCTTTTAAAAATTTATAACGAGTTCCTTTTCTATGTTTATTTTGTTGTTGACTGTTTTGTTTTTTAATGATCAAGATTGATTCTTATTACATTTTTTCGAATTTGATTTGGTAATGGTTTAGATAAAAAATAAGGACATTTTGTTCTTATGTCTTCATTGATGATATGGAAGCTAACTCTCTTTCGACCAGCCGCCACGGTGCAGTGGATGGCGCCTTGGTTCACGGGCTGGAAGGTCTCGGGTTTGAATCCCATAAGAGGCATAGGATTTCTTTTTGGATTCCGGCCAGCTCCCACCCAGAGTGAGTGTGCTGTGGTCTTAGTGGGAACACTGGGACCACACAGTCGAGCTTCATCCTCCTTAGTTATGCGATTTTGAGAGTGTTGCTCAAGTTACCCGACCAACACTGCAGGTGTCTGTATCTCTTGGGTCCGGTTGACGCCGGGATATATTATGATAGTAAGCGTAGGGCACGGCCCTGTCAAGTAGTCCCAACGCCAATGCCCCTCCATAGCATCATCATGACATCATCCTCATTGTCATTGATGATCACGCAATAGAAAAAGTGTTTCTGATTCGGTGGCCCCGGTTTCTCTGGTCTGGTAACATCAGTTTCGGTTTTACCATACACTTCTATGCCTGTGATGAGTTTGTGTCAAAGCCTTTGGGGTTGAAGTTCAGGGGAGAAGGTCGTTGGAATGTCTGACGTTGTGGTGGTCGCCATCCCTGATGGGCGCCTCACTCAGTCTGCTCCGCGACTGAACTAAAACTGTCGTCAGGAGGGGGCACAGTAGGTGGTGTCCTGCCTATGGTAGCGCAGAACAGGCACCACTGTGCACCGCCACAGTGACCCAGCAGCAGTGCAGGACCCTCTTTGGCTGGTGGTCGAACAGTGGCCTGGCATTGATAAGCTCCCCGTGGACTTCTGACCCTGAGGTTGCGACAAAATGATCTGGGTATGAGGGAGCTTGAGAGAAGGTGAAGATGAGTGGCGTGGGAACATCAGGAGAGGAACGTTATAGAAGATGAGACAGCAATCTCTCTCTCTCTCTCTCTCTCTCTCTCTCTCTCTCTCTCTCTCTCTCTCTCTCTCTCTCTCTCTCTCTCTCTCTCTCTCTCTCTCTGTGTCCCCCCTCTCTCTCTCATGGATAGGTTTTATCTTAATACGAATTATTTAACTTAGTTCAAGATGAAAGAGGAACAGAAAGCCCAACAGAACACAAAACATCTGATAGGAAGAATGGTCTGAATATGGATCACTTTTCTTGCTGTGAAGCCTGGTTTTTTACCGTGTACAGGGTGTGTACGTAACATGTGTTGTCGCCAAATAACATTTGACGTGCGTTTCATTGATTTGTCAAAACAGACTGTTCACACTGTATTTTCAAAGTTTTATGTCGTAATATAGTAGTTTAAAGAAGGCGAGCATGTGTATTGCTACTCCCACCTACCTAGTCATTTATCTTGACAACAGTCAACATTCACAACTAGCTGTCGTGGCACAGCTGTTAAAGCTTTGTGGTCATACCTGGAAGGTCACAGGTTCGAATCTCATAAGTCATGAACTTTATTTTAAAACTCCGGCCGGCTTCTACCCAGTATGAGTTTGTTATGGGCTCACTGGGAAGACTGGAACAACACTGTCGAGCGTCATCAGCACAACGACAAATGTGGTTTTCAGAGCGCTTCTGAAATGACTCGACCATCACTGCGGGTGTCAGTTCCTCTCGGGCCTGGTGACGCGGGGATATATTCTAATAGAGCAGAGTACAACTGTCAATTTGTCTGAAAACACACGCACTTCCATCGCAGCATTGTGACGTCATCCTCATCACCAATCGATCCTCATGTCGTGGAAAACGTTATCAACGATCCGGTCAATGGCCCCGCTGCTGTGGTCTCAGGTGACACGTGACGCCAGTGTCGTGTTGCACACACCTCCATGCTTGGGGTGAGGCGGCGTCAACGTCTTCAGGGTCAAAGGTTCACCAGAGAAGGACGTGGACGGGATGTTGTGGTGGTGACCACTCCAAGCCGGCGTTTCACCTAGTCTGGCTTCCTTACTGAGCAGCTGGTGTCGTCAGCAGGGCACTTGACCCCTGTGTCCTGCAGCTTGCTTCATGGGAAGGACTTGGCTCTTGGCTAATAGAAGGACGTGGATAATAGAAGGACTTGACTAATAGAAGGAATTGGATAATAGAAGAATTCGGCTAATAGAAGGAATTGGATAATAGAAGGACTTGGCTCTTGGCTAATAGAAGGACTTGGCTAATAGAAGGACATGGCTAATAGAAGGACGTGGCTAATAGAAGGACGTGGCTAATAGAAGGACTTGGCTAATAGAAGGACTTGGCTAATAGAAGGACTTGGCTAATAGAAGGACTTGGCTCTTAGTTCGTTGGAAGAACTTGGCCCATTGGATTGACTTGGCTCTTGGCTTGTGAAAAGGACTTGGCTCATGGGAAGGACGTGTAGGGCAATGGGTTCGGAACCAGCTCCCACCTCAAAGTCGGAAGCGCTGGGCCTGACTTGTCAGGCGCTTAACGGCAGAACAAACGCATTTTCGTTCATATGACAAACAACTATAGTTGCTGTCTGAGCGCTCGACGACGACGAAGAAGAATAAGGAAACAATGCTGACCCTTGAGAAAAAACTCCACAACCCACTTGACGGAGAAACAGCTTTATAAATAATGAAACCTGGCTTTAAAGAACACAAATAGAGGAACAAACAAAACCCCAACATTCTGTTAAGGACGCTTTAAGAGAGACACTCACCATCGTTATATTTATCTCAACTCTTTGCATTAAAAACTACCACTCCAAAAATGGCCCGACTTTTGTTTTCTTTTATCTTCTTCCTTTGGGAAGTGTAACAGAAGCTCAGGAGAAGAGAGTGAAGACATTTTCCAAAACAGACATCTCATTATCTAAAGTGAAGGAGGGGGGGGGGCTATTTTAGACACAGAAAAAGTGTTTCTATATGTTTTACTATTCTCTCTATTTTTGTCATTTATTTGCATCGAAGGTTTGTTTTTAACCCGTTCGAAATCGCCAAACTGGGTTATCATAGTGGTGATGATAAAAGATGGCTACCATAGTTTTTCAACCGTTCATGGGGTGGCTGTTCTTTGTTTCTTATTTATCCAATCTGATTTTGTGATGAATGACGTGGTTGTTCTTTTCACGGATCCTTGTTGTTTTTGCTGTTGTGTTTATTGCTGTTGTTGCTGTATTTATTGTTGTTGTTGCTGCTGTTTGTGTTGCTGCTGTGCTTTTTTTTCTTGTACTTTTCTGTCTGTCTGTGTCCCTTGGTCTCTGTCTGTCTGCCTGTATGTCTCTCTGTCTCTCGATCTCTCTCTGTCTCTGTCTATCTATCTGCCTGTCTGTCTCAGAGAGAGAGAGAGAGAGAGAGAGAGAGAGAGAGAGAGAGAGAGAGAGAGAGAGAGAGAGAGAGAGAGAGAGTAATGACAATGACAAATTCTTTTATTTCGAGGATAATGAATAAGCAGCCATTTGCTTTTTTTTTCTTTTACATCCAATCCCTGAGAGAGAGAGACAGACGGACAGACAGACAGACAGACAGCTGTCAGTCAGCTGGCGTGGTGGCTGACAGCTCTAACATCCTCATTAACCTTTGATGACCCCAGCTGTCTGCACGCAGTCCACCCCCCCCCCCCCCCCTCCGCCTCTCCTTTTCTTCCTAAATGACGTAGAAAGAGACAAGACGTAATGAGATGGCAGCTGTGAAAGAACGAAAGAAAGAAAGAACGAGAACAGTGAAGAAGAAACAGGAGAGGAAGAAGGAGAAGCAGCAGGAGGAAAACTAGGAGAAGAGGAAGAAAATACCAAGTAGGGGAGGAAGAAGAATTCGGATGAAGAAGAAGAATTGCGAAGAAAAAAAGGAGGAGGAGGAGGAGAAGGAGGAGAGGAGAAGAAGGAGGAGGAGGAGAAGACGACAAAGAAGGAGGAGGAGGAGTAGAAGAGGAGGAGGAAGAGGAGAAGACGAAGAAGATGAATTATGAAGAAGATGAAGAAGAAAGAAGAGGAGGAAGAGAAGGAGGAGGAGGAGAAGAAGAGGAGGAAGAGGAGAAGAAGAAGAAAAGAGGAGGAGGAGGAGGAGAACAAGAAGAACAAGAACAAGAAGACGAACGAAAAATATGCAAAAGATAAGAATAATTACACAAAAGCTAATTACTTTTTGTTAATCATGTTGTTTATAGCCTAGTGATAATAATAATAATAATAATAATAATAATAAATGGAATTTGTATAGCGCTGTCCACTATAAGAGTGTGTGTAAGAGAGACAGAGACAGAGTCAGGGAAATACAGAGAGGGAGAGACAGAGAGAGAGAGAGAGAGAGAGAGAGAGGGGGGGGGGGGGTACCAGAGCTACTCAGAAACTGGTCCACCAACTGTCACAGTATAGGGTAAATACTTATAAAAGAATCTTTTAATTCAAGTGAGCAGTTACCCTCTTCACAAATGAAGTTTTCTTTTCTCCACTCTCGGAACAATTTTCTCTTCGTGGAAAAAATCCAGCAACATTCCGACATACTCGTGGAGTGTTAAAGTATAATTTTTTTACCCAGATTGCTAACAGTATGATCCAACATACAGTCTCTTTTCTTTAGAGTAAAACTTCAGATTGTAGGGGTCAAACTACACTTTCAAGCAGGTCGCTTCTGGTCAAGACACATCCACATCGCCTTGAGCACTTCACGCATGACTGGCCACCAAAGCCACCGGCCCTCGTGCCTTGATGAGGAGCATCCAGAGAAAAGAACGGAGCAGGCATGTCTTTCTGTTGTCCAAGAGGGACAGAGCAGTGCCAGAGATGACTAGCTTCCGCTACCTTGGCTATCCCTTCTGGAAAGCTGGTGGGAGGCTGGTGACGAGATGTCTTTGATCTTGCTGATGAAAGACTAGCACCTCTGTCTGGCTGCAGTACAGTCATCATGTCAGTCCTGTCACCCAGCCGTCTTCTTCTTTTTCATCAAACGCTCGGGCAGCAGCTATTGTTGTCTTTCATAGGAGCGAAGTGTGTCGCGATGCCGTTAAGCGCCTGACAAGTCAGGCCCAGCACATTCGTCTGCCCATCTTTTCAAATGATTAGATAATGGCATTCATTGAAATAATATTCCGCATATCTGTCTGTCGAAACCACTGCGAAAAATAAACATTCAAACAAAAGGAAAGAAATCCATAAAATTCAATATGAAAAAAGGAAACTGCGTGTAGTTGTTTTTTTTCCTCAATTTAAGCACATTTTTTTCAATTCAATTATCATAAGTTTCTTTGTAAGTGTTGATATAACAAAACTACCAACAACTGGGTCAAAAATAAAAATGATGTGTTCATACAATTGGATGCTGTTTACCGATCTATAAGGCTTATTCTGATGAGTAATCTATCCGCTTCTTAATTCGATGAGTAATCTATCTCTGTATGGTCTAAACTGATCTATATGGCTTATTCTGATGAATGATCTATCCCCGGCTTAATTTTATCTCTGTATGGTCTTGACTGATCTGTATTACTTATTCTGATGAGTAATCTATCTCTGTATGGTCTTATCTGATCTGTATTACTTATTCAGATGAATGATCCGTCTCCGGCTTAATCTTATGAGTAATCTGTCACTGTATGGTCTTAACTGATCTTTATTACTTATTCTGATGAGTAGTCTATCTCTGTATAGTCTTAACTGATCTGTATTACTTATTCTGATGAATGATCTATCTCTATATGGTCTTAACTGATCTGTATTACTTATTCTGATGAGTAATCTATCTCTGTATGACCTTCACTGATCTGTATTACTTATTCTGATGAGAAATCTTGTATGGTCTTAACTGATCTGTACTACTTATTCTGATGAATAATCTATCTCTATATGGTCTTAACTGATCTGTATTACTTATTCTGATGAGTAGTCTATCTCTGTATGGTCTTAAATTATCTGTAGTACTTATTCTGATGAGTAGTCTATCTCTGTATGGTCTTAACTGATCTGTATTACTTATTCTGCCAGCTTTGTTTTCGTTCCTCGGCTAGAGATCCGAAGTTCCCGAATGGTGAGATTTTAGGTACACAATCGTTTTTGCCCATCATGAAGGTAGCCATATTCCGACTTCGGGGATATCCTGATGAATAATCTATCAGACAAGGCAGGCTGGAAACGCCATTTTCATGCGTGTTTGTTCCTGGTCGACACTCTTCTCATGCTTGTTTGGGGACCTGTGATGAAAAGCATGGTCATTCAAAACGTAGGCCAGAAGCTTACAGGCTTTCCCCCACTGCGCGATGCTGCACTACACCGTCCCCGCTTCTCTCTGTCCCCTCTCTTTGAACTGGCTGGCTCACTGCAGAGCTTTGAGTTTGAATCTGCGTTTATGGTCCCTCGTTTAGCACTTTGTCACGGGCATTGATTTTCTTGGAGGCGGCGGTGACAGCCCCAATAACAGCCTTCCAGCCGGCTGGGCTCTGAACAGCGAGGGTAGCGATGATGGTGATGTGGCAGCGGGTTATGTTTCCCCACCCTTCATCTCTGGCTGAGGATAATCGGGGTGGATCGTGCTAACACAACCATGCTGGAGGCTGTGCCGACATTCAAGGCTGAAGTCAGAGCAGTCCATTCTTTCTTCAGCAGCATGGCCGTGTGTTTCCTTTACGCTCTTGACATGTGATGTGACCAATCACCGAGAGTGCTCTCTTCAAGAAAGCTCCCCCACATAGACCTTGACCTTTAGCCAAGGTGACTTGGCAGGACCAATTGGCCTTGACCTGTATTTAAGGTCGCTTGACACGAACTCCTGGCAGGAACTCAGGAACAAGGGTTCATGCTGAGCGGCATTAACTACAGGGCCAAGCCGTAGACTCTTTTAAAGTGTCCTGCAGGGATCTTCCTGAAGCTTAAAGACAGGGTTCTTCAGGGTTTTGGCAATGTCAGGTGAAGCAGTCCCTTCGCCATAACTGTGTGTAAGGGATAATTATGTCCAGGTCCTCCGACCCTCCCGTTCTTTGTAGAACTCGCTAGACTTGCAATGCTCATGGGCCATGCATCCCTCCCCGTGACTTTGAAACGGTGTTTGAACCATGCTGTCCCTAGTGGTTTTACTGCATGCTGTCCCTAGTGGTTTTACTGCATGCTGTCCCTGGTGGTTTTACTGCATGCTGTCCCTGGTGGTTTTACTGCATGCTGTCCCTAGTGGTTGTACTGCATGCTGTCCTAGTGGTTGTACTGCATGCTGTCACTAGTGGTTGTACTGCATGCTGTCCCTAGTGGTTTTACTGCATGCTGTCCCTAGTGGTTTTACTGCATGCTGTCCTAGTGGTTTTACTGCATGTTGTCCCTAGTGGTTTTACTGCATGCTGTCCCTAGTGGTTATACTGCATGCTGTCCCTAGTGGTTTTACTGCATGCTGTCCCTAGTGGTTTTACTGCATGCTGTCCCTAGTGGTTTTACTGCATGCTGTCCTGTGGGTTTACTGCTGTTGTCCCTAGGGGTTATACTGCAGCTGTCCAGTGGTTTTATGGGGTTGGGGACCGGGGTGACGATACTCCCCCTGAACACCTGGACACGGTGAAGTAGAAAGCGGGATCCATGCTGTGACATCGTCAAAAACGAACAGCCGCTGATCGGGGTCTGTGCAAGGTCGCTGTTTGTACAAAAAAGCTAGGAAATTCCCTTTTCTACGCTCTCTTTTTTTTGCCTTGTTCCTTTTCTTTTGTCATTGCCCCCTTCTTGTCTTATTTCTGCCTCTTGGGTCCATTTCCTGCTTTTTTTTCCCAGAAAAAACAAAAGGAACAATTTTCCCTACTCGGCGGATGCGCTGGGCTTTTCTTATCGGGCTAATAAGGCAGCGCAAGCATTTTTGCTATAGGCGACAACAATAGTTTCCTTTCCCCTTCCCTCCCCCCCTCCCCTTTATGAAATGGTGGAAATAAAACAAAGGAAAAATTTAGGCAACCTTAATAGTTTCCTGTTGTAGGGTTTTTCACTTGTGTTTGTTACGTTCATTATTCATTCATTCATTCAAACATTCATTTAATCATTCATTCAATCATTCATTCATTCATTTATTTATTTATTCTTCATTATTTTTCATCCATTTCTATATCATTCATACTTTTTTTATTCATATTTCAATCATAATTTCGTCCATTTCCATGCTGGTTTGTTTTTTCACTTTGTATATCAATAGTTCTTCCCTTTCCCTTTGTTTCTTTGTTTCTCGTCTGTTCTTTTATTTTATTTATTTCTTGGTCTCTTCGTTTTCATTTTTTTTCTGTCTGTCTCTGTGTCTCTGTTATGTTGCTCTGTGGTTCGTGTCCTTTTCTCTGTCTTCTGTCCGTCGCATGTCTGTCTCTATTTTATTTTTCTCTTCCTCTGTCTGACTCTGTGTCTCTGTCTCTGTCTCTTCTCTCTATGTCTGACTTTGTGTCTCTGTCTCTGTCTGTCCGTCTGCTGTCTGTCTCTATTTCTATCTGTCTCTTCCTCTGTTTGACTCTGTGTCTCTGTCGCTGTCTCTGTCTCCCCTCTGTCTCTCTTGTATCTCTGTCTGTCTATCTGTCTGTCTGTCTGTCTGACTGTCTCTCTCTCTCTCTTCATTTGGTCAAAGCGTCTCTCTCTCTCTTCTCCTATTTAAAAACCTGTTCCACCTTTCGGAAGAATAGGCGATTTTTGCTTTTGAGAACTGGTGACAACATTTTTTAAATCACATGCACAAAGGGGACTGGGTGTAAAAAGATCACATGTGTGCTGATCCCATTACCTTCAAAACGAAGTAATAAAAATACAATAATAAAATACATAATCACTTTTTACATATAAAAAGCGGATAGAAGATTAGGAAAAAACAGCCACAGCAGCAACAGCAATATTAACAATAACAACAGCAAAAACAACAAAACAACAACAACAATAACAACAACAACAATGAAACTTAAGCAGGGAAACAGCACAGAGACAGATAAGTAATCGGGCAAATCCAACATCAACAAAAAAAGAACAAAGCAATATATGATTCAGAAGGATGAGGCAAAGAAAGAAGAAGAATGCAGTGAAGAAAAGCGTTGCCAATGAGACAGATTGCGAAGAAAACGACTACAAAAGAGAAGAATTGCAAAGAAAAGAAGAAGAAAAAGAATTGCGAAGAAGAAGAACTGCAAAGAAGAATAATTTCGAAGAATTCCGAAGAAGAATTGCAAAGACGAAGGCGAATTGAGAAGAAGAAGAATTGCGAAGAAGAAGTTGAAGAAGTTGAAGAAATTGAAGAAGAAAAGAAGAAGAAGAAGAAGAAGAAGAAGAAGAAGAAGAAGAAGAAGAAGAAGAAGAAGAAGAAGAAGAAGAAGAGAAAGAAGAGAAAGAAGAAGAAGAAAGAAGAAAGAAGAAGAAGAAGAAGAAGAAGAAGAAGAAGAAGAAGAAGAAGAAGAAGAAGAAGAAGAAGAAGAAGAAGAAGAAGAAAGAAAAAGAAGAAGAAGAAGAAGAAGAAGAAGAAGAAGAAGAAGAAGACGATGAAGAAGAAGAAGAAGAACAACAACAAAAAGTACGAAAAAGAGGGACACAAAGAACCACAAAAACCAACAGAACAAACCAAAAGAAAAAGAAACCTAGAACCTCCCACTTTCTTTACACAGCTAAGATGAAATCCACCACATCATCCTCACTCCACCCCAACCCTCAATTCCACCTCTTTCAATCCACAACTCCCCCCCCACCCCCCACCCCACCCCACCCCGCACCCCCAACTCCTCCCACGTCACTAAGGCAGCCATATTCCGGCAGCCGAGGCTGCGTGCTTTGGGTGAGGGAGCTGAAGGTCCCCGCATCTCCTGGGAGGCTTGCGCGGCGTTCTGGTGATGTGCCTCATTTGGCAGTGTTTGCCTGAGCAGGGCCGCCTGTTTGAGGAGGATTAGGGCGGCCTTGTTTGACCACTGTCGTGCTGGGCTAGCTAGCTATCCAGCTATCCTATAGCTGGTGTAGGCCGAGAGAGCTCCCCGCTATTATTTTCTCCTGTTTCCTGCTTTCTGCTCTAACGCCGCGGATCAGATCTATTGCGGGGATAAGAAGTCAGACTGGGAGAGAGAGAGAGGAGGGGGAGCGGAGGGGGAGATGGAGAGAGAGGGAGGAGAACACAGAGAGAGAGAGAGAGAGAGAGAGAGAGAGAGAGAGAGACAGAGAGACAGAGAGACAGAGAGACAGAGAGAGTGGAGGAGATACCGGGAGGACAGAGAGAGAGAGAATTGAACTGAATTGAGTAAATTTTATCTAAAGAGCGTAATGGCATAAGCAAACATACTTGTTTACAACCAGCCCTCTGGGCACAACAAAAGAGAACAACATTCTCACAAGAGCAAACAAACTAACTACACAACAAAAAATCAATTTATGAATGAATGAATGAATGAATGAATGAATGAAGAAGAAGAAGAAGGAGAAGAAGAAGAAGAAGAAGAAGAAGAAGAAGAAGAAGAAGAAGAAGAAGAAGAGAAGAGAGAGAGAGAGAGAGAGAGAGAGAGAGAGAGAGAGAGAGAGAGAGAGAGAGAGAGAGAGAGATTCTAAATAAATTAGGCTGTCTACAATATTTAACAGGGATGTAGTTTCTGCCTAACATGTCCTAATACTGGACAGCACAACACAAAATATACTTCGTCCTCCGGTGCTTGCTTACATAATGGACATAGCAACCTGAGATCATCAACATCATGTTCTCTGTATCTGAATTTATTAACATTGATATCTGATACATTAAGTCTAAACTTCGACATAATTCTTTTCAAATGTTTATCCATATCAAGCTTTAGATAAGGTTTGACATCATGCGAACTTATAAATTGTCTATACATTTGATAGCTGTCACTGCTTTGTATATGATCACTCCACTGATGCCATCGGCAGTCAGTCAATCTTTGCCTGGAAGCGTTGAGAGAGAGAGCGAGAGAGAGAGAGAGAGAGAGAGAGAGAGAGAGAGAGAGAGAGAGAGAGAGAGACAGAGACAGAGAGAGAGACAGAGAGAGAGACAGAGAGAGAGAGAGAGAGCAGTGGATAGAACATTTAGCTCGCGATGTGAGGGCGCAAGTTGGCAGGGGACTTTCCCACTGCAGTCAACATCAGCACTGACTCCATCCCCGAAAAGTCTTCTGGATAAGATTATAAACTAAGGTCCCTTGTACGTATACACTCAGAACATCTTGCACACACGTTAAAACCTGTTCCACCTTTCAGAAGATTAAGAGTAGGCCATTAAGTTCCGGGGGACGGGATAGCTCAGTGGTCGGAGCACTCGCTTTCCCCCAGCCAAGTTAAGCAGCGTCGAGCGTGGTTACCAGTTGGATGGGTGACCGTTTGCGCGCCTTGGCTTCAGTACAGTTCCCCCAGTTCACCCAGCTGTAAATGGGTACCTGCCCTCTTTAGGGTCAGGGAAGGTAAAGCAGCGAGGGAGAGGAGATGGGCGCCGCCCTCAATATGCTGGCCCTAGAGAAGTGAGGCCTCTGACGCCTCGCTCCCCTACGACCTTAAAGGTTATGGGACTCCTTTACCTCCTTTACCATTAAGTTCCAATTGGAATAGATGTCTTTGAAAAAAATCACAAAAAACGTGCAAGGTGGTGTGATGTCGAGACATAAGCCCTCAAAACGAAATGCGGCTACTTCAGTGTTGGGGAAATTTGTTGTATGCGTAACTTCTTAATATTGGTTGTCCACCTTGAAGCTCTAGGTAAGGAATCAAAAACAACAAACAGACCTGAAGTTGTTTTTATGTGATGCCAAAACGTATTAGTATTTCGTGCATACTCACACCTCCTTTAAAACAAATGAAAACTGACAAAGTGATATAAAAAACACAGGCCTAAAGATGATGTCTCTTTTTTGCCAAAACTGACAAAGTTATGTCAAAAACATAATATAATGATGTCTGTTTTGCCCAAACTGACAAAGTAATATCAAAAACACGTACCTAAAGTTGGCGTCTTATTCTGCCGAAAATGACAAAGTAATATAAAAAACACAGTCCTGAAGTTCATGTCTCTTTTTTGCCAGAACTGACAAAGTAATATCAAAAACATAAACCTGAAGTTGGTGTCTTATTCTGCCAAAAATGACAAAGTAATATCAAAAACACAGTCCTGAAGTTCATGTCTCTTTTTTGCCAAAAATGACAAAGTTATATCAAAAACATAAAGCTGAAGTTGATGTCTCTTTTTCCCAGAACTGACAAAGTAATATAAAAAACACAGACCTAAAGTTAATGTCTTCTTTTTGCCCAAACTAGCAAAGTGACATAAAAAAAACACAGACAGACCTAAAGTTGATTTTTTTGGGCCAAAATAAACAAAGTGACATAAAAACACAGACCTAAAGTTAAATTTTTGCCCAAACTGGCAAATTAATGTCAAAAACATAAACCTGAAGTTGATGTCTCGTTTTTTGCCAAAACTAACAAAGTGACATAAAAAAAACCCCACAGACCTTAAGTTGAGTTTTTGGCTTAAACTGACAAAGTAATGTCAAAAACATAAACCTGAAGTTGCTGTCTCGTTTTTTGTCAAAACTGGCAAAGAAATGTCAAAAACACAGATCTAATGTTGATTTTTGTGTGCGCTAAACCTTACAAAGAAATGTCAAAAACACAGATCTAATGTTGATTTTTTTGTGCTAAACCTTACAAAGTAATGTCAAAAACACAGATCTAATGTTGATTTTTTTTGCTAAACCTTACAAAGTAATGTCAAAAACACAGACCTAAAGTTGATTTCTAGGCTAAAACTGACAAAGTAATGTCAAAACCACACACACCTGAAGTTGATGTCTCTTTCTTCTTCTACCATGTCAGATGGGCGGATGGCGCAGGCGCAGCCTGATAGACGACGCCAAGTTTGAAACTGTGGCCAACCAGGAGTTCGAGAAGCGGGAGAGGAACCTGAGCCACAGCGACATCCCCGAGCACGACGACGTTTTCGTGCAGAACGGCAGCCAGGCGGCCCCTGTCAAGGCGGAGGCCCTGACCATCAGCTCCTTCCTGGTCAGGCTGAAGGAGGGCCTGGCCAGCAGTGCCCGTCTGCTGAAGCTCTTCGAGGTCAGTGCAGGCTGTGTGTTTGTGTGTGTGTGGGTGTGTTGTGTTTGTGGGGAGTGTGTGTGTGGTGTGTTTGTGGTGTGTGTGTGTGTGTGGGGGGGAGGTGTGTGTGGGTGGGGGTGTGTGTGTGGGGGTGTGGGGGTGTGTGTGGGGGGTGTGTGTGTGTGTGTGTGTGGGGTGTGTGTGTTGTGTGTGTGTGTGTGTGTTTGTGTGTCTGTGTGTTTGTGTGTGTGTGTTGTGTTTGTGTGTGTGCAGTGTGTGTGTTGTGTTTGTGTGGAGTGTGTGTGTGGGGTGTGTGTGTGCGTGTGTGTGTGTGTGTGTTGTGTGTTGTGTTTGTGTGCAGTGTGTGTCTGTTGTGTTGTGTTTGTGTGCAGTGTGTGTGTGTTGTGTTGTGTTTGTGTGCAGTGTGTGTGTTGTGTTTGTGTGTCTTCAATTTTACGTCTGTTCACTTAAGTGATATTAGACGAATGTTGTGTTGTGTGTGTGTGTGTGTGTGTGTGTGTGTGTGTGTGTGTGTGTGTTGTGTGCAGTGTGCAGTGTGTGTGTGTGTTGTGTTTGTGTGCAGTGTGTGTGTGTGTGTGTGTGTGTGTGTGTGTTTATGTGAAGCATTTGTGTGTGTGTGTGTGTGTGCGTGTGCGTGCAGTGTGTGTGTTGTGTGTGTGTGTGTGCAGTGTGTTGTGTTTGTTTGCAGTGTTTGTGTGTTGTGTTTGTGTGTTATGTTTGTGTGCAGTGTGTGTGTTGTGTTTTTGTGCAGTGTGTGTGTGTGTGTTGTGTTTGTGTGCAGTTTGTGTGCTGTGTTTGTGTGCAGTGTGTGTGTTATGTTTGTGTGCAGTGTGTGTGTTGTGTTTGTGTGTTGTGTTTGTGTGTTGTGTTTGTGTGCAGTGTATGTGTGTTGTGTTTGTGTGCAGTGTATGTGTGTTGTGTTTGTGTGCAGTGTGTGTGTTTATGTGCAGCGTTTGTGTGTGTGTGTGTGTGTGGTATGTGTGTGTATGTGGAGTATGTGTGTGTGTGTGTGTGCGTGTGTGTGGAGTATTGGAGGCTTGGTGACTCCAAGTGTTGAGATTCTACAGCGAGTCTCACTTTTTGGAAAATGAGGTCAGGGAGTGTGTTAGGGAACATGTGGGGCTCGATCACTGTGTCATTCATGATCTGAGAACACGAGGTTTCCTGACTGTTACAGCTGGGAGAACACTTTGTGCAGGTGTCTCTGAGTTCCGTTCTTGCTAACGTGAAGGTCTATTACCTGTGGCACTGTCTGCCTGATGTTTAAGTGAGTATTTGCAAGTGCATCTTTTGATAATGCCCTGGAAGTACTTTCTTTGGTAACAGCCCCTCCCTCTTCAGAGAAAAAAAATATAGGCTTCATTTTGGAGGTCTGTCCAGTCAACGTGCCAGTAGACAAAACAGTTCACTGTAGTGATGCAGAATCTGGCAGAGAACACATGTGCGATTTTTTCAGTGCAATAATTTGATGACTGTCGTAGTTTCTTGTTTTTAAGTTTTAGCCTTTTTTCTACCTTTAACCACGCTGAATGGTGTTCCGAAGAAAGCCGTAGGAAGAAAGCTTTGCTGATTTCTATGTTTGGTATCAGTAGAGTTGAATACCACGGTTCCCTCCTTATACACAGATCACCTGGGAGAAGCAGTGGTCTGAGGCAGATAGAGTGCAGATGTATGACAGATGATGCCCATGTGGCTTGGCCTGGCAACAACAGGTCAGTGTCATCACTACAGAATTCTGCTGTTCCTTGGAAAGCCACTTCATTACCATCACTGTTAACTACCCTACTTCAAACGGCATGAGAGGACAGAGTGTAAAACCTCACCTTGACGGACGCTATAGCCGAGTGGTTTGTACCGTTCTGACTGCAAGTCCATAAGTCCATGAAGTCGTGGGTTCGAATCTCGTGGCGTCTGATGAATAAAGGGTGGGGATTTTTACGATCTCCCAAGTCATCTTTAAGTGCAGACCTGCCAGTGCTTTAATTCCCTTCGTGTATTTTCTCTCGCAGAGCAGATATGCACGTTAAAGATCCCGTAGTTTATGTCAGTGTTTGGAGGGGTAGGGAAGCAGGAGCATGCTCAGCGTCCATCCCTAAGTCGAAATGCGGCTGCCTTGATGGCGGCAAAAGTGATGGCGTACGCAGAATCTGACCATTCGTGAAGCTCGGAGCTCTAGCCCAGGAATGAAATCCCCCACATAATTTCATCAAAAAACCGAGTTTGATCAGTTTAGTTTGAGCTAGTAGCTGGACATTCTATTCAAGAATATCAAACTGAGAAGAGGAACTAATGATGGGGTTAGTTTTAATGTAGGAGCTTTTAAATTTGTAAAGTCTTTGCAATACAAGAAAAAATCCACCCCGAAATGGTCTCAAGCATGTGACCACCCCAAAATGGCCTCAAGCAAGTGACCACCCCAAAATGGCCTCAAGCAAGTGACCACCCCAAAATAGCCTCCACTGTTGTGTGGATGAAAAGAATCTGGACGGAGGGATCAGAGGATAGTCAGGAAGAAAAGAGGCAAAAGTACCAGACTGAACAACAAGAAACTGATCTATTGCAGTGCTCTTGGAAAAACTACAATATCTAACGGACATTCATGAAGAACTGCAGCACAGTGTTTATTTTTTAACTTTTTTTCTTTTCTTTTTTCATTCCGAAGATAATGGAATAAGCATTCATGTGCTTTTTTCATTCAGTCCTCGTGTGTATGCAGTTTTGTAAATGTTGTCATCCGTTCCCACCGGCACACAATGGTCTACTCTTCCGAAAAGCGGAACGGGTTTTAACGCGCGTGCGCGCGCGAGTGTGTGTGTGTGTGTGTGTGTGTGTGTGTGAGTGAGTGAGAGAGTGAGTGCCTCTTTTCATCTCCTGATTATTGACAGTGAACCAGTGGTCCCACTCCTTTTGAGTTCAGCTAATACTTTCAGCTTTGTTTCTGCCATTCTTTTGTATGCCACGAGTGAGTGAGAGTGTGTGTGTGTGTGTGGCTCTGGACCTTTCTCTGGTCTGTTTGAAGTACGCCAGTTGTTGTATGTATCAACAAAGGTCTGGAAGCATGGCTGTTCGTTCGCAGGAGGTCTGTCTCTTGGTACAGTTTCCAGCTGTATTGATCACGTCGTGTAGCACCATTTCTACTCTTTCTTCATCTCCTAAAAAAACTTCTGCCCTAACTCATGCTGTCCTGTTCTTGTACTGATGACTGTGCTGTGCTCTACAGAATACAAATCTAGTCCTATGCTAAACCCACCCCTTCCCCCAATGTACATTGAGACAGAAAAAAACACAAAAAATTGGGTGGCGCTGCTTTTGTGACGACGTGCCTTTCCCGGGTAGAGCGGCAAAAACTTCAGACAGAGAACTGCCATGACGTAAAGTGGTGTCCAATACAATACAATACAATACAATGCAACACAACACAATACAATACAACACAATACAATGCAATACAATACAACACAACACAATACAATACAACACAGTACAATAGCAATACAACACAACACAATACAATACAACACAGTACAATACACAACACAATACATACAACACGTACAATACAATACAACACAGTACAATACAATACAACACATACAAATACAACACAACACAGTACAATGCAACACAATACAATACAACAACAATACAACACAAACACAATACAACACAATACAATACAACAACATCAACACAAACACAACACAATACAACACAATACAACACAAAACAATACAACACAATACAATACAACACAAACAATAATAATAATGATGATGTATGGAATTTATATAGCGCTGAATCTTGTAAAGCAACAAATCAAAGCGCTCAGATGGATGTAGCGACATGGCCATGGATGTGGCGACATGGCGATGGATGTGGCGACATGGCCATGGATGTAGCCACGTGGCCATGGATGTAGCGACATGGCCATGGATGTAGCAGCGACATGGCCATGGATGTGGCGACATGGCCGTGGATGTAGCGACATGGCCATGGATGTAGCGACATGGCCATGGGTGTAGCCACGTGGCCATGAATGTAGCGACATGGCCATGGATGTAGCAGCGACATGGCCATGGATGTAGCGACATGGCCATGGATGTAGCGGCATGGCCATGGATGTGGCGACATGGCCATGGATGTAGCCACGTGGCCATGGATGTAGCGGCATGGCCGTGGAATGGGCGACATGGCCGTGGATGTAGCGACATGGCCATGGATGTGGCGAATTGGCCATGGATGTAGTGACATGGCCATGGATGTGGCGACATGGCCGTGGATGTAGCGACATGGCCGTGGATGTAGCGACATGGCCGTGGATGTAGCGACATGGCCATGGATGTAGCGACATGGCCATGGATGTAGCGACATGGCCATGGATGTTGGATGTAGCGACATGGACCATGGATGTTGGATGTAGCGACATGGCCATGGATGTAGCGACATGGCCATGGATGTAGCGACATGGCCACGGTGTTTTGGTTCGTGCTGTTTAAAAGCAGAAGCGATCATTGGTGAGTGCTGAAGCACACCTGGCCGATGAGGAGCTAATGGCCAGCCAGGCAGTTTGTCACAGGGTCAGCTGATCACTTAATGAGATTAGTCAATCAACTGGTTGATCAATCAGTCAGTCACTCAGTTAACCAGGTAATTGATGTATCAACCAATGGGCTTCTGCGTGTGTTTGGGGGGGAGGGAGGGGGAGGGGATAAGATAGGGGACGAGGACAACAGGAATGTGCATGTACAAAAGACCGTGTGTGGGCGCAGTATGTTTGTGTGTGTGTACACAAGCGTGCATCCCTACCACCTGTGACGTAAGAAGCAGAATTAATGGCAGCAACAGCAATACGTCTCACCCCCCTCCCCCTCCCCAATCTTTACCCCTAAAAACCACAAAAGCCAGAGAACCGAAATAAAAAGTGCGGTCGCCATTACCTATCCCGCATAACCACGAGCTAGAAACACGGGAAAGGGTGAGACCACCAAAGAGCCTAACGGGGAAATGACGAAACAGGAAACGGCCCAAAGTTATCTCCCTTGGTTGAGTAGTCTAAGGCAGATGAATGAGAGGCTGGAGGGAAGGAGGGAGGGAAGGAGGGAGGGAGCCCAGTGACTGTTTGTAGAGAGTTAAACAGGGAAGCCCTGACTGATGGGCTGGCCTCTGCCTGTCCAGGCCTTTCTCCCACAGTCTGTTTTCCCTGTCTGCCTACCCTCACCCTCCATCCCTCCCTCCCTCCCCACACTCTGTCCAATTCCTTGTCTGTCTGCCTGTCGTTCGGTCTGTCTGTCTGTCTAACTATCTATCTGTATGTCTGCCTGGCTGTCTAGTCGGTTGATTGGCTGTGATATCCTTGTCTATCTGTCTCTCTCTGTCTCTGTCTCTTTCCCCTGCCTCCTATTTTTTTCTCACTCTCCTTATGTCTGTCAGTCTCTCAATGTCTCTTTGTCTCTGTCTCTGTCCTGTCTGTCTCTATCTCTCTTCCTCTCCCTCCCTTCCCCCCCTCTCTCTCCCCTTCTCTCATATTGGGTGGTCAGTTGCAAAAAATTGTTAAGAAATTAACAGGTTAAAAAGAAATGGATGTATCAGTTAATCATCTGATTAATTCATGTTTATCTACCCTTCTTACTATAAGGGTCTAGTGTTAAGAAACTCCAGCTTATCCAACTACGTTTCACAAGATCTCTCTCTCTCTCTCTCTCTCTCCTCTCTCTCTCTCTCTCTCTCTCTCTCTCTCTCTCTCTCGTATGTCTCTATGTCTATCCATTTCTGTAAAGGTCAAAGAAAAGGCAACAAGAATAGCTACCACCTTTAGAGCCAAAGAAAATGGAAAATGTGTTGAACCCTGATCGAGAAAAAAAAGACCCCCCAAAAAGACACCAAAAAACTCCACCCACAAATAACCAACAAAAACAATAACAAAAGGAGGAACAATTACAATATCAGAAATAGAGTGGCCGGATCGTCCGTTTAGTGCCAACCGCTGGGACTCTATCTGAACAGAGAGAAAGAGAAGAAAGACAGAAAGAAAGAGAGAGAGAGAGAGAGAGATAGAGAGAGAGAGAGAGAATGGGGCAAAAGCAGAAGAAATATCACCTTCAAATAAAAAGCTTCATTTCCCGGCTATTCTTGCCCTGATGGCGACTTTTCGATCGTTGCCATTGACCAGCCTGTTCCGACGGTTAATGGACTGGACCTGGCCGTTTTGATGTGGGCTTGTGGAGAGGACTGGGCGGGTATTCACTACAGGTCATCTCGGGTTTCAGCCCGTTTCCTCTGCCGGAAATGACGTCATCCTGGCCTGGGCAAGGGCTGCGGTGTGTGGTGAATGGCGGTGTAAATGAAGTGACGTCCCCTTTCTTTCTTTCTTTCTTTCTTTTCTTTCTCTCTTTCATTTTTTTCTTTCTCTCTTTGCTGGGAAGGAGGTTGCTTGCTTTGGGGCCGGGTGGAGATGAGGGTTGGGGGGGGGGAGGGGGTGCTGAGAGTGAGGAATTAGAAATCGCTTGTTTGGGAATTTTTATCTTTTTTTTTTTAAAGAGAAGCTGAATGTGAAAGAAACAGAAGGCTTCACTCGAGAAGGTGGCTGTACTTCAGTCTAGTCTCTGTTTTTCGCTATCTCTGTCTCTGTGTCTCTATTCCCTTCACATCTCTGTCTCTCTATCTAGCTCTCTTCTCTCTGTCTCTGTCTTTCCGTCTGTCTCTCTGTCTCTGTCTCTCTGACTCTGTCTCTGTCTCTGTCTCTCTCTGTCTGTCTGTCTGTCTGTCTGTCTGTCTGTCTCTCTCTCTCTCTCTCTCTCTCTCTCTCTCTCTCTCTCTCTCTGTGTCTCTCTTTCTCCCTCGGTCTCTATGTGTGTGATTGTGAAGCTATTGTAACTTATGGCCTTTTTAAATGGGACTACGATCTCACTGAATAAGCTGTCTGCGTCTGTATCTGTTCTCCCACCTCTCCTCCTCTCTCTTGACCTCTTTTTGTCTGTCTCTTTGTCTGTCTGTGTGTCTGCCCCTCCCTTTTTCTCTCTCTCTCTGTCTCTGTCTCTGTCTCTGTCTCTGTCTCTGTCTCTCTCTCTCTCTCTCTCTCTCTGATTTTCATCTAAAACTATTATTAGTAGTTCATTATTATGCTAGTTTTGAATCTCCAATAGAGTGCATCAAAAACTATTGATTATTACTGCTGGATGTAAAAAAAGGAGTACATGAGTGCTTATTCCATTATCATCAATATAAAAGAATAAATAAAAATTAAAATGAATCACATAAAGATAATCACACACACACACACACACACACACACACACACACACACACACACACACACACACACACACACCCCACACACACACAACACACACAACAGAAAGACAGAAAGAAAGAGAGAGAGAGAGAGAGAGAGAGAGAGAGAGAGAGAGAGAGAGAGAGAGAGAGAGAGAATCTGAACCCGAATATGAGAAAGCAGTAACACTATTTACAGAGACAAGACCACAGACTAAAAATTTAAAAAACCCAAACAGACACACCAAGAAAGAGAAGGAGGGGCGGGGTCTTCCTCAAGATCTGCACTTTGGAGGTCCCCCCTGTGGTGAGATGCTCGGGTATGTCACCGCTTCAGCCCTCCGTGAACACGTAGCATTTGGTTATGCTTCGTTTCAGCAAACTGAAGTGGGTAGACCTGTGTTTATTCTAACAGTTGGAACGAGATTATTATCATTTTTCTTATTGTTTTTACCATGAAATGACGTTCATGTTGTGTGATGTTGGCCAGTGTTAGAGGATCTCAGAATTCAGTTTATTTCCCCAAAATACTGCAACCAACCCAGCACATTTAGACTTGTCACTGTTAATGGCTTCTACGAAAGAAAGCTAAGTGTCGTTAAAGATCTTGATCTTTGTTTGTTCAAGGCATTCAAATACGAAGTATTATGTGTATACTGTTAAGGCCTGTTGTGTATTGTTATGATTTTGTTAATGTCGTATATACTCCACCCCCACCCTCCTTCAGTAAGGGCTATGGTCTTTCTTGAATGGAAAATTTTCCGATTCTCTATCTATCTATCTATCTATCTATCTATTTATCTATCTATCTATCTATCTATCTATCTATCTATCTATCTATCAAGCGCTTCGATTTGTTTGTTTTTTTTTACAAGATTCAGCGCTATATAAATTCCATATATTATTATTATTATTATTATTATTATTATTATTATTATTATCTCTCTCTCTCTCTCTCTCTCTCTCTCTCTCTCTATCTATATATCTATTTGTCTGTCTGTCTGTCTGTCTATCTCAGATGAAACGTACAGATCATTTAAAAGCATTTTTGAACAAGAAAAGTATGTTGAATCTGTGGAAACTTACTGTGACCAGGTGGCCATTACACAGACAAGTTTGAATGTTTTGCCTTTCAACAACAAGGTCTATCTATCGCTTTAGAGAACATAGCCAAGACAAAGCATGCCCAGTCTGTGAAACAAAAGCTAAATAATTATAAGGTTCATTTTTGGTAAATTGTTTAATGTACACATAGTTGAGGAATAAACTTCTGATTAATCATAACAATTTGTCTTTTTAGTTTAGATGTGCATAGAGTATCAAACAGTGACCTCAGCACAATAATTATATCTGGCTTTATTTTTGACGCCTTCAATAGAAGAAAAAGCATTGATTTAATGTGCGTAATGTCGTTCCAACTGTTAAAATAAACACATGTCTTTCCACTTCATTTTGCTGAAACCAAGCATAACCAAATGCACAAGATAAAATCAGTAAAATAATGCGCTAATAAGTGTTTGTCTTGATTGCAATATTCATTGCTAGTATAAATTATGGATCAAATGAAACGAAATAGTAGTTTGGGGGATACACTAGAGAGCTTCAGGTGTTACTCATCACTTCGGTTCGTGGTCATCACTTTTAAATCCACTGTGTTCTCACCCCCACCCCCCTCAAACCCCCATGTAATGTGGCCCAAGGCTGATGTACTTTAAATTTCTTCAGTGTTTAGATCTCTCTCTCTCTCTCTCTCTCTCTCTCTCCTCTCTCTCTCTCTCTCTCTCTCTCTCTCTCTGGTCTTCTCTGTCCGTCTGTCTCTCTCTCGTCTGTCTGTCTTTTGTCTCTGTCTCTTGTTGTGTGTCTGTCTGTCTGTCTCTCTCTATGTCTGTCTGTCTCTCTGTCTCTGTGTGTCTGCGTGTCTATCTGTCTGTCTGTCTGTCTCTATCTGTCTGTCTCTCTGTCTCTGTTGCCTGTGTCTGTCTATCTGTCTGTCTGTCTATCTGCTCTGTCTGTCTGTCTGTTCTCTCCTCTCTCTCTCTCTCTCTCCTTCTCTCTCTCTCTCGTTCTCTAGCACGTGCACACACCATTAATCCTACCATCAGGACCTTTTGATCAGTTCCCATTTCTTTATTTGCCTGTCCTTTTTTTTGAAGAAAAGGAGCCAAAAGTTTTAAAGGTGAGCAAGTCTGAGAGCTTAAACCATAAATCTCTCTCTCTCTCTCTCTCTCTCTTCTCTCTCTCCTGGAAATGGCCCACTGGACGTAACACGAGTTTCCACTCACAGCTAATGAAATAGCATTTCCGGTGTAAACCTTGGCAGGATCAATGAGCATGCGCAATGTATTGAGGCGCCATCTAGCGTGGAACACCAGCAATCACATTCATTTTGTCCTGGGCAGCTATCGACGTGCGAGACCTGGTGAGAATGCTAGTAGGGCTCGTTAAAGACAGAACAGAAGAGAGGGAGGGGGGGGGGGGGGGTATGTTGGTTGTTGGTTGTGCTTTGGTAGGCCGATCTTGAAGCAGCCGGGGCTTTGTGCTCCGTGTTTGCTCTCCTCCTCTGACAGACAGCCAATCCTTGTTCCGCCAACAGGGGGGGGGGGGGGGGGGGGGGGGGGGGGGGTGAGGGGGGAGAGGGGGGACTTTTCACAGGCTGTAGCAAACTTTCCGCCCTATGGGGACTGCCTACCTGCCTACCTGACTGCCTACCTGACTGCCTACCTGCCTACCTACCTGCCTGCCTACCTGCCTTCCTACCTGCCTTCCTACCTGACTGCCTACCTGACTGCCTACCTGCCTGCCTACCTGACTGCCTACCTGACTGCCTACCTGCCTGCCTACCTGACTGCCTACCTGACTGCCTACCTGCCTTCCTACCTGACTGCCTACCTGACTGCCTACCTGCCTTCCTACCTGCCTGCCTTCCTACCTGACTGCCTACCTGTCTTCCTACCTGCCTGCCTTCCTACCTGACTGCCTACCTGCCTGCCTACCTGACTGCCTACCTGACTGCCTACCTGACTGCCTACCTGCCTTCCTACCTGACTGCCTACCTGACTGCCTACCTGCCTTCCTACCTGCCTGCCTTCCTACCTGACTGCCTACCTGCCTGCCTACCTGACTGCCTACCTGCCTGCCTGTCCCGCTGACAGTCTTCAGATTTGAAATGTTATTGAATACCGAAGTCGGAATGCAGCTACCTAAATGGTCTGTGGTGGCGGGGGTGGCGGGGGGGGGGGGGAGTGGAGGGGAGTGAGCGGGTGGATGGAGGCGGGGGGGGGGGGGGGGTGGAGGGGAGTGAGCGGGTGGATGGAGGCGGGGAGGGGGGGGGGGGGGGAAGGGGGGGTTAGGGTGGCAGTCGCAGAAGTAAAGATCTTAATTTTGAAAGTGAACCTCAGGAATTGTAGCTGAAGAACGAAAAAAGATGTATTTGTTTTATGATAATAATAATAATAATAATAATAATAGTAATAACAATAATAATAGGAACAGTTATGATAATGATGATAAATGTATACATGTGCTATATTAATTTTTTTAATGATGCTCAATCTTAAACAGCAAACAAAGCAAAGCGCTTACATCACAAGACGATACCCCACAACATAACAAATTGCAACAAGACAACAAACACACCTCAACACCATCCCCACACAAAGTAACACAAGACAAAACAAAAACACACAACACAAAGACACACACACACACACACAACAAAGAGCAATACAATTAGCTGATGACCCAGTGTGTCCTGTAATGAAGTGACCATGCTGAGCGCTGTTGACGTAATTAGTTCATCAACAAGCGTGTCAACATCATCATGATGACGAGGAGGAGGATAAGGAGGAGGAGGAAGAAGAGGATAAAGAGGAGGAGGAGGAGGAGGAGGAGGAGGAAGAGGAGGAGGAGGAGGAGGATGGCTGCCTTTCAGGGCAGAACTAGTCATGACAGAGTGTGCCCACCTGGCTGCCTTCCGTGGCCGCCCTGACACAATGGCGTCATGACATATAATGCTATATAAATTCCACACATTATTATTATTATCATGACATGATGCCAATGTCAGCAACAGGCACAGCGCTCTGTCTGCCCTGTTTGGGGCTTCTTCTTTTTTGCATCAAGTTGGAGTTTTGGTTGTTGCTTTGTTTGTTTCTTTGTTTGTTTGACTGTGTTGTTTGGCTGTCCTTTGTTGCTTTGATTGTGTTGTTTGGTTGTCCTTTGTTTGTTTCTTTGGTTATTTGATTGTGTTGTTTGGTTGTCCTTTGTTTCTTTGTTTCTTTGATAGTGCTGTTTGGTTGTCCTTTGGTTTTGTTGTCATTTGTTTCTTTGGTTTTGTTGTCCTTTGTTTCTTTGTTTTTCTTTAGATTTTGTTGTCTTTTCTTTGTTAGTTTGTTGGTCTTTTGATTATACCTTTGAGTCTCATTAGTTTGGATAGCTGAAGAAGTGTGGTGAAGAAACACGCTGGTATGGAGGGAGCTGGGTGTGCACATGCAGAAGATCAAATATGCACGTTACACATCCCAAGCTCATGTAAGTGTTTGGTTGACTGAATAACTAAATGATTGACTGACTGGCTGGTTGACTGACTAACCAGCCGTCTGATTGATTGTCTTACTTACTAGCTTACTGACTGACTGACTCAATGACTGACTGACTGACTGACAAACCTCTTAAACTCTTTGACGCTGGAGGAGTCAAGTCAAGTCAAAAACACTTTAATCATTCCATGAAGGGTAATTACAAGTCGTTGGCTTACTGCACAAACTCCCATTTTCAACAGTGTGTCATGAGCAAATTAAACATGGCGGAGCCCAGACCTTTCCAGGTAGCAAGATGCATGCTGGGCATGTTCATGTCACCCATTCCAGCAGACACAACGAGTAACCTTTCTACAGAAGACAGATAGGTTCTTCAACACATAATTATATTATGTGAGATGCTTTGTGTGTATGGTTTGCACACGACGTTTTAGTTTATGGTCTCATCGGAAGGACTTTGAGGGAAGTGGAGTCGGTACTGATGTTAACTTCAGGGGAAAAATCCCTTCCCGTGGATACCTCAGCAGAGAAAGAAGGCCGGTACAGGGAGGCCTAGTGGTTAGAGCTCCTGTGACAGACAGCAAGAGCTGCTGTCTGAGCCTTCCACGACCACGAGGAAGATTGCAAGCTCAATGCTGTAGCAACCAGGCTGTCCTATTCCTTGACTGCTGCAGGAGTCGTCGTCAGTGCATGTGCACTGCACTGCAGTGTGCAGTCTGTAGAGTGACTGCTGCAGGAGTCGTCAGTGCATGTGCACTGCAGTGTGCAGTCTGTAGAGTGACTGCTGCAGGAGTCGTCAGTGCATGTGCACTGCACTGCAGTGTGCAGTCTGTAGAGTGACTGCTGCAGGAGTCGTCGTCAGTGCATGTGCACTGTACTGCAGTGTACAGTCTGTAGAGTGACTGCTGCAGGAGTCGTCAGTGCATGTGCACTGCAGTGTGCAGTCTGTAGAGTGACTGCTGCAGGAGTCGTCAGTGCATGTGCACTGCAGTGTGCAGTCTGTAGAGTCTCATTTGTACCAGTTGAAGTGGGTAGAGGACAGACAGACAGACGGACAGACGGACAGACGGACAGACACAGACAGACAGACAGACAGACAGACAGCCCTGTCCACACTCCCTGCTGTGTTCGGGGCACCTGGCCTGTTAGCAGGGAGGGAATAGGTTCAGGACAGGTTTTGTGGCCAACTACCAAATCTTGGCAACATTGGTACAAGTTGAGAGTGCAAAGTATTGAGCGTTAGAAAGCTTTATAATAATAATAATAATAATAATAATAATAATAATAATAATAATAATAATAATAATAATAGTGTTAGTAGTTGTAGTAGTCTTCGTCGTCGGCGTCGTCGTCGTCGTCGTCGTCCTCCTCCTCCTTATAATCATCATCATCATCATCAGCAGCAGCAGCAGCAGCAGCAGCAGCAGCAGCCAGCAGCAGCAGCAGCAGCAGCAGCAGCAGCATCATCATCATCATCATCATAACACTAATGATAATAACACTTATAATAATAATAATAACAATAATAACAATCATCATCATCATCATATAACACTAATGATAATAACACTAATAATAATAAAGACAATAAAACTAATAATAATAAAGATAATAACAATATTAAAGATATAATAATAATAATAATAATAATAATAACAATGATGATGATGATGATGATGATGATGATCATCATCATCATCATCATCATCATCATCATCATCATCATCATCATCATCATCATCATCATCATCATCATCATATCATCATCATCATCATCATCATTAGTAGTAGTAGTAGTAGTAGTAGTAGTAGTAGTAGTAGTAGTAGTAGTAGTAGTAGTAGTAGTAGTAGTAGTAGCAATAGAAGTAGTAGTAATAGTAGTAGTATGATTTTTTTTTCTTTTGGTAGATATTTACAATGCAAAACAGATAGAAATGCAATTAAATACTAATTGGGAGAAAAGTCAAAATAAAGTAAAAGATTGAAAACATACACTCAAGCGATTATTGAGTAATCTATACATACTGATTCAAAACACACACTCAAGCGATTATTGAGTAATCTATACATACTATCCTTTAAAGTTAGAGGTGTCCCATGACCTATGTGGTCGTAGGGGAGCGAGGCATCAGAAACCTCAACTTCTCTAAGACCCAGCATATTGAGGGCGACGCCTATCTCCTCTCCCTAGCTGCTTTACCTAGCCTGACCCTAAAGAGGCAGGAACCCTATTACAGCTGGGTGAACTGGGGAACTGTACTGAAGCCAAGGCACGCAAACGGTCACCCATCCACCTGGTAACCACGCTTAATGCTGCTTAGCCCTAACTTGGGGAAAGCAGTGCTCTGACCACTGAGTTAGGCTATCCCGTCCCCACCATCGCATACATACACAATAAACGCCTACTCGGATGAATGCAGTGGCGTGCATGCACACGCACACGCACACGCAGAGAGAGAGAGAGAGAGAGAGAGAGAGAGGGAGAGAGAGAGAGAGAGACACACACACACACACACACACACACACACAAAGGGAGAGAGCGTTGCGCCATTTGCAGGCTACAAGATTCAGCAGTAACAAGCTACTGCTCCATTTGGCGACATCATCTTTGCAGCCATTCCTCCTATCAGAGGCACGGACCAGCTCAAACAAGGAACGGAGAGAGAAAACAAACAAAACAAAACAAACAAAACAAACCAGCTCAAACAAATGAGCTGAAACAAATAAGCAAACAAAGAGAAAATGAACGTGAGAGAGCCAGGGAGCGTTGGCCTCGTGATATTTATTTAGCTGGCGGCAGCATTGAGCCAAGTGGATAGAGGGACTGTTGTTGTTTTTATAACCATTATCGTCCTGATGGCTGCTTGTCGGTTCGAATCTCGGCTGTGCCTTGTTGATTATGGGTCGGTGATGTGTGTGGAGATTATTCAGATCACTGTGTCCGCAGACCTGTCAATGCCTTGCATTGTGACAATCTCCCAGGTCAACCTGTGTGTTTCCCTGTGGGGATACCGGGGGTGGGGTGGGGGGCTATCAGTACAAATAGCAACCCCACCTTTTGGAAATTCTTTGCCACAAGTTTCCTCTTTTCTATCCCTCTCTTTGTTTCTGCCTTCTATCTTTTCTTCCCGCCACCTTCTTCCTGTCTATTTTCTGCCTGCTTGGTCCGTTCTGTTGCCATCTGAGTGTTCCACGACGAAGGAGAAGAAGAAAAAGAAGAAGAAGAAGAAAAAGAACAACAACAACAACAATAAGAGAAGAATTATAAAAGATAAAAATGACTTTATCTGTAACCCACAACCTAAAGCATCAAACTGTTGTAGTGGGTATCGCAAAAAAGTCTTCTAACTAATGATGCTATTTTCATATTTTTATGAACTCAACAAGACAAGCACCTTTGCCAGTCAACATGTCCCTAGCACTGTGCTCAGCGTAGGATGACCGAGTGTTGTGAAGATATTGGTAGAGCAACAGCAAGAAGGAAGGTGGCAGGACAGTTAGGACCTTTACCTGCCTAACAGGTAAACCGTCAGGTTCTAGGTTCGGTTCCCAGCCTTGCCCTTTCTTCCCAGTTTGATGGAAAAATCGAACTGAATGTCAAAGTCCTTCAGGTGAGACAATGAACCGAGGCCCTGTGTGCGAAAGTACGCACATTTTGTACGCACGTTATAAACCCGTTCCGACTTTTGAAAGAGTAGGCCATTTCGTGTTGGTGGGAACGAATGACAAAATGATAAAAAGACGTGTGCACACAGGTGTCGTGTTTAAACGTCATGCCCGAAACATAAGTTCGGCTACCTAAATGTTGTGGAAATGAACGATGGCATACGCAAAACTTCCACCAATGGTGAACCTCGGAGCTCTAGCTGAGGAAAGCAGAAGAGGAAAGAAGAAGAAGACAGACAACGCATTTGGAAAGATCTCGAATCGCGTAATTGATGTGGAAGACCGGTAGGATCCCGCATCAAAGGAAAAGACGACCAGAGCTGCAGAGGCTGGAAACGAGGCGATACAGAGTGTGATGGAAACGTGTGTTCACTGAGGGACGGCCTGAACAGCCTAGCGTTAAATCAGACCCACTTACCGGCCCCTCTCCATCCAAAACCCGCACTAGCTCCCTCTAACGAGTATCTGCCTCCAGCTCCCCATCCCTACCCCACACCCCGCAGTTCATCTGCTCTTCCTTAGACTTTCACATGAATTCGATATCGGTAAAATAGATGTGGAAACCAAACTGGAGACTGGTATGCCAAAAACCATCAGGGAAGGCCACACACTTTTGACAGGTTTTTCGTTGTTGTCTTTATTCCACTAAAATTAACTGCGCGAAGATGATGATGAGGGTTCTGCTAACAACTGTAGTTGCCTTCTTTAAAATAAAAAAATAGTACATCAGTTGGTCGCCTGGACACTTAGAATTTCCTCCCCTGGCAAAGAAGATCAGTCTGCAAGGCTATTCCTCCTCACTGTCGGAATTCGGACAGCACTAAGATGTTTGTAGAGGAGAACTGAAGTCCTGTACAATAACTACCAAGTGTGAGAGGGAGTAGACCTGAGATCAAAGGTTCACGACATTGTTTGTGCTCTTTGCCTGACGAAACACTGTGCGCTAATGAGCGAGGCGTAGAGTTCCTTCCCCTGACAGAAAACACAGTTACCTTTTTTAGAACTTTTGAGTTTCATAACAGTTCGTCGCTGCCACACTTGGAATTCCCTCCCCTGGCTGCTACTACTAAAATTCCTAAATGCTGCATCTTCATGGGAGTTAATTGAATAAACTTGTAAATGACTATTCCACAAAGATTTCTTCTGTGCAAAGTTGCACAAGTTATATTTTAAGAACCGTATTAAATATTACACAGACACTAAATTTCCCTCCATTATTCGATCAGCTGTATAGTATAAGAATGTGAATGTCGATGAGCGCTGTGTGTATGTGCGTGTGTGCGCATGTGTCAGTATGTGTGCATGTGTGTATATGTGTTTGTGCATGCATGCGCGTGTGTGTGACTTTTAAGATATAATTTTATCACTTTATATCTTAAATATTTCTGTTTATCATATATATATAATATATATATATAAATATATATATATATATATAACACAAGACAGCCAGAACAATACAGTACACATTCTTTTTCACAGATCTTCTGGTATAATCTCAAGTGCTCTTGTTTGGGGGGTGGGGGGGGGAAATGGTGGGGGAGGGGGGGGGGGCAGAAGACGAAGTAGTGCGCCTGTGCACAATGGACAATAAAGTGATGGCATTCCTCTTGTGACGCTAAGAGCTGTGACACTGTGACTGTGCGCAGTGTCGTGACAGCAACAGCAGCAACAACAGCAGCAACAGCAGCAGCAGCGATACCTGCCCCCCCCCCCCCCCCCAGTCTGCGTGGGCTTGTGTTCATACAACGTGTGTATGTGTGTGTGTGTGTGTGTGTGTGTGTGTGTGTTTGTGGAAAGAGAGAGAGAGAGAGAGAGAGAGAGGAGAGAGAGAGAGAGAGAGAGAGAGAATGAATGAATGAATGAATGATCTTTATTTTTCAAGAGTTACAGAGCAAGTATTCTTATACTTTTTAGAAAATTGATTAACTGATGGATTTATTGATTTGAAGATTGGTTGATTGATTTGAAGATAGATAGATAGATAGATAGATAGATAGTGTGTGTGTGCGTGTGTGTGTATGTGTATGTGTGTGTACAAATGTGTATGTCTGTGTGTGTGTGTGTATCTGTGTGTCTGTGTCTGTGTTTCTGTGATCAGTAATTGCTAAAAAGCTGACAAGAAAAACAATGCTGGCACAAAAAGAAGTGCACCACTTTGATGGTGCTGTAGAGACCCAAACAAGACCCAGATGACCGAAACATGGAACAGCGCAGCATAACAACTGCAGGATGCTGGTTGGCCTTTTCGCTGCAGTCGTTAATCTCACTACAACATACGACGGGATAGCCTGGTGGTTAGAGTGATGCGCTCGTGATCTGCTGACCGGGTTCAAATCCCGTTCAAGAGGATTTTTCATCTGGAGTTAACATCAGTGCCGACTCCACTCCCCATAAAAGACCTTTTGCTGAGACTATAAACCGAGGTCCCGTGTGCGAACTCACGCAGAACATCTTGTGCACACGTTAAAACCCGCTCCGCTATTTTGGAAGAGTAGGCCTTTGTGTGCCAGTGGGAACGGAGGAATAAAGTTTACAAAACTGCATACGCACGAACACTGGATGTAAAAAAGCACATGAGTGTTTATTCCATCATCCTCGAAATGAAAGAATGAATAAACAAAATAAATAAATACATACATAAATGTCATCTAACAACGAATTAACCAATTAGTCGATGTTTTTAATGGTAATCACTGTTTTCACTTCAAAATTTCTGTATTTATCCAAAACTTCAATCAATCAATCAATCAATCGACGAGTCTATTAATCAATGAATCAATTCGTCAAATCATCAATCAGTTAAGGGCTTTTTTTTAATTGTAACCACTGATTTTACTTTGCATCTAGCTGATTACTTCGATCAATAGTTGATTAAATGCTCAATCAGTTCAATAAAATGATCAATTCATCCATCAATAAACCACTCAGTCAGTTAGTGATGTAGCACATATAAAGAGATTTCTTTTTATCGCACACCACCTGGAAATGCCACTTCTTTCATTGATTTATTTTTATTTTTATTTATATTTACACCACTTTAAGTCACGCGGATTTCTCTGCTATCTGAAAGCTGTGCACCAGTCAAGCTGCAATGAGTTCCCTCGGTACAACTCGTTCTCTCACGTGGAACTGCATTAGCCGCGCAGTACAAGGTACTGGTGATGCCATAACCTGTGTGGTCGTTGGGGAGCCAGGTGTTAGAGACTTCAGCTTCTATAAGGACCAGCATATTGAGGGTGGCACCCATCTCCTCTCCCTCGCTGCTTTACCTCCCCTGACCCTAAAGAGGGCAGGTACCCATTTACGGTTGGGGTCCATCAGGGCTGCCTTCTCTCACCTGTACTCTTCAACCTCTTCCTCGAAAACATCATGACAGAGACTGCAAAACCAGCACACGTCCATCTCAATTGGTGAGAGACCCCTTTGCAACCTCAGATTTGCAGATGACATTGACCTCATGGGCGGCAGCAAACAAGAACTGCAAAACCTCACAGATAGTCTATCAGCATGGAGGTCAGTACAGAGAAATCAAAGACCATGATCAACAGCGCAAGTAATGACAGCACGGAAATAAAGATGAATGGAGAAATACTGGAAGAGGCGAGCCATTTCAAATACTTAGGCTCCATCCTAACAAAATATGACACATCAAACAATGAAGTGAAAGCTCGCATTGCAACAGCAACATCTGCTCTAGCCAGACTCGAGAGGATCATCAGAAGCAGCAACATCAGCTTCTGCACCAAATATCACCTCTACAAATCCCTCGTGATATCTATCCTCCTATATGGCTGTGAATCATGGACTCTGTCAGCAGAGCTAGAGAGGAGAATCCAAACATTCGAGAACAAGTGCCACAGAAGACTCCTCAAAATATCATACAAAGAACACAAGACCAACAACTATGTGAAAGAAGAAATCAAAAAGCGTGTGGGCCCCAAGAACCTCTGCTCTCCATCATAAAGAGGAGAAAACTGATGTGGTTTGGTCACACCACAAGACACAACACCTTAGCAAAAACCATCTTGCAAGGAACATTGGAAGGCAAGAGAAGAAGAGGCCGCCAAAAGAAATCATGGGTTGACAACATTAAAGACTGGATCGCCCAACCCCTGCAACACCTTCTACTAACCACACAGGATCGTGAAGCATGGAAAAAGATCTCTGATGCGTCTTCTCTCATGTCCCCCCTACGTCCTTTGGGACATGGGACTGAGTGAGTGAGTGAACTATGGAGTACTGTACAGAAGCCAAGGCCCGCAAATGGTCGCCCATCCACTTGGTAACCACGCTCAATGCTGCTTAACCTTAGCTTGGGGATACGTGAGTGCTCCAACCACTGAGCTATCCCGTCCCCTTATGCCAATAACATAACAGCAGACATAGGTTGCGTGGGAGGAGAGGAACCTAGAATGTCACACACAGACAAAAAAGAGACCCCAAGCCAAAAAAAAGATGCAATGGCCATGTGCTCTGTCAAGCCCGAAATGTTAAAAACCAGTACGGAGGGGGGGGGGGGGGGGGGGGGGGGAGGAGGTGGAGGAGGGAAATGACAAGCAAGAGCCGAACTAATCAGCAGAAACAGGTGAACTTGCTGATTATCGATTTCCGTGTGTGCCCCTGTCTCTCCGCTCAACGAGAACCGTCATAAAAGGGTTTGACTGTCCAGTGACAAGTTGGTTATGAGGGCCCATTTGGGCTGGTGTTCTATTTCAGCCCTCCGCTTTTCTGCCTGTTATGATAATTGAAAGCAGAATGAGGGGGAATGAGGGGGAATGAGGGGAATGAGGGGGAATGAGGGGGAATGGACAGCAGATTGTTAGTAGACAGGCAGTGGGTGCTGAGAGTTAGCAGCTTGAGGCTGCTGTCTTTTTTATGAGCTTTGCTCTTCAATGTCAATGGTTTTTTAATAGAAAAAACAACAAGGTTGATCTGTCTCATTTTTCAGTATAGTGTGTCATGTAAGGACAAGGGTATTCAATTCAAAACAATGTTCATGCACTTGCCTATTGGTGTGTGTGTGTGTGTGTGTGTGTGTGTGTGTGTGTTTGCGCGCATGCGAGCATACATGCATGCGTACATGAGCACGCACAAGAGTGTGAACCAACACATACACATGTTGTGCAAGTGCGTGTGCTAATGATATGCACCAAGCTACATGCAAGGCCTTTAAAAGCTTCTTGTGTTAGATATACACACATCGTTATGTGTCAAGATTGGTGCTCATTACTCTTTACTGAGTTTTGTTTTTCTTATGGACACTTTGACCATTCCATGTAAATGGATCACTCTGCTTGGGGGGGGGGGGGGATGTTTACGTAACATTAATTCACAATTGTTGCTAAGTTTGACACTGCAGTCCCCCGACCTCAACCCCTTCCAAGCCTACCATGAAGCGTTGCCATTAGTGTGCTATATTTATGTGATATTCCAATGCCGGTGTGAGTGCCTGTGTGTGGTAACCTATACTGTACATAGGGAGGTGCTGAGAGAATGTGTCTGTAGCTGTTAGACAGATCAGATTAGAGCCCACTTTCATTTACGAAGTTCTGTCTAACCTCCTGACTCTCCTCTATGCATAGAAAGAGCAGGAAAGAGTTCAAACATTAACAAGTCTGATTATATGTTTTTAAAGGAGTTAATGCTCCTTGATTCAAGTATGAATCCAGAGCCTCACTTGGGTAATCTCTTAAAAGGCCGCCATTGGCTGGTCTAGAGTGCTGAATCAAGCCACGTCCGGTGAGCTCAATGGCTGAGAGATCTGTGAACAGTTCAGACAGATGCTGACATGGGTCTGGTTTGGCGGGTATCTGTTGTGGTGATGTCGACTTTACCCCCAAGGCCAAGTCATTGATTAATTGTTTGATTTCTTAGGGATTATTGATTAATTGATTGATTGATTGGTAGGTTGGTTGGTTGGTTGGATGGTTGGTTGGATGGTTGGCTGGATGGTTGGTTCATTTTTTTTCGTTGGCTGGTTGGCTGATTGGTTGGTTGGTTGGCTGGATGGCTAGGTGGTTGGATGGTTGGCTGACTGGTTGGTTGGCAAATTGGTTGATTTGTAGGTTGGATGATTCACTGATTGATTGAATAACTAGATGATCGACTACGGCTGGTTTGTTGATTGATGACTGATTAATTCATTTTATCGATTGAAATAATCAGCAATACGAGAGGATTGTGTTTTTTGTTGGAGAGATTTGCGAGGACAAGGGAAAAACGGCTGCAAATGACATGGACGTCTCATGCTAGAAACATGGCACGTGTCGTCCATTCACATCTTTATGGCCTCTTAACAAGACAAATCACTCCACGTCTTTTTGTGCATGCAAGCCGTTAGAGCACATATGTGCAATCACTGACAACATTCACACATGTGCACTCGTGCCCGCACATTTCACGTACATACACGCACACGCACGCGCGCACACACACTTGCACGCGTGCGCGCGCTACAATAGAGAGAGTCATCGTCGACATCATCATCATTATCATCATCATCATCATCATTATGAAAGCGGATCAGCACACTTGGTAAAAGGCATTCAGGACTGCAATTCTCGTGGATTCTTACAAGGCTCAAACCAGCAAAGCAGATGCCTCTGAGATCCTTAACCTGCATGCTTGTCATGTAGAAAACAGTTGTCAGCATGGCAGACAGTTTCCAGTATTGTGATAAAGACTCTGAGGTCAGTAACACATTATCTGAATAAATAACAAAAGATATGCTCTGTATATGTGCCTCTGAATTATATCCGATTTTATTGCTTCATGCCCTTCTGTTCCCTGATTTTATTGACTTTTGGGCAGTTCTTGCTTCAGCAGCAATAGCTAGCAAAAACAGCAGCAGCAAAAGGAGCAGAAGCAGCAGCAACAACAGAATCAGAAGCAACCGAACCCTCAGTAACAGAAACAGCAGCAGTAGCAGCACTGTGACGTTGTGAAGCAGAAGAACCATCATCAGAAGAAAAGAGCAATGAATGTCACAGACTTAGGGCACCATTTCAACACGGCTTCATTTCGTTTTAACGCCAGCATAACGCGTGTTATGCCCTCATTGTCATTGATCCCCCAGCGACAAAGCATTTCAGGTCGAGGGATCAATCCTTTATTCGGGGATGTGACGGACTGGATATTGACACTTCTCCTCTGCTTCACGCGGACATTATAAAGGCTGTAAACTGTTGAAATGTCTGCAAGCAGACTCCGAAACAATGACAACATTTACAACAATCGATAGATAGCGAGCGTGGAAGCGCGTCCTCACGTGTGCGCGCGAGAGTGTGTGCGTGCGTGCGTACACACACACACGCACGCACACACACAAACATGCTTAAAGGCTTCACTCACAGCAAAATCATGTGATAAGGTAGGCATATAAAGGCATGCGCACACAGACATGTTCAGAGACAAACTACAATTCTATCTATCTATCTATCTATCTATCTATCTATCTATCTATCTATCTATCTATCTATCTATCTATCTATCTATCTATCTATCTATCTATCTATCTATCTACCGATCGATCGATCGATCTATCTATCTATCTATCTATCTATCTATCTATCTATCTATCTATCTATCTATCTATCTATCTATCTATCTATCTGTCTATCTGTCTATCTATCTATCTCTCTCTTTTTATCTATCTATCTCTCTCTTTTTATCTATCTATCTATCTATCTCTCTATCTATCTATCTCTCTATCTATCTATCTATCTATCTATCTATCTATCTATCTCTCTCTCTCTCTACCTATCTATCTATCTATCTATCTATCTATCTATCTATCTATCTATCTATCTATCTATCTATCTATCTATCGTGTATGTGATATGTGTGTGTGTGTGTGTGTGGCTATGTGTTATGTGTTGGCATGCCTACATGGAGTGTGAGTATTGGCACAGGAGTGGCTATATGTACTTAAACATGTGCATTTTTCCAAGGGCACAGACTTGTGTCCACATGCAACATTCAGGGACAATCATTCACTGACTTCTTGCACAGACGTTAAGGTTGCAGTCTATCTCAGCGATGAAAAACGACTTTTCTCTACAGAAGACCAAGGGGCTTCAGTAAATCGTTCTTCCAGGCCCCTCAGTCAGCCTGTTGGCGCTGTTTCCGTCCCTGAACTTTCAGCAGGAACAGGAATTTAATCGACCAGCTGGCTGGCCTAAAGTTGACTGGTCACGAACAAGCACCATTACATCACCAGGCCACAAAAGTGGGCGCTTTCACAAGCTCTCTGGACCAACCCTACAGCCATTCCACAACCCCCCATTCAGCCATTGAGTTCACCGGAAGTGGCTTGATTTAGCACTCTGGACCAATCAATGAAGGCCTTTCAAGAGACTGCCAAAGCAAGGCTATGGCTACACAGCTTTGGGCATTGGGCGCAGAACATTTAAACATTTTTGGATCACACATGTCAATGTTTAAAATGTTCCCTGCGGTTGCTCTGCCTTGAGTTTCGCAAGGAATTTTTCATAAAACGATTTTTAGGACTAGTGAAATTTGGCTGATGAGAGGATAAGAGGCCAAAGCCTGAAATATTGAGCTACACTTGAAAGTCATCTGAAAATCACATTCTCTTAAATGCGTGTAGCCTTATATAGGCTACTTTTCACTAATATTTTAAACTGTATTTTAACTCTTTGATAAAATAAAGTATTTCAGTTGAGTGATATTTGTCTTGTTATACAATCTGTTATAAGAACTTGATTTATATCATCAAAATGTGTGTGCATGTGTACGAATGTGCCCACTGTGTGTGTGTGCATGCACATGGGTTGTGTGTAAGTGAGTAGATGTGCGAGCATACTGGTGCGCATGAGTGCATGTGATTTTACACGGGTGAGTTTATGCCTGGCTTAGGAATTGCTGATGTGTTGGTGCTTTTTTTTCTTGCAAAGGGTGTGTGCTGATGTTTGGATACTGTTTGGTGGTGTTAATTGTGATTATTTGTCTGTTTACTGTTTGTATGAATGGCTTGTAGCCCATATCAATTTCACCGTTAGTGAGATGATAAAGTATTTGAATTAAATAGCCAGCATTTGACTGGTTTTCAGAAAGCTGCATATCAAAATGTGACCACTTTCTATGGTAGACTTTCTGGGATTGGGGCATTGATCTATCAATGTCAGCAGGAATTGTAGATGAGTGCGATATAATAACACCCACCCTTACCCCCTGGTCCTTACATAAGGGTACTGATATTGATTTCACGAGTTTTGATGTTTACAGAATGAGAATTATGAATCAGATTAGTTCCATAACTTTGTTGTTTCATAACATGCATAACTTGTATAATACCCACCACACACAGAGAGAGAGAGAGAGAGGAGAGAGAGAGAGAGAGAGAGAGAGAGAGAGATGCAAAAAAATGGATGTGAATTTTTTTCTTCAGCCTAGAGTCACTTTTACAAAGCACATTTACATCAATATCCTCTACTTTTACTATAAGACCAAAGCTAAGCGCAAAATAAAGTGCTCTTTACACACACACAAACACACACACACACACCACACACACACACACACACACACACACACACACACACACACACACACACACACACACACACACATGGGCAAAATAAATGCATTTCTTATTCAATGTACAATCTGGAAATAAAAATTTGACTTGACTTGACTTCACACACACACACACACACACACACACACACACACACACACACACACACACACACACACACACACACACACACACACACACACACGCCCTCGAGACAGTGACTCTACAAATAGTAGTACTTCACTGAGGGTATCTCTGTGTGTTTTATCAGTATTTTTGCGTATTGTTCTTCGGAGTAGAAAACCAAACCCAACAACAAACAACAACAGACTCATTGCATGGACTCCATTGCCAGCCACAGACATTCTGACACAATCTGAGTTTTGCTGTTTCCGAGCTCTGAAGCTTCTCCTTTGATCATGATTGGCAATAAAGTTGTGATAGTTGCCTTCTACCCTAAAACAAAAAACTTGGTGAAACTGTGACTGCATAATTATTTAACATCAGCAGCCCTAAGGGGAAAATTCTCATCAGTCTTTTTACGTTTTTTTGGTGGTGGGGGGGGGGGGGAGATTTTTAGCAGATGTGGGTAGGCTCATGTTGGCAAAAAATAATCACTGTGTGTGTGTGTGTGTGTTGTGTGTTGTTGTCGGTAGCCATTGTTCATGTACTCAAAAGTTCGCGTGCATAAAAAAGTTCACCGATTGGTAACGGTAAAGGGACCAATTATGGAATGAATTGATAAAAGATGACAATAATTCTGGCATAAGCAGAGATTTCTATCATTCCTGCTGATCTTTCTGTAAAAATCACATCATTGAGTCTATGAATACAATCAATGAATCAGTCAGCCAATGATGTATCAATTGTTCTTTTAGAAAATTAATCAATAAAAGTCAATCAGGTAGCCAGTAACCATACAGGAATAATATTAAATCAAGAGGGTGATCTTTTGACCCTCTTAGGTGGATAAGTGGTGGTGGTGTACGTAGGAGAGGGGGGAGGTGGGGTCTATATTTATCTATCTTATATCGGCAACCAATCTATTGTCATGCCTGTCTGTCCTCTGCCGCTCTCTTAAAAACCACAATGGTCACGCCTGTGCACGTTTTGATGCTGTGTGTATATCTCTCCTTCTACCTTTTGGGCATGATTCCTGGCAGAGATGACCAGGGCAGGGAGAAATGGGCTTGAAGTTGTGGCAAAACCACCCCGTGGCAAAACCAGCCCGCTTTCTGCATAATCAACGAAGTAGTAATCATCAAAATGCATGAATAAGTGACTCATTTCTGTACTTGATAGTTCACTTGTCACTGACACAAGAAATTAATTAAAAATCTGTCCCTTGATGTTCTTTCTATGTTATTTTATGCCCTTACACAAAGCATGTATAAAATCCATTTGGGTACATTGCTTTGAACTCAATATCACGTGAAATCATTAGAACTTCAAAGCTTTTCAAGTGAGAAAATTGAGAAGTAAAAGTGATAAATAATTATGAATACAAACACATAAGTGCACTAACACTGAAGTCGGAATCCTGCTGCCTTCATGATGGTGAAAACGGTATAATTCACAAAATCTCACCATTGGTGAACCTCAGAGCTCTAGCCAAGGAACAAAAAAGATACGTGAGCAAATACATGTTTGACATGCAATCAACTTGTATGCTACACTTGACCTTTGATGATCTATTAATCCCATCATGAATCCCACAGGTATAGCAGATGATGACTGAGTTTTTTGTAAGATCAGAACAAACATTCTAAATAATCGAGCCTTCAAAAGTGATCCAATCATTATGACAGGATCTCCACTGGCTGGATACCTTGTGGCAGCTGAACTCCAATTGGTATTCCATGGAGTTCTCCTCTCAGAATAGAACTGAATGTGTCAAGGTGTGGTAGTAAATTCTAAAAAAAGAAATGGGAGTGGTGTAGGAGTGGAGAATGTAGCTATTTTTAGAAACTAACTCACAGGTTAATGTGCCTGTGGTGTGAGTGTGCGTGCACACACACATGTCATGTCATGTCATGTCACCCTGTCAGCACAGAGTTCCAGAGCGAACACACTGGGGGCAGGGGGAAAACTGGCCAGTGACTGGCGAACATGGAACAAATCAACAGACAGGTGAACCTGCTGATTATCGATTTCCGTGTGTGCCCCTGTCTGTCCGTTCAATTAGAGCCGTCATAAAAGGGTTTGACTGTCCTGTGACAAGTTCGTTATGACGGCCCATTTGGGCTGGTGTTCTATTTCAGCCCTTGGCTTTTTGCCTGTTGGGATGATTAAAAACAGAAGGACGGAGAATTAACTCCAGATTGTTAACGGCCAGTTTCAAGAGGCTTTAGGAAGCTTTTATGGACGTTTCTTTCTCTTAATGGCGGATTTTCTTTGGTTTTTATGCTTTATTTTATTTTCAGATATGAATGAGTTAAAGTAAACATGGATGGCCCACTTTTCAGTTATGTTCTCATGTAAATCCTTTTGTTTGCTTAACTTAATTTTTTATTTCTTTTTGAATTGAGAATTTGTAACTGGTTATTTGCACTTGTTTTCCTACGATCCTTTTTTAATCAACCCACACTGCTAAAAGAAGAAGAAGAAGAACTGAATGTGTCAAAATAAACCCAAAATACATTGTTTTCTCGTTGGATATACATATGAATAGATAGACAGACAGGCAGACAGACTGACAGATAGCTAGATAGATAGTTTGATTGATCGATTGATCAATCAATAGATAGATAAATAGATGAATGTAGGCATTCCATCAAAATTAAGTCATCAAAAATAAAACATTTTCTGAATAACCACTCTCGCAAACTCTTTTTTTGCGGCCATATTTTGCCTATAGTTGACTATGCTTCATCTCTTTGGGACAGCTGCAGTGATACAAATTTAAAATTGATTCATTGATTATATTAAAGAGCACTGAAACTTGTTCTTTTAAAATCAAGCTCCCTAACCATCAACGATTATAAGCAAACAAATATTCTAACATTCAAAAACAGACTTTATCTTAATAAAGCCCTATTTTTACAGAAAGTTGTCAATGGAAATGTCCCTCCAAAGATCACCAATAGCTTCAAAATCAATGAACACAGACATAATCATCTACTAACATTTCCGAAACCAAGAAATAATCTTTTCAAAACAAGCTTCTTGTACTCAGGTAGTGATTTATGGAACAAGCTCCCAAAACGCTTAAAATGTATCAAAAACAAAAATCAGTTCAAGACACAGCTAAAAAGCCATCTAATGCATACATGCCTAGGAATTGACTTATAAGGCAAATCAACCGTACTTAAATTTATCAGCCCTTACTGCATTTCTTAAATAAATTTCAAGTATGTTTTTCTGTGACTGGAAATTCTACACAGTCACGCGCTGTATGTGTGTGGAGGGAGGGGGAGGCGGGAAAGAGGCACTCTTATTAAGCAAAGAAGTAAGAGTAATCTTTATAAGCTCGTGTATAATCTGCACATTTTAAAACAACATGGAAAGGAGAAAACAAAATTGTAGACCTGATAGCTAGATATTGTGACATCTCTCTCTCTCTCTCTCTCTCTCTCTCTCTCTCTCTCTCTCTCTCTCTCTCTCTCTCTCTCTCTCTCTCTCTCTTCTCTCTCTCTCTCTCTCTCTCTCTCTCTCTCTCTCCTCTCCTCATGCCCCTTTTCTTGTCCAATTCAATAGGTTTTATCCTGGATGTTGTTCTTATTGCAGTTAGAAATGAGATCATTAGTATTATTATAAGCGATATTGTTTTAGTTTGATAGTCCAGTTGATTATGGGCGTTTGATGTTTGTATTGTATAGGGGTTTTACTTGTTTGAATAATTGTTTCTTTATTTTTTTCTATTTGATTGAATATGTTTTCCCCCTTCCCCTTTAATACTCCACTCCCCTACCCTCCATCCTTTCCAATGCTTTTCTGTTATTATCGTTATGTTGTTGTCTCATGGTGATGGATGATTGTTGTTATTATTGTATCTCTATTATAATTATCATGATCATTGTCTTATTTGACTTATTTTGCTTGTTTGATAGTTATTATGTGAATATGTTATATTTAAAAAGGGTTACTTGAAGAGTATGAGCCATATGAGCACACGTTTGCGTGGGTGGAGGAGGAGAGGAGGGATGTCATTGCAAGCAATATTGTCAGTAATGATAATAATAATGTATGGAATTTATATAGCGCTGAATCTTGTAAAGCAACAAATCAAAGCGCTCAGATTTCATTTCATACCACTTTAAGTCACGGCAGATCTCTCTCCGTGAAATTCGGGCTGCCCTCCCTGGGGAGAGCGGGAGAGCGCGTCGCCACAAGCGCAGCGCCACCCAATTTTTTCGTTTTAATGTCTGAAACTGTATTTTGTTTCCCTATCAGAGTGGCTTTTTTCTAAGAATTTTGCCAGGGACAACTCTCTTGTTGCCGTGGGTTCTTTTACGTGCGCTAAATAATTACGTGTAACACACGGGACCTCGGTTTATCGTCTCATCCGAAAGACTAGCGCCCAGACCACCACTCATGGTCTAATGGATGGGGGAAAATTTTCCGGTCCAAACGGGGTACGAACCGCCGCACACTTCAGACCCGGACTTTTCGCTCTCTAGACAGGCGCGTTACCTCTAGACCACCGATCCACGCAATGAATGCATAATATTTGTTAACGTTTTGTTCCTGTACCTTTTTATTTTCTGAAGTATGAACGTGAAAGAATGGATGATATAGTAGGTGATGTCATTTTTTTGTCTTGACATTTTATGATTTTTTTAAAATTCTTAAAACATTCTTTATCTAAGTTGTGTTTGTGTGTGTGTGTGTGTGTGTGTGTGTGTGTGTGTGTGTGTGTGGTGTGTGTGTGGTGTGTATGTATATGTGTGTAATTTGTATTTTCCAATGTATTATTTTATCGATTTTCATCTTTTTACTGGTTCGATTTATTGGTAAAGGTTGCAACAATGTAGTATTTCAGTTAATCATTAAGAAATTTGTTCTTAGATAGATGGCTTGATAATAAAAAGCAAATGCATTGCTTATTCAATGTACCATCTGGAAATAAACATTTGACTTGACTTGACTTGACTGAGGATGACATTGTCAACCTGTTTCAGTGATAAAAGACATTTCTGTAACTTTGCACAACAATAAATGCTATAAACACAATGGTGTAAAACTAGTCTTTATATGCAATCTTTAATTCACAATCAAAGGTAAAGGTGTCCCTGATTCTATAATCTATGCGGTCGAAGGGGAGCGAGGTGTCAGAGACTTCAGCTGCTCTAGGGGCCAGCATACTGAGGGTAGCACCCATCTTCTCTTCCTCACTGCTTTACCTCCCTTGTCCCTAAAGAGCGCAGGTACCCATTTTCAGCTGGGTGAACTGGGGGACTATGCTGAAGCCATGGCATATCAATGGTCACCCATCCACTTGTTATTCACACTCAATGCCGCTTAACCTTTGCTTGAGAAAAGTGAGTGCTCTGACCACTGAGTTATCCCATCCTCCCAATATATTATGTACCTTTACTCAAAAACAAAGGGTATTTTGGTCATCACAGTAATCTACAATTGCTGCTACCACCCCACCCCACCGCCGTGATACACAGTTTTTTCAATGCCAGTATGAGCGTGATGCAAAATCATGGAAAAGTCGGGCATACATTTAACAAAATATGAAATTGACACGATTTTCTTCTAGAAGTTCATATTTCAGGGTGGGGTCTCTTTGCCCCATCAGCATAATTTATTTAAGAAGTGTTAAGGAACTTTGCACCACTCTTCATGCAGGGAAACAACAGAGGAGATTTCGACATAACATGGACAAGTCTGATCAAGAAAACACTGAAATTTCCCATGCTTGATAGGTGAGACCAGAATCCTGTCTTCGCTGTCTCTTGAAAGGCCTTCAGTGATTGGTCCAGAATGCTGAATCAAACCACTTCGGTTGACACAAGGGCTGAATGAGGGTTCTGGAATGGTTCTAAGGTTGGCCCAGAGAGTTTGTAGAAATGCCCTTTTCTGTGTCCTTGATATGTCATGAGGCTTGTTTATGACAAGTCCACTTCACACCCTGTGCCCTTCTTTAGAACATGTCGTACATCTAATTGGCAGATTCGTTAGTTTTTAAAACAAATGTAAAAACAGACAAATGACTGGACAATATAAAGCACACAGATAGATAAACATCAACATAGACAGACTGGTAGACACTTACACATAAAAATATTTAAGTTCCAAATCACAATAGTGAGATATCCTGCATGTGAAGTAAACCAAATCAATGAAATGATATATAAGAAGCAATGTATAGAGATATAGCTGTAAACACATTTTTAGAATGATCTAGTATGCAATGTACTGCATAGCCAGCTCGCATAAGTGTTATACAAGTTATGGATGTTATGAAAAAATATTGTGAAAACATTCTGGATGTGTATATTTAATCCATGAGCAGTTATGCTGATAAAAATCAATAGGTACCATTATACAAGGATTGAAGCATAATGGAGCAGTTGTCTATAACTGTTACTAACGCTAATACAGTAATCCCCAGAAATCTACCTCTGAGTGCTATCAACTTGTGATCTACACTATTTCAAAAGCTTGTCTGGTCATGCATGTATATGGGAAGGTACATTCAATACAATGTGATTTTGAAAATATTTTTTCTGCAGTGGCAGGATATTTCTGGCATGGGTCTCTTTTCTCAAATGAGCCCAATTTTATCTATGAATCCCTATCTAAATTCTTACCACTCTAAATATGTGGAAATGGCAGGGAGTTATTTCAAACATTGACAAGTCTGAGCCAGAGAGCGTTTTAATGTTCTGTGCCCTATGCGTGAGGTCATAGCCTCGCTTTGGAAGTTTCTTGAAAGGCCTCCATTGATTGGTCTAGAGTGCTGAATCAAGCCACTTCCGGTGAACTCAATGGCTGAATGGGGGGTTGTGGAATGGCTGTAGGGTTGGTCCAGAGAGCTTGTGAAAGCGCCCACTTTTGTGGCCTGGTGATGTAATGGTGCTTGTTCGTGACCAGTCAACTTTACACCAGCTAGCTGGTCGATTAAATTCCTGTTCCTGCTCATAAGTTCAGGGACGGAAAGAGCGCTAACAGGCTGACTGAAACATCTATCCTAGCTGTTCACTGCCATCCTCCTATGTAGAAAAATAATCTGCTTTCCATTGTGTACATAGCTTTAACCTGACACTACTGTATATGAAGGTGTAAACAAGCAGATTTTGCGTAGCCTATTGTGTGTTCATACAGGCAAGTGCAGATATTGTACACAACAACATATGTATACCCGACACACACATCCCCACCCCACTTTTATGGTGCCTCCAAATAGCAGATTCAGAAAAAACCCTCATCTCTTTTTCCTCTATGAGTGTTTGTCATTCTGCTTGTCTGTCTGTCAGTCTGTCTGTCTGTCTGTCTGTCTGTCTGTCTGTCTGTCTCTCTCTCTCTCTCTCTCTCTCTCTCTCCTCTCTTACTCTCTCTCTCTCTCTCTCTCTCTCTCTCTCTCTCGCTAAGAGCTAGTGTGCTTTTTAGTAACATTTCTATTACCATCAAGAAATAAAAAGAAATACTCATTTCTTGTAGTTTTTGGTGGTGTTTTGTTTGTTTGTCTTTTTTTGGACTTTGTTATAGATATCTCTTTAGTAAAGCAGGTACTAGACAAGACAGAAATACTACATTTACCATTCACAACATTCTTGAAATATTCAAATGCAACTCTCAACCAATCGATGTTAAGGTAGAGTGTTCACTGGGTAACCTATTATCAAGAAGCAATGCATGCAAGGGAAAGGAGATGGTTGCCGCCCTCAACATGCTGGTCCCTTGAGAAGCTGAGGTGTCTGATGCGCCTATGACCATATATTATGTCATGGGATACTTTTACCTTACCTTTTTAATGCATGATTACCTTTAATAAACCACATAAAAATATGCTGTTCTATTATTTGCTGATTATAACCAAGAAGGTGGGGCAAGGCTTTAAATTGTAATGATCTTGAAGTGGAAGGGTTGCATTTTAGCAGTGTATTGTAGAGTATGATTAGTGAGTATTTGTATAGATCAGCTAATGTGTGGACCTGTTGGTATCTTACTTCCTTTTTGTGAAGGCTCTATCTTGCATGCAGTTTTTCAAATATTGCATGCATATCAAAAAATCTGTCCTTCATTTCAATGATCAGGAAGTTGTGGAAACATGACAATACCCAGCATGCATTAATGGCTAGATGAGATACTTGGACTCTGTGGCTGGCCTGCCTAGTGACTTTTGGGCAAAGGGAGTGGAGCGAATATGGAATTTTCTATACACGGTAGCATTCTTTTGTGAAAGCTGAAAACTGAATTGACAGCAGTACGTTGTTTTCTAGAGTACCTTGTTTTGTTTTAATTTTGTTCTTGTTTCGTTTTGCTTTGTACTCCTTTCCTTTTTGTTTGTTTGGGTTTTTTTGGTTTCCATTCTTAGCATTGTCTGAACACTGCACCTGTTTGTTGCTATTATCATTATCTTTGTGCTCTTCCTTTTTTTCGTTGTTTTGTCTTTGCTGTTAGCATCAGGCAAGCTCTCCCTATTTGCAGGAACTGACCCCTTGTTTAACTGAACATAATCAACTGACGTCACTGACAGCTTTTTGTTAGACTTCATGAATGACCAGATCTGATTTTTTAGGTGTGTGTGTGTGGGGGGTGGGGGGTACAGTTTCCTCTTTTAGGATCTGTGTCTGTGTACCCATATTCTTGGGGTGTTTTTTTCTGGTTTATCACAAGTTCCATTTATCTGTAACCTTTTGTCTTATTTCAATGACCCACGTCTCTTGTATTGGTGTGGCTGTGTGTGTGCTTGTGTGTTCTTGTCTGGTGTGTATGTGTGTGTGCGCGCGTGTACAGTTTCATTCAAAATCTATTCACAGTGATAGTAGACGATGTGTGTGTGTGTGTGCTCATCTGCGTGCATGACCTTGTATACGTTCATGCTTGATTCCATGATAGTGTGTGCCATCTGTAGACACCCAAAGCATGTATACGTACATGAGTACACACTTATATGGTCACTATCCATTGATTCTTCCCACAACAGCAGTCATTCTCTCAGAGTCTGTGTCTTAACATTAAAATGTGAATGGCCCAGACAATGTCTACACAAAGCAGTATCAATACCAGGGGGTATTTTTAACAAGTTCTGGTACTGTCTGTGTGTCTTTTTGTGTTTGGTTCTCCTGTCTGTTTCTGTCTGTCTTTGTATTTGTCCTCTCTCTTTTTTGTCACTGATGTCCCCCTGTCATCCTGCATCTGTGTACCTGTCTCTGTCTCTCAGGTATGGTATCTATCTGCCTCTGTTTCTGCTTGACTGTCTCTCTGTCAATCACACACACACACACACAACACACACCACACACACACACACACACACAACACACACACACACACACACACACACCACACACACACACACCACCACACACACTACAAGAGGACAATTGTCATGTTATCCTCTCAGTGCAAATGTTCCAAAGTGAACACTCGGACAAGGACAAAAAACCACCATCAAAAAGCAAGAAAAAATCAACACACACAGAGGTGGACCCTCCCATTATCGATTTCCGTGTGTGCCCCTGTGTGTCTGTTCAATTAGAGCCATCATAAAAGGGTTTGACTGTCCAGTGACAAGTTCCTTAAGACGGCCTGTTTGGGCTGGAGTTCTATTTCAGCCCTCAGCTGTTTTGCCTTTTCCTGATTAAAAACAGCAGGATGGAGAATCAACAGCAGCTTGTTAGCAGTGAAACAGCTTGTGATGAGAATAAACCTCTTGGGAACGTTAGAGATTTGGGGGGGGGGGGGGGGGGGGGGGGGGGGGAGAGGGGGGTGTCTCTGCTTGTTGCAAGTCAAAGGATTTCCTTTTTTGAAAGAAACATTTTTTGAGAGTGAACATTGCTGGCCCCCATTTTTCAGTTTTAGGCTCTGATATGTGGGCAAGTTGCTCCATCAAGAAACACTGTGTGTGTGAATGTGTGTGTGTGTGTGTGTGTTTGTGTGTGTGTGTGTGTGTTCGATTTCGTTTTACGTCTCTTCACCAAATGTGATATTAGACACAGAAAGGCTAGGGGTAAGGGGATAGGGGGGATCTAGGAGTTAGTTTTGGGGGAATTTACTAAATCTACTATAAACAAGTAAGAAAATACAAATCCAAAGTAACTTTTAGTACAGAACAGTAAAACCACAATTTCTAACAAAATGTAATCAGTAAACAATAAAATGACATCTTTAAACTGTAACCAATAAGAGAAAATATAGTCCACAGGAAGATAGTGACTTTAGAGTCCACATTAATCATAATAATGAACCAAATGGACTGTGCAATAACGATTAAAAAGATATATCTCAGTAGAAGATCACTGAATATCGATGATGACGTTGACGAGGTAAGAACAGGTATGCAGCTTTTTAGCATGCTGCATATCAAGATATGATCAACAGTGACACTATGGCCACATATACAAGAGACATGCCCAGCATAGTTTGTCTTCAAACAGTTCAGTTTCCATCAACAAGTTAGAGAGTCAATTTGTTTTGTACGATAAGAGTCAGTTTCATATCTTTTCACGAAAGACTCAAACTTTATCATTTCTTCATATACATCTAGACAACCAAGTCTCTTTTCCTCACACTGGAATAATTGTTGTTGCGTTTTTTGAACGATGTGATAACATTCTTGTAGTGACAATTGAAGTTTAAACTTGCCACCTCTATGAGTATTTTTGCTTTTTTCGCGAAAATGTCAACTTTTTCATTGTAATATATACCAGAATGAGATGGAATCCAACACAAATTATATCTGAACCTTTTAAGGTGATAAGATGAATTAAATGACAAATTTCAATGACTGATTCAGATCTTGCTTTTGTTTGCATAGAGCTGACGGCTTGAATGACTGACTTTGAATCCCTACAAAATGTATTTGAAAAACAACTTTCGGAAAATCGATTAAGAAATTAAGTGCCATTAATATTTTTGCAAGCTCTGTTGTAAAAATTGATATTTTCTTCCCAAGGTGTGAGTGTGTGTGCATGTGTGTGTGTATGTGCGCGCGCGCGCATGCACACGCATGTATGTGTACGTGTAAGTGCACGTGCAAGCACGTATTGTTGTCTCATGGTGATGGGTGATTATTGCTATTATTGTATCTCTATTATAATAATCATTATCATTGTCTTATTTTACTTATCCTGCTTGTTTGATAGTTATTGTGTGAATTTTTTTTTTTTAAAGCACTATTTGAAGAGTATGAGCGCATATAAGCACACGTTTGCTGGGTGGCGGAGGAGAGGAGGGAGGTCATTGAAGGCAATATTACCAGTAATAACGCAACGAATGCCTAGTATTTTCTAACGTTTTGTTCCTGTACCCTTTTATTATATAAAGCATAAAAGTGAAAGAATAGATGATATAATAGGTGAAGTAATTAATTTTTGTTTGTCCTGACGTTTTAAGATTTTAAAAAATCTTAACACATTCTTTACTTAAGTGTGTGAGTGTGTGTGTGTGTGTGTGTGTGTGTGTGTGTGTACGTGAGCGCGCACGCGCGCAGTTGTGTATGAGTATGTGAGTGTTTGTGTATGTATATGTGTGTAATTTGTATTTTTCATTGTATCATCCTACCGAGTTTTCCTCTTCTTACTGGTTTAATTTAATGGTAAAGGATGCAATAATGTAGTATTTCAGTATAATTATTAAGAAATTTGTTCTTAGATAGATGGCTTGATGAAAAAAAGCAAATGCATTGCTTATTCAATGTACTATCTGGAAATAAAAATTTGACTTGACACGACTTGACTTGACTTGACGTGTGAAAATACTTGTTCATTATTACATGAACAGAAATACAAACCGAGAGTGTGAAAACATTCTGTCCTATGTACATTAATGTCTATGTTTTATCAGAAAGTGGAGCTTCTCTATTCACCTATGTATTCTTTCTATGTCAGGGTGATGGAATAAGCACTCATGTGCTTTTCTAAACCAAGTCCCCATGTGCATGCGCTGGTAAATGTTGTCACCCTTTCCCACCAGTACAAAGAGCCTACTCTTCAAAAAGGCAGAAAGGTTTTAACGTCTGTGCAATATATTCTGCATGGGTTACCACACGGACCTTGGTTACCAGTCTCAGCTGAAGGTCTTTTGCGGTGATGTAAAGTCCAGGTACAAATTCCCATGAAGGGGTATCTTGGTGGTGGCTCGAACCTAGAGTCAAATCCCGGCTGTCAAATTGCGAGTGCAACCTGCAGTGTTCTAACCACCAGACTACCCCATCCCCCAATACGTATACTTGTGTACATTTTGTTTTTTAAATTTCAGGATTTCTATATAATTGTACAAATTTAACTGATAACTGTGCCCCCAAATACCAATAACACCGAAACTATAAGAGCAGCAGTGTCTACAGCTCAGGAACAGTAAGAAAGCTCCACTCCTTTTTTCAGGTTTGCAAAGCAAACAAACTGTGGGTCATAAGCAACATACCAAGGAAACCTGATGTTGCGATGTGTCTTAAGAGAAAAAGTTAACATGACTGCTCTTTAAAGCATCAGACATATTTTGAATGAAGGCTTACTTTAAATATATTCAGAGACCTTTACTGTGAAAAAGAAAACCTTTACAATGAAATTCCTTAGCTTTCATACGTCCAATCTGACAAGGTCAAATTCCAATAGTAGGTTCATCATCTTGAAAACACTCAAACAGATAGACAAATGGATAAATGGCACGTACTAAAAGTAGAGAAAAGCTAGCAGACAAGCAGGAGTACACATTAGTATTTTTCACAGTAATAGGACTAAGAGCCAGAAAACACTGAGTTGATTCAGCAGTGTACTAGAAACAGACTCAATGGATGTCAATTCTTACTGAAAGTTACCCCCCATCCCAACCACCCACCCCCAAATAAAGTAGTGTGTGCTAAAGGCAATATTGATCAATGTGTACCCCTTGTCTCAATGATTTGATGTTTATCACAAATAAGGCTTTATGAAACAAACTTGTATAAGTCTTACACAAGCCATTATAAAACAGTGTTATAAAACAATCTTTATGTATTTTTTCTGAACATCAATATCCATGAAATCACTACACAGTACCATTATGCAAGAACCAGGGCTATATATAGGAACAATACACAGGTCATGGTAACATTGATAGATGAATTCAAAATCCCAGAAAAGTGCATATTGAAATGCTAATGGCACCCTGCGATACACAGTACTTCAAACATCTAAAAATACCTCTGTGAGCAGCTTAGATCTAACAGAATGAGATTTTGATAGGAAGATTGGGTAGCTGTTGGATATTTTTGGCATGAGTTTCTTTGTCCTCATCAGCCCAATTTCATTTATGAATCGTTAGTAGCACCCCCACAACTCTTGATGCAGGGAAGTGGTAAGGGACATTTGCAACACTGACAAGTCTGGGCCAGAAAGCGTTTTAATGCTCCATGCTTGATACCTAAAGTCAGAGCCTCGCTTTGGCAGTCCCTTGAAAGGCCTTCATTGATTGGTCTAGAGTGCTGAATCAAGCCACTTCCGGTGAACTCAATGGCTGAATGGGGGGTTGTGGAATGGCTGTAGGGTTGGTCCAGAGAGCTTGTGAAAGCGCCCACTTTTGTGGCCTGGTGATGTAATGGTGCTTGTTCGTGACCAGTCAACTTTAGGCCAGCCAGCTGGTCGATTAAATTCCTGTTCCTGCTGAAAGGTCAGGGACGGAAACAGCGGCGCCAACAGGCTGACTGAGGGGCCTGGCTATACTGATGTGCTGTAGTGTTCTGGTGGAGAAAGTAATCTGTTTTGCATTGTTTATATAGCTGGGGCCTTAAACACTTGTGCACAACATGGAGGAATCAATAGTTTTCCAATGCTGTGCTTATGTACAAGTACGTACATGCTTATACACATGGAGGCATATACACAGATGCATGCGCCCCTGCTTCTACAGTTGTAGTGTTGGTCAGACAACACAACCATAAGAATACTCCTCCCTCTCTGTCTCTGTTGCGGTCTCTGTCTCCCTTTGAATGTAGAAGTTGATGTGCCTTAACATTAGCTTATCATTATTTTCAAGAAATGACAAGTGTTGTTTGTTTATTCTCTTTTTGGTTAAACAGAATTCTACTAGATCAAAAAGACATGGCAGCAATACATGAAGTATGGGTACCACAAGCATAAGGTTGTTTTAAGATATTAAAAAAAATGATTTGGCGTTTTCCATTAAAAAAACTTTAATGAACAGTCCCTTAGGATATTTTTTATAGTTATAAGTCATGCTGGCATTTTCTTATGTATTTATATGTTGTTATCATAACAAGCATAAGCTTGTAATGGGTAGTTTTCATGTAAAACAGGTGTAACAAGGTATAAAAAATAACCACCCTTATCACTCGGAACAATATTGACATATCTAAGCACGCTAGAACCTGATCTTTTTCCCATTTACAGACTTTAACTGGGGGTGTGGCACTAATGTTTTGGCTCAGCCCAGATACCAAGGTCATGTGAGCCATTGTGAAGACATGTTTAGCACACGTAAAAGAAGGTACAGCAACAAGAAAAGTGTTTCTTGCAAAATTCCGTAACCACTCGGATAGGGAAAAATACACGTGTAGACAGAACTTGGTGTTGAATGGAAAACGCTGCTGCAGGGGTCACTTGCTCTCACTCCAGCAGCCGGAATTTCATGCAGCTAAATCTGTAGTGATTGAAAGTGATACACAGCTCAGTGCTGCACAATACAATACAATACTATACTATACAACTCCATACATTACAACACAACACAACACAACGCAATACAAAACAACACAATACAATACATAACAATAGAATACAGAACGCGGCCCTGCCCAGTGCCAACAGAATCCAAAGGGCCAGGGCAAGGTTTGTGATTGTAACGATCCTTAAGTCGTTGGTTAAATGACTGTGGCATGATGTACAGTGACAGTAGGCTCCTTAGACATACTTTTCTCTATAGATAAGGTAGTGCGCAGGCCTATCAGTCAGTACCTTTCGCTCCGTCATAATTATTAGATAAGTGCATGCAGAAGTCAATATTGTATGCACGTTAAAGATTCCATGACTCACGGCAACATTGAGTAGTTTCTAAAATACACAAACATATCGAGAATGCACCCGAGGATGAACAAAGAATCTGGATAATGCAGACAGTGCACACACACACACAGAGAGAAGAGAGAGAGAGAGAGAGAGAGAGAGAGAGAGAGAGAGAGAAGAGAGAGAGAGAGAGAGAGAGAGAGAGAGAGAGAGAATAATTATGCCATCTGCTAAATGGGTTTCTGGCAGATGAAGCGGAGCGAATATTCTGCACGTAATGACAATGTCATAGGAAAATTGAAAACGCTGAACTGACAAGTGTGTTGTTTTTGTTTCTGTGCTAATACCTCTACACTGCATCTTTCTGTGCATGCCAATACCTCAACACTACATATTCCTGTGCATGCCAATACCTCAACACCGCATCTTTCTGTGCTAATACCTCAACACTGCATCTTTCTCCACAAATACCTCAACATTGCACTTTTCTTTGCCAATACCTCAACACTGCATTTTTCTGCGCATGCCAATACCTCAACACCGCATCTTTCTGTACATGCCAATGCCTCAACAATGCGTCTTTCTATGCCAATGCCTCAATACTGCATCTTTCTGTGTTTGACTATTGCTAAAAAGTGCTTCTTTCTGTGCCAATACCTCAACATTGCATCTTTCTGTGCATGCCAATGCCTCAACGCTGCATCTTTCTGGGCATGCCAATCCCTCAACGCTGCATGACTCTGTGCATGCTGTGCCTCAACACTGCATCTTTCTGTCGTCATTCCCATCATTGCTGTTTCTTCGTTTCTCTCCTCCTTGTGCCCTCATCACAGTTATCCTCAAGCTAGCTATCCTACTTCTCTCCTCCTTGTCCCCTCATCACAGTTATCCTCAAGCTAGCTATCCTAGTTCTCTCCTCCTTGTCCCCTCATCACAGTTATCCTCAAGCTAGCTATCCTAGTTCTCTCCTCCTTGTGCCCTCATCACAGTTATCCTCAAGCTAGCTATCCTACTTCTCTCCTCCTTGTCCCCTCATCACAGTTATCCTCAAGCTAGCTATCCTAATTCTCTCCTCCTTGTGCCCTCATCACAGTTATCCTCAAGCTAGCTATCCTACTTCTTTGCGTTTTCAGAAAATTAATCATGAGTGAAGTGAAATAATTATTATCCACTGACGTCAACGACATGCTTTAAAATTTTTTTATTTGAGAAATGATCAGATGGGATCATGTTTCTTTGTGTCTGATTATATTCCTTTCTTTTCTCTTTATCTGCTTTTTCATTTTTAATCTGAATTGTTCGTCCGTCTTCATCTTGTTTCTTTAAAGCTCATGTCTCTGTTGCTAATCGATGTGTGTGTGTGTCTATGTGTGTGTGTGTGTTTCTATGTGTGTGTGAGTGTGTGTGTGTCTATGTGTGTGTGTCTATGTGTGTGTGTCTATGTGTGTCTGTCTGTCTGTCTGTCTGTCTCTGTGTACATGTGCTCTTCTGCGCGCTGGCTATCCATCGATTGTTGTAAATGTTGTCATTGTTTCGGAGTCTGCTTGCAGACATTTCAACAGTTTACGACCTTCACAATGTCCGTGTGAAGCAGAGGAGAAGTGACAATATCCAGCCCGTCACATCCTCGAATAACGGTTAGACCCCCCTCCATAAAATCCCCTCTTGCTTGACGATCATTGACAAAGAGCGCGTTAACGCATGCCATACTCCTTTCAAAAACGGAACTCTTTCTCTTATTTCGAGGGTAATGGAATAAGCACTCATGTGCTTTTTTTCATCTAGTCCCCGTGTGTATGCAGTTTCGTAAATTTTGTCTTCCGTCCCGACCAGCACACAATGGCCTACTCTTCCGAAAGGTGGAACGGGTTTAACGTGTGCGCAAGATGTTCTGCGTGCGTTCGCACATGGGACCTCGGTTTTTAATCTCATCCAAAGAACTTTTGGGGAGAGTTGAGTCGGCGCTGATGTTAACACCAGAGTAAACATCCTCTTGAACGAGAATCGAACTCGGGTCAGCAGATCACGATTACATCACACTAACCACCAGGCTGTCCCGTCCCTCCAAATCTGGCGATACTAGAATTGTCGGATAATTATGTCCGAGATGTTTACCGGTGTCTTTTTGCTACTGCTGCTTCTATACTATGTGATATGGGCGCAGCAGCTGCTGCTGCTGCTGCTGCTGGATCGTGATGTCCCTCAGCTGTGATCTACAAACACAGCAAACAACCAGCAGCCAAGGCGCAGTGGATACCGCCTTGGATTTCGGACTGGAAGGTCGCGGGTTCGATTCCCATAAGAGTCTTAGGGATTTTTCGGACTCCGGCCGGCTCCTACCCAGAGTGATGGGTCCACACAGTCGAGCTTCATCCACTTAACGGATGCGAGTTTGAGAGTGTTGCTCAAATTACCTGACCAACACTGCAGGTGTCTGTATCTCTTGGGCCTGGTTGACGCCGGAATATATTATGATAGTAAGCGTAGAGTACAACCCTGTCAAGAAGTCTCAAAGCATATGCACTTCTACAGCAGATCATTACTTCATCCTCATTATCATTGACCATCATGCAATAACATACGCTGATTCGGTGATTCCAATAGCTCTTACTTCATGGTCACCTCAGATTGGGTTTCCCCATACACTTCTTTGTCTCTAGTTAATTTGTGTCAAAGTCTTTGGGGTTGGAGGGTGGTGTTCAGTGGTGCCTGTTCTGAGCTAACATACGCAGGACACCACCTGCTAAGCCCCCTACTAACGACAGTATTATCTCAGTTGCGGAGCAAGACTGAGTGAGATGCCCACCCGAGGTGGCAACCACCCCAACGTCCATCCAACGACCGTCTCCCAACAGCATAGTGCAGGGCCTCTCTGGCTGGTGGCCGCACGGCAGCCTGATATTAATGGGCTCGCTGTGGACTTTCGACCCTGGGGATGAGACAACAAATCTGAGTGTGGCTGTAGCGGAGAGATTGAGATGAGCGGCGTGGGAACAGAAGTACAGAGGACATCACAGAAGATGAGGCAGCAAAACACACACACACACACACACACACACACACACACACACACACACACACACACACACACACACACACACACACACACACCACACACACACACACACACACACACACCAACAGAGGCAAACAACAAGTCACCACACTGGCTGCATTCATGAGGCACAGTGGTGCCCTTTTACCCGTTGCTCACACGCCCAAGTCACCAGGAAAGAGGCTGCTGTTAGCCGGGCAGTCTCTCACACTGTTTACTGCCCGCTCTTTCCCCTGCAGTGACCTAGAAGAAAAGAAGCCCAAGCAAGCCAGAGCTCGGAACCTAAACTCCCTTACTGGCGCCAGGGATCACTTTCCAGCCCTACTTCCTGTCCACAGTCTGGCTAGCTAGAAATCCGCTTCCGGTGGCAGGGAGGCACGCGCGTAATGACCCGGAAGTAATGGAAGCAGGGCGGATTGAAGCTTTTTCGCCTGTGTCACAGCCCAACGAGCACGTGGACAGGTCAATGGCGGCCTTCACGCTGTGTCAGCGCTAATAGGACACAGATCAGAGCAGCATGAAGAGGATGGGGAGAGAGGATGACGGGGATTAGTTGGAATGAGGGTGTGTGTCTTCCGTAACACTACTGGATGGGTTTAGAATTGGGGTCATGGGGTGGAAAGCTTTTTCAGAGGGAGTGGTTTGAAATCCGGTTAATTGTGTCTTGTTTTTATGATCTGCTGTCAGTGGTGAGAGCTCTGCTGTTGATCACTTGTTTTTGTACAAGCCTATAAGAACATTTCAATCCAATCCAATCCAATCCTTCCAATCCATTTAACCCTGTTGATTGCATTGGCCATATCGGGGCTGTCACCTCGTTCAAGTTTTAATTTCATATTAAAACTACGCATCTATACACAGATTAAAGCACCAAGATTTAAAACTCACTGTTCTCTCCCGTAGGGATGCCGGGGGCCTGCCAGTATAAGTAGCATCCCCACATTCTGGAAATTCTGTGCTAGGAATTCCCTCTTTTCTATCCCTCTCTTTGTTTCTGCCTCGTTCCTTTCTTCCTGTCACCTCCTACTTGTCTATTTTTTGGGGGCCTTCTTTGTCCGCTCTCCTGCCTTTTTCTAGAAAGACTTAAAAGATAACAATGTTCTTTATCCTCCTCCACCAAGCCCCTTCTCTGCTCCTCCTCTTTATAACAATTATCATCGTTGTAATCAGCATCATCATCATATCATCATCATCATCAGCAGCAGGCAGCAGCAGGACAGCAGCAACACCACACCACACCACACCCACTCACCCTCCTCCCCCCCACAACCCACTCACCACAACTCCCCCCCCCTACACACCACAACACCACCACCACCAACCACCACCAACCACACCACCACCACCCCACCACCACCTCCCCCCCCCCCCCA
>CM054152.1:1971389-1983889 GCA_028751875.1 Rapana venosa
TGTGAATGTCTCCACCTGTACACCCCTTCTCGTTCCCTTCGCTCTGCTGCAGATTCCTTGTGCTTACAAATACCTAGATTCAACCAGTCTACTGTTGGCCGTCGCTCTTTCTCTGTTTCTGGTCCATCGATTTGGAATGGCCTCCCTATCTCTCTTCGCCAAAGACCTTCTTGTGACACTTTTAAATCTGGCCTCAAGACAAATTTGTTTCAAACCTAAGAATTTCCTCTCCTGTTTCATTTCATAGCTATCCCTGCTTTTCAACAGCCAAAGATTCCATCACCTTGCCAAAGTGTATAACCTGTGAGTGGTGTGGTGTGTGTGTGGTGTGTGTGTGTGTGTGTGTGTGTGTGTGTGTGTGTGTGTGTGTGTGTGTACATTTGGACTTGTTAGAACTATTACTTGCTATTGGTTGCATGACTGTGTAAGAATGAGTTGAGTGCAAGCGCTTTGATTTGTCTGTGCAAGATACAGCGCTATATAAGTTCCATTTCTTATTATTATTATTAGTAGTAGTAGTAGTAGTGGTAGTAGTAGTAGTAGTGGTAGTAGTAGTAGTAGTGGTAGTGGTAGTAGTAGTAGTGGTAGTGGTGGTGGTGGTGATTGTAGTAGTTGTAATAGTAGTAGTAACAGTAGTAGTAGTAGCAGTAGTAGTGGTGTGGTGGTGGTGGTGGTGGTAGTAGTAGTAGTAGTAGTAGTAGTAGTAGTAGTAATGGTGGTTGTTGTTGTTGTTGTTGTTGTAGTAGCAGGAGTAGTAGCAGTAGTTGTTGTAGTGGTAGAAGTAGTAGTAGTAGTAGTTGTTGTTGTTGTTGTGATAGTGGTAGGGGTAGTAGTAGTACTTGTAACAGAAGTAGTAGTAGTAGTAGTAGTAGTAGTAGTAGTAGTAGTAGTAGTAGTAGTAGTAGTAGTAGTAGTAGTATAGCAGCAGCAGCAGCAGCAGCGGCAAAAGCAACAGCAGCAGCAACAGCAGCAGCAGCAGAAGCAGCAGCAGCAGTAGTAGTAGGAGTAGGAGTAGTGAGAGTAGTAGTAGTAATCGTCTTTGAATTAACGTCCATGTACATTATCTCATTTGGATGAAAAGGGAAGAAGGTGTGTGTGTGTGAGTGAGTCAGTGAGTGAGAGAGAGAATACTCTCTCTCTCTCTCTCTCTCTCTCTCTCTCTCTCTCTCTCTCTCTCTCTCTCTCTCTCTCTCTCTCTCTCTTCGTGTTTATGCAGAGAAATGGACATAGTTCTCAGCCTACTTTTATTCTATTTTTAAAACTTTTTTATTCAGGTTTTTTTGTTGTACATTGCACATTTATAAGGATATAAAACATATAAACATATTTTAGAGAGAGAGAGAGAGAGAGAGAGAGAGCAGCCTACTTTTATTGCTAATATTTCATATTTATAAGCTTAACAACTTAACAGTCTCTCTCACACACACGCACGCGCGTGCGCGCGTGCACACGCACACGCACACACACACACACACACATACACACACACAAGTCAAGTGGTGAGCCAAGTCCAAATTCTCTTCGAAGCTGGATTTGTCCTTAATCGACCAGATCATAAATGGTAGCCTGGGTGCTAGTCTTTCTGGTGAGACGATGAACCGACACAATACAACAGAACAACAACAATACAGTATAAAAACCTGGCGACTGGACGAGACTTGACTTCTTCCTTATAATTTCCAAAGCAGTGGGGGCACTGTGCTGTATTTTTCGGGCAGTGTGTCAGGGGCGAGTTGAATCTGGCGGAGCCCATCTCTCTTCAGAGAGCAGGGTGCATGCTGGGCCTGTTTCTGTCATCCTACCCTATAAACTCGGGAGTGGGGTAGCTCAGTGGTCAGAGCACTCTTTTTTCCCCCAGCCAAGCTTAAGCAGCCTCGGGCGTGGTTACCACTTGGATGGGTGATCGTTTGCGCGCCTTGGATTCAGTACAGTCCCCCAGTTCACGCAGCTGAAAATAGGTACCTGCCCTCTTTAGGGTCAGGGAAGGTAAAGCAGCGAGGAAGAGGAGATGGGCGCCGCCCTCTATATGCTGGCCCCTGGAGCAGTGAGGTCTCTGACGCCTCGCTCCCATACCACCACATATGTTGTGGAACACCTTTACTATTACCTTACCCAATACAATTCAACCCTTTCGCTTAGTTCAGTTCTGCCAGATTTTCTTTCAGCTCAGCTGAACATAACGACTAGGTGTCGAGGTTTGCCTATAATCGTTGTAGAGAGTGTTCCTTCCCACCCCCACAGGGAAGACCGGGTTCCAGCTGCGGCCAGTGTCGGGTCTGCTGTCACCCCGGGACTTCCTGGCCAGTCTGGCATTCCGCGTGTTCCAGTGCACCCAGTATGTCCGCCACAGCGCCAAGCCCGACTACTCGCCAGAACCGTCAGTACTCTGCTTGATGTGGGGATGGGGAGGTGGGGGTGGGTGGGGATGTGTGGAGTGTGTGGTGTGAAGTGGTGTGAGGTGGGGTGTAGTGTGGTGGGTGGGGTGGATGTGGTAGTGTGGTGTAAGTGTGAGGTGGTGTGGTGTGGTGGGGTGGGGTGTGGTGTGGTGAGATGTGGTGTGGTGTGAGGTATGGAGTGGTGTGGTGTGATGTGGTGTGAGGTATGGATGGTGTGGTGTGATGTGGTGTGAGGTATGGAGTGGTGTGGTGTGATGTGGTGTGAGGTATGGAGTGGTGTGGTGTGATGTGGTGTGAGGTATGGAGTGGTGTGGTGCGATGTGGTGTGAGGTATGGAGTGGTGTGGTGTGGTGTGGTGTGGTGTGTTGCGATGTGGTGTTGCGTGGGGTGGGGTATTCTTTCAGGAAAGTTTCCATCAAAAGTCAAAACCGCACCAGACGTACTTCTCCTCGGAAGGTATGCCCTTAATGTGAACATTTTGAAAAACTATAGACCTGCCTCAAACTCTTTTTTTCTGCAAAGTACTTGAACAAGTAGTTCTGAAACAGCTTAACAATCCCCTTCATTCCAACAATCTCCTTCCCCCTTTTCAGTCTGCCTATCGCTGTAACCACTGTACCGAAACCACTCAGACCTGCACCTGAGATACGCTTCTACTCGCTTCTGATGCAAGAAAAATCTCTCTCCTTACACTTTTTGACTTGTCTGCAGCCTTTGACATTATTGACCTCTCAATTTGTCTCTCTCACCTTCAAAATATGTTTAGAATTGATGGCACAGCACTCACCTGGTTTAGTTCATACCTCACAGACTCCTTCCGTACAGTAATTGTGAGCAAAATGCAATCTAATCTGGCTAAACTGTATGTGGAGTCCCGCAGAGATCAGTTCTGTGCCCTGTTCTCTTCACTCTCTACACTGCTCCACTTTCAACTATAATAAACCGCCATCAAATTGGCCATCATCTTTATGCTGATGCTGCTCACTTCACTGCAGTGTTACTTTTGAAAACCTGCCTTTCCCTTTGACAAATATGTCATACTGCCTTCAAGATATTTAAAACTGGATGCTACAGAACAAGTTACAGCTAAATGAGAATAAAACCGAAACCTTGTGCATATGGACCAAACATAAACTTTCTTCCATCACAACAACTTCAATAGAATTTGGAATACACATATCTCCAGCTCTGTGAAATATCTAGGTGTTGTAATTGATAACACACTCTAAAAAACACACACACACAAAACACACACACTTTCTATGCAAAATTTATCACCCAGACCTACCAGTCCTGTTCCTATTGGCAAAACCGGCTGCATCCGCAAAATGTCACCATTTGTAAACCTCGGAGCTCTAGCCGAGGAAAGAAAAAGAAACAAAAGCAAAAGACATATTTTGTATGCTTCACTCAAGCATGTGTACACTCTGGGGCTCTCTGACTCAAGCAGTCCTGCCTCTGTTGCCTTGTGTCTTTGTCAGGGACTGCATTCACGAGTGCTGGGTCACGTGCCCATGCTGGGAGATCCCACGTTCGCTCAGTTCTCTCAAGAGCTGGGCCTGGTTTCTCTGGGAGCCTCCGATGTGGACATTGAGAAGATTGCCACGGTGAGGGAGCGTGAGTCGTAGCAGTGTTTTACAGATGGTGTGCTTTGTTGTGTTTTGTTTTGCTTTGGTTTGGTTTAGTTTTGCTTTGTTTGGCGTGTGTGTGTAGGAAAGGGTGGGTGGGTGTGTTGAAGTGCCATGGTCTGTTTCATCGAAAACGTAAGGAACTCTGGTAGAGAAACAAATAAACATGCAGACAGGAAGAGGAAAAAAAAAATGGGTGGCGCTGCACCAGCGGCGATGAGCTCTGCCCGTAAGGGAGCAGCCCGAATTTCACGCAAGGAGCTCTTTCGTGACTTTTTAAGTCGTATCCTTTCTGGAAGCAAAGGCAGAGCTCAGGTGCAGACATCAAGGCAGCTGTTTCTTTACGCCCAGTACTCGATCCTGAACATGCTGTACCTAGCAACTAACCAGAACGTACCCAAGCAGCTGGTGCCCTTGCCTTGCATCCTGTTTATCATTGTTTCTATACAATATTCAATCTCCGAAGTCGGAGTGAGGCTACCTTCATGGAGGCCAAAAACGGTGGCATACGCAAAATCTCAGCATTGAACCTCGGAGATGTAGCCGAGGAATGAAAATTATGTATAAACAATATTCAAACGAGTTTTGTACAAGTTTTATATCTTTTTTATCATTATTTCACATTCAATATTCGAACAAGTGTTGTCCGTATATCTTTTCGTCATAATCTAATATAGATATACAATATCCAAACAAGTTTTGTCTTGAAATCTTTTTCTCATTACTTCATATACAATATTCAAGGAAGTTTTGTTCTTACATCTTTTTTAATCATAATTTCATAATACACTGTCCAAACAAGTGATATTGTTTCATCCTTTTATCATTATGCCATATACAATATCATATCATTATTTCATATACAATAGTCAAACAAGTTTGGTCGCTATATCTTTTCATCATTATTTCAGAATACACTATCCAAAAAAGTTTTATCCTTTTCATCTGTTTATCATTATGCCAGATACAATAGTATATCATATTTCAAACACAATAGTCAAACAAGTTTGATCCTTAAATGTTTTAATCATTATTTCATATACAATATTCAAAGAAATTTGTTCCTTAAAACATTCTTTATCCTTATATTGTAATAATCAAACACGTTTGTCCTTACGTCTTTTAGTTCATCATTTCCTACACACACACACACACACACACACACACACACACACACACACACACACACACACACACACACACACACACACACACTCACACACACACACTTGAAAATCCAGGTTCGGAGTCCAAATTTGAACTGAAGTCTCAGTACGCTCATTGTCTCTTTACTTTCATTGGTATTCCCTGCACAGATCCTGTCTGTTGTGGGTCGATGATTCAGATCCCCGGAGTGGCCTAGCTAACGTGTGCTTGCTTGCCTTGTTTCCCTGCCACGCCCGGCGTTTAGCTGTACTGGTTCACGGTGGAGTTTGGCCTGTGCAAACAAAACGGCGAAATTCGCGCGTACGGGGCCGGCACTCTCTCCGCTTACGGCGAGCTGAAGCACGCCCTGTCCGACAAGCCCAAGGTCCTGCCCTTTGACCCGGATGTGACGTCACTGCAGGAGTACACGGATGACGATTTCCAGCCTGTGCTCTTCGTGGTGGAGTCCTTCGAGGAAATGATGGACAAAGTCAGGTGAGAGAGCAGTGCCAGCCTGTGTGTGTGTGTAGGAAATGATGGACAAAGTCAGGTGAGGGAGAGAGAGAGAGCACTGCCAGCCTGTGCTTGCGTGTGTGTGTGTGTGTGTGTGTTGTGTGTGTGTGTGTGTAGGAAATGATGGACAAAGTCAGGTGAGAGAGCAGTGCCAGCCTGTGCTTGGGTGTGTGTGTGTGTGTGTGTGTGTGTGTGTGTGTGTGTGTGTGTGTGTGCGTATGGTCGTGCGCCTGTTCTATACAGACACAGAGAGACACAGACACACACAGACACACAGACACACACACACACGCACGCACGCGTACACACACAAACACACACACACACACACACACACACACACACACACACACACACACACACACACACACACACACACACACACACAGAAATAAACACAGACCGATAAACTGAAGTCGCTTGATCTTGTCAGCTTTCAACAAATACAATCTCCGGCAACGAAAAAATAAAGCCAAACAAAATCAACCAACCGACCAACCAGCCAGCCAACCAACCAACCAACCAACCAACCAACCAACCAACCAACCAACCAACCAACCAACCAACCATGCGAACAAACAAACACAAATAAAAAAAAAAGAGAAAACAAAAGCCATAGAATCAGACAAGAACACCATTCTGTTCTCCACGCCCTTTCACTATGAGAGAACCATGCCATTTCTATACATACACATCATTGATTTGCTGTGTTCTACACCAACCGTACACATCACTGATTTATTATGTTCTGAACTAACCATACACATCACTGATTTAATCTGTTCTCAACTAACCATACACATCACTGATTAATGTTGCTGTTTTCAACTAACCATACACATCACTGATTAATGTTGCTGTTTTCAACTAACCATACACATCACTGATTAATGTTGCTGTTTTCAACTAACCATACACATCACTGATTAATGTTGCTGTTTTCAACTAACCATACACATCACTGATTAATGTTGCTGTTTTCAACTAACCATACACATCACTGATTAATGTTGCTGTTTTCAACTAACCATACACATCACTGATTAGTGTTGCTGTTTTCAACTAACCATACACATCACTGATTAATGTTGCTGTTTTCAACTAACCATACACATCACTGATTAATGTTGCTGTTTTCAACTAACCATACACATCACTGATTAATGTTGCTGTTTTCAACTAACCATACACATCACTGATTAATTTGCTCTGTTCTAAACCAACCAGACTCAGTGAATTGAAACTGGAATCCCTTTCTGGCGCAGAGAATGGCCCAATATGTTAGGTGTGTGTGTCAGAGAGAGAGAGAGAGAGAGAGAGAGAGAGAGAGAGAGAGAGAGAGAGAGAGAGAGACAGCGTGCGTGTGTGTATGTGTTTGAATATGTGTGCGTGAGAGGGAGAGAGAGAGTGTGTGTGTGTTTGTGTGCGTGAGTGCATGCGTGCGTGCGTGCGTGCGCGCGCGTGCGTGTGTGTATGTGTGTGTGTGTGAAGAGCAGTATCAACATACCAGGAGCACTGTGTTACAGATGCTCCCGTTTGCAGAACAAACGGCAGACTATTACAGACAGCGTGCAGTGCTAGCTCTGACTGGTGAACTTGCTGTGTGCACAGAGAGACAGAGACAGAGACAGACAGACAGGCAGACAGAGTCAGAGAGACAGAGACAGAGACAGACAGACAGGCAGACAGAGTCAGAGAGACAGACAGACAGAGACAGAGTCAGAGAGATAGACAGACAGAGGGAGAGAGGCAGACAGGCAGAGGGACAGACAGACAGAGTCAGAAAGAGAGAGAGAGAGAGAGAGAGGAGAGAGAGAGAGAGAGAGAGAGAACTCGAAATTTTATTGAGAGTAAATGGATAAGCACAGGGCTTCTTTACACCATGCTCTCACAAAGAAAACCAGGAAAAAAACCCAGAAAAAAATAATAGAAGAAGAAAAAAGTCGAGAAAAACTACATACCCCCCCCCCCCCCCCCCCACACACACACACACACACACTAATAAAAAAAGAAGAACCGAAACTAAACCTAGCAACAACAAATAGACAAACACACAGCAATGCAAAAAACCCTTCAAGTAAACAAAGTATGCAACAGTAAGAATCAGCAGTTTTAGATACATTCCAATGAAGATTCAAATAAGCATCATAATGAAATATACTACTATTATTAGATGAAAATCAAAGAGACAATAAGAGAGAGAGAGAAAGAGGGAGAGGGAGGGAGGGGAGGGAGAGAGACAACAGACAACAGACAGGCAGAGACAGAGATAGAGCCGGAGCTATAGACAGGTACAGACAGACAGACAAACAGAGAATATACAAACGCATTGAACACTATGTTGTAGGGAAATGAATAAGTACAAGTAGAGAGAGAGAGAGAGTGGGAGTGAAAGACAGAGTCACAGAGAAAGAGAGAGAAAGACAGACAGAGAGAGACAGGTAGAGAGAGACAGAGAGAAACAAACCAGGGGAGAGAGAGAAAGAGAGACAGACAGACAGACAGACGAAGAGAGACAAACAGGCAGATTCAGAGTGAGACAGAGAGAGGGGGAGAGAGAGAGATAGATAGATAGAGAGAGAGAGAGAATGTACATGTGTTTGGAGGGGTGGAGGTGGGGGTCGGTGTATCGTTGTGTTGCTAGTATTCACTTTCGGCGTGCGCTCGCGCGCGCGCTCGTATGTGTGTGTGTGTGCGTGTGTGTGCGTGTGTGGATGTGTATGTGAGTGTGTGTGTGCCTCTGTGTGTGTGTGCCTGTGTGCGTGTGTGTGCGTGTGTGTGGAGATGTGTGCATGTGTGTGTTCGCGAGCCTGTGTGTGCCTGTGCGGGTGTGAGCTATTATTTGCGTTCAATCTTTCATGCAACTATGTCTGCATGGAAGGGTAGGCAGGGAGGGGTGTGTCTGTGTGTGGTGTGGGGGGGGGGGGGGGGCGGGGGGGAGAGTGTTGTCCCATCCCTTGAAACCCTTTACCGCTAGAGCTGCCGGCGTTCATTGTGATCTGCTGATCAGTTTATCCCCTGCTGGAGGAGCCTGCAGCTTGTGTCGTCTGGTCTGTTCTGTCCCCCGGCACACCACAACACAAGATATCTGTAGAGAACAGCCCAGCTGTGTCGTCTGCTCTGTTCTGTCCCCCGGCACACCACAACACAAGATATCTGTAGAGAACAGCCCAGCTGTGTCGTCTGTTCTGTTCTGTCCCCCGGCACACCACAACACAAGATATCTGTAGAGAACAGCCCAGCTGTGTCGTCTGTTCTATTCTGTCCCCCGGCACGCCACAACACAAGATATCTGTAGAGAACAGCCCAGCTGTGCTTTGTAATGTTCCCATGCTAGGACAGAGGTGACTATTGTGTGTGTGTGTGTATGTGTGTGTGTGTGGGGGGGGGGGGGGTGGGAGGGAGTGGGCGTGTGTGTGTGTGTGTGTAGGGGGGGGGGGGGGGGCCGTGTGTGTGTGTATGTGTGTGTGCGTGGGGTTGTGTGTGGGTTGGTGTGTGTGCGGGGGGGGGGGGGGGGGGTGTTGGTGTGTATGTGTGTGTGTGTGTGGGTTGGTGTGTGTGTGTGTGTGTGTGTGTGTGTGTGTGTGCGTGCGTGTGTGTCTGTGTGTGTCTGTGTGTGTTTGTGTGCGTGCGTGTGTATGTGTTTATTTTTGTTTTATTCTTTCATTTCGAACATTATGAAATAAGCATTTATGTATTTCTTATACAAGATTCAGCGCTATATAAATTCCATATATTATTATTATTATTATTATTATTATTATTATTATATTCAGTCCCGGTGTGTATTCGGTTTTCTCCAATTTGTTATCCGTTCTCAATGGCACACAGTGACTGTGTGTATGTGTGTGTGTGTGTGTGTCTGAGTGTCTGTGTGTCTGTGTGTCTGTGTGCGTCTATCAGTTTATCTGCCTGTCTGCCCATGTGTCTGTCTATCTACCCCTCTGTCTGTCTGTCTGTCTTTCTGTCTGTCTGTCTGTCTTCCTCTCTGTCTGTCTGTCTGTCTGTCTGTCTGTCTTTCTGTCTGCCTGTCTGTCTTTCTGTCTGTCTGTCTTTCTGTCTGTCTTTCTGTCTGTCTGTCTGTCTTCGTGTCCGTCTTTCTTTCTGTCTGTCTTTCTGTCTGTCTATCTACCCCTCTGTCTTTCTTTCTGTCTGTCTTTCTGTCTGTCTGTCTGTCTACCCCTCTATCTGTCTGTCTGTATGTGCGCCTGTCTGTCTGTCTGTCTGTCTGTTTGTCTTTCTTTCTTTCTGTCTGTCTTTCTTTCTGTCTGTCTGTGTGCCTGTGTGTCTTTCTGTCTGTGCGCCTGTCTGCCTGTATGTCTGTGCTCCTGTCTGTCTGTCTGTCTGTCTGTGTGTGTGCCTGTCTGTCTGTCTGTCTTTCTGTCTCTCTGTCTGTCTGTCTTTCTGGCTTTCTGTCTATCTGTCTGTCTGTCTCTCTTTCTGTCTGTCTGTCTGTCTGTCTGTCTCTCTTTCTGTCTGTCTGTCTGTCTGTCAATCAGACACCTGTTCTGGAGAGCATACAGCCCGGTGGGCAAGGCGACAGGCTGGTTACCACAAGTTGCTGGTGGTGGGCTAGGCTCCATTTCCCCCAGTGTCTAGTGGAGTAAGAATGGGGCCATGGTCACGGACGATCATCCTATGTGCACATCTGCTAGAGCCTCACTACTGTTTCATATTATAGGCGTGCAAAAGATGAAGTTTTGCACGTTAAATACCCCGAAATTATTGTCAACGTTTGATTGATTTTTACTATCACTCTTATCCTTTTAGTCCCTTGTGTGCAACGTTAAAAGATAGTTGATTTGTTGCTATTGTATTGACGCCCCAGCGGAGATTTCCGATTTAGGGACTGTGAGGTGGCGTAGTGTTTAGGAGCAGAAAAAAATAGTTCTGAGGAGGTAGCAGTAGGATGGTCTGTGGGATGGGGCTGTCTCAAAGATGGGATTTTAGGGGGATGGGGGTGGGGGGTGGGTGGAAGCTACTTCAGTAGTAGGGACGGGATAGCTCAGTGGTCGGAGCACTCGCTTTCCCCCAGCCAAGTTAAGCAGCGTCGAGCGTGGTTACCACTTGGATGGGTGACCGTTTGTGCGCCTTGGTTTCAGTAAAGTCCTTCAGTTCACCCAGCGGTAAATGGGTACCTGCCCTCTTTAGGGTCAGGGAAGGTAAAGCAGCGAGGGAGAGGAGATGGGCGCCGCCCTCAATATCCTGGCGCCTAGAGAAGTGAGGTCTCTGACGCCTCGCTCCCCTACGACCACACAGGTTATGGGACACCTTGACCTTTACTTCATTAGTATTTGTTGTACGTCCTCTGCTCTGTTGTTGAGCATGAGGGCTTGATTTGAGAGCAGAGCCTTGCCTTTCTCTGTAAAGACATGCACAGATGTCTGTGCACGTCAGCACCGTTCACTTTGAAGTACTGGTTTTCTTCTTCGTCAAACACTCATACAGCAATAGCTGCTGTCTGTCACGTGAACGAAAATATTGCGCTGCCTCTGAGCGCCTGACAAGTCAGGCCCAGTGCATCCAACTTTAGCGTGGAAGATAATTGTTATCTTTTAAGTCTTTCTGAGAAAAAAAGGCTGGAGAATGGACCAAGAAGGCAGAAACTAGACAGGAAGGAGGTGACAGGGGAAATCAGAAACAAAGCAGAAACAAAGAGAGGGATAGAAAAGAGGGAATTGCTAGCACAAAGCAGAAACAAAGAGAGGGAGAGAAAAGAGGGAAATCCTAGCACAAAGCAGAAACAAAGAGAAGGATAGAAAAGAGGGAATTGCTAGCACAAAGCAGAAACAAAGAGAGGGATAGAAAAGAGGGAATTCCTAGCACAGAGTTTCCAGAAGGTGGAGACGCTATTTATACCGACAGGCCCCCGGGGAAGTCAGTAGTGTGGAACCGATCAGTCAGACACGCTCTTAGATATCAGACATATCTTTATGGTTCTTAGGTTGAAGATACACGGATATCTCTCTTCAGACTGAAAATGTTGCTTTAAAGTCGTCAGATCTTTTTCGGAGGGGAGGGAGAGGATTGTCGTTGGTTTGTTTTCTATTTTGGGGGTTTGGGTTTTGTGTCTGTGTGTGTGTGTAGGGGGGGGTTGTTGGGTTATTGGGGGCTTGTTTGTTGGTGGTTGTTTTGTTGGTGGTGGTTTGTTTGCTTTGTTTTGTTTTGTTCTGTTTGTTGTTGTTGTTGTTTGGGGGGTGTCCTCGGCTAGAGTGGCAAGGTTCTTCAATGGTGTAATGTCGCTTATGTGACCATCATTAGGTAGCCGCATTTCGACTTGGGGGGAACGTTTTACAGATTGTGATTTCTGTATAACATGATGTATCCTAGAGGTATTTGTGATGCAAGGCATCACTGCCTTTTGACTGCCAGAGTGCACTGACATGGAGCGTTATGTGTCCTCCTTCCCTGACATAACTGTTGGCGTGTTTGTGCGTGTGTTTGTGTGTGTTTGTGTGTGTGTGTTTGTGTGTGTGTGTTTATGTGTATGTGTGTTTGTGTGTGTGTGTTTGGTGTAGTAGTAGTTCTTCAGTTTAACGTCCTTCCACTAAATAGTGATATCAGACAGGAAAGTGTGTGTATGTGTGTGTGTGTGCGCGTGTGCGTGTGTGTGCGTGCGCACGCGCACGTGCTTGTGTGTATGTGTGTGTAGGGGGGAGGGGTATGCATATAACTAATCAATCGTAATAAACAACTATTATGAAAAAAGCATAATCAAGAATTCTGGAAAAACAAAAACAAAAAACAAAGAAAAAACCACCACCAACAACAACAACAACAACAAAAAACAAAAAAAAAAACAAACAAAAAAACCCAA
>CM054152.1:1996389-2031389 GCA_028751875.1 Rapana venosa
TTTCCTCCAGCCAAGTTAAGCAGCGTCGAGCGTGGTTACCAGTTGGATGGGTGACCGTTTGCGTGCCTTGGCTTCAGTACAGTTCCCCCAGTTCACCCAGCTGTAAATGGGTACCTGCCCTCTTTAGGGTCAGGGAAGGTAAAGCAGCTAAGGAGAGGAGATGGGCGCCGCCCTCAATATGCTGGCCCTAGAGAAGTGAGGTCTCTGACGCCTCGCTCCCCTACGACCTTATAGGTTATGGGACTCCTTTACCTCCTTTACCTCCCATTCTCTGCTGCATCTGTGGCACTCAGTGGTTCTCTGACCATGTTTGGTCTGGCTTGGGGGGGGGGGGGGGGGGGGGGGGGAGGGGTGCTGTTTATGTCCTCAGCAGCCACACACTGAAGCCAGGAGAGCGATGTTGAACTTGCCGCAGCTAAGGCTGCACGTATAGGATCGTAATGTCCACAGTCTTCTGCAACTATCTATCCACCGCCTTTTAGTCATGCAGAAACTGTTAAGTGTCCACAGTCCCCAGCAATACACTGTATGTTGTGCTGCAGAAATTCTTTGCTGTTTCACAGCTCTGGTGAATGAAGGAATGAATGTGAGTGATGAGAGAGTGAAGTTTGTAAAAAGAAGGAAGGGAGGAGTGGATGTATCGGGGATGAAGGAATGGTTGAATGTGCGGTATCAAAACTTTTTACTTACCTACACTTGTTTTCCTCCACTACTATGTCTGCATTAAAACTTTTGACTTAACACGAATTTCGTTTTTTGGATGACTTGCCATGTAAGACATCTATAGACTGTTTAGACCCTGTTCAATGCATACGCATGACATCTTGTGAATTTACAGACCAGCAAAACCTCCTGTCCACAAACACTATCTGTCTGTATATCTCTACTCTGTCTGTCTGTCTGTCTGTTTGTCTATCTGTATCTGTCTGTCTGTGTGTTTGTCTGTCTGTCTGTCTGTCTGTCTCTCTCGTCTCTCTGTCTTCTCTGTCTGCTCTTCTCTCGTCTCTCTCTCTCTCTCTCTCTCTCTCTCTCTCTCTCTCTCTCTCTCTCTCTCTCTCTCTCTCTCCTCTCTCTCTCGTGATAATTTTGGTTCAGACATAAACCGAGGTTCTGTTCGCATCAGGCACTTAACGCAGGGAAAAGAACCCATGGCGACAAGGAGAGTTTTCCTCTGCTCAATCTCTGCACTATTGTTGTATCATATCATTTTATGTGATAAAGATGAGAGAATCATCTCAATCAGTATCAATCTTCAACAACATAAAAAGTTATCACTGGCTAAATTATGTGTTGAAATCATATACACGTGAGTGTGTTATGTGTGTGTGTGTATGTGTGTGTGTGTGTGATAAGAGAGAGAGTGCGTGCATGTGTGTGTGTGTGTGTGTGTGTGTGTGTGTGTGTGTGTGTGTGTGTGTGTGAGAGAGAGAGAGAGAGAGAGAGAGAGAGAGAGAGAATATGCGTGTGTGACTGTGACTGTGACTCTTTACTGTTTTATTTGAAGTTATCTTGAAACCTTTAAACAAATATACAACGTTGCTTTCTTGCGTCTTTTCCACACCATGACTCCTATCAGTGACGTGCCTGTCAGTGTTGCAATAGCCCTTCATGGAATCCTCTAAATACTTGCGGCTTGGCTTGATTTGACACCACCACCACCACCACCACCACCACCACCACGGTCTTATTCTTCTTTTCCTCTTCCTTCTCATTCATCCTCATTCTCATTGTCAGATGTATCGTCACCGTCATGATGGCCACAGTTCTGCACTAGCACCTCACCTCACCTCCCCTCACCTCACCTCACCTCACCTCACCCTCACCTCCCCTCTCCTCGTGTTGCAGGCAATTCGCCTCGCGCATCAAGCGGCCGCACGAGGTGCACTACGACCCCTACACGCAGACCATCCAGCCCCTCAACTCCAAAGGCATGCTGCACCAGCTGGCCCGTACCCTGCACTCCGAGCTGGACAACCTGCAGAGAGCCATCGACCGCATCCACAGCGTCACCATGACAGACTGACTCCCCTGCCCTGCCCTGCCCTGCCCTGCCCTGCTCGTGCAACACGTCTGTTGTCGCCCTCTGCCCCCGTCCCCCGCCCTCCTCCCGCCTGCTGTCTGGCCTCGCCAGTTGTCTCTGTGCAGCGTCTGTGCTGATGCTGTGTACATTCTTCGTCTTTGTGTCCAGGAGGTTTTTTGTTTTGTTTTGTTTGTTTAGGTTTTTTCCCCCATTTTGTTGTCTCTTGTTACCGTGTATTTCAGGCCGTGTTTCGTAGAGCAAGATGTTATGGAGGAAAGAAGAGTTTTGTGTTCGAAAAAGGGACGAGGGCATTGTTTGGTTTGATGATAGTTTTTTGAAATGTTGGTTAGGAAAGTTGTCGAGATTTTGTTGAAAAGGGAAACGGTGTTGTTATTATATTTTGGTTGGGAGGGGGAGGGGTTGTGTGCAGATGTTGACAATACAGAATGAAGAAGAACTGTTGGAGACAGCCAATGTTGCTGTGCTGAATTTGGTTCATATTTTGATGGAAAGAAAGGCTTAGGACAGAGTAGGACGAATAGGATTTTGCTTTGTTTGGTTTATTTGTGAGGAACTTGTGAGGAAATAGATGTCCACTGTGTAATAAAGAGAAGATAACCCCTGATTCGTTTCACAGTTCTGCTGGAGTGCTCCACAAGCTGACAGGAAAGAGCTGTCTCTTCTGAACAGGAAGAAGGTCGCTGTTAGTCATGGCTGAATTATCTCCCATTTTAACAGGAAATAGATGTCTCTTTTAAACAGGGAGAAGGTAACCGTTACAGTCATGGCTGAATTATCTCCCATTTTAACAGGATATAGCTATCTCTTCTGAACAGGAAGAAGGTGGCTGTTACAGTCATGGCTGAATTATTTTCAATGTTAACAGAAAATCGACGTCTTTCTAACAGAAAAGATAGCTATTACATGGCTGAATTGTTTCCATTCTTAACAGGAAATAGATGTGTTTTGTTCAACAGCAGGGGACTAAATGTTGCTCTACTTGATTGTTTCAAATAATTATGAACAGAAATGAACATGTCGTCTTTTTTCATACGAAAAAACCCACCGTTGCTTATTGTGAATTATTTTCAACATAAAAGAAATCAAAGGAAAGCTGAGAGGACTTTTGTTTATTAGCTGAAAACAAACTCCCATGGCATGACCATTTTAGACATCACTTCTGTTTTAAAACATTGTCACTTCGATCAGTTCTCACTTGACTCCTTTTCTTTACTATTGGTGAAAATAACAGACCATACTTTATCTCTTGTTCTGTTCCCCCTCTGCAATGCCTAGTCTTGAACGTAAACAGAAAAGTATGCCGACTTTCGATTTTGACGTTATGTATGGGAACTTGTTTGTGGCAAAAGTCAGTTTGTTGTTTTTGTACAGTTTGAAAATGGCATGTTTACACAGATTATGGCCGTTGAAATGCTTTTCTGATTTGTTGAATTGTAATTAGTATCAGTATTTCTCGATGTCATTTTTAAGCAAATTCTTAGACCTCCAACAGAGATTTTTTTTTAATGAACTCTGGACAAAGTCAACATTGAACACCCTTTTCAGTTACCACAGATTTCTTCAGGTGAAATTCGGGTTGCTCTCCCGGGGTAGAGCATGTTGCCGCAAGAACAGCGCCACCCATTATTTGTCACCTGTTTTAGGGAAGGATATTTGTTTCTTTCTCCATTTTAGGATGATAAAGATAATCTATATTATTTCCTGTTCATTTCGTTTTCCAAACTAACCCCAGCAAACGTTTTGCATAGAAGTAGAATTTGTTAAAGCAGCTGGTTCAATACTGGAGGGAAGTTTTGTGGCAGTGGTTTGTGGTTGCATTGTGATCACTGTGGATTGTTCACTCAAGTAAGCTGTGATTAACGATCCCTACCAAGCTTGTTGTCTTTACCAGTTGATACCGTGCCGAAGTGTCTTAGATCACTTGATGGGTGTTGTTGCATTATTGCCACCGTGAATGAGCTGTTTGCACGAACAAAGCAATCAGTGGGCTGTGTGTTTGCTATTTCATGTTACAGGTTGTAGGACTGTAGATATCAAGTTGCTATCAGTGGATTGTTGTTGCTGTCACTGGGTTATTGTTGCCGTCAGTGGGTTATTGTTGCTGTCAGTGGGTTATTGTTGCTGTCAGTGAGTTATTGCTTGTATGCTACAGTTCGTGAGAAATTGCATAGATATTGTTGCTACTGAAGTATTGATCTATTTGACAACTAGCCTGTTGACTTCGTATCGCTGCCTGTGAGTTTTTCTGTTAATATTTTAGTTATAAATAATGGGAGGTTGAAGTCATTTTGCTGTTAATATTTTAGTTATAAATAATGGGAGGTTGAATTCATTTTGCTTGTTAATATTTTAGTTATAGATAATGGGAGGTTGAATTCATTTTGCTGTTAATATTTTAGTTATAGATAATGGGAGGTTGAATTCATTTTGCTGACAGGGCGTTATGGCTTTAATGCTAGTTTTTATCGCTTTGATGTCAGAGTTTATTAGTATATTGTAATAAGCATCATGTTGACTAGGTTATTCACATTGCAATCTATGGGGTGTTGAATCAGTATTGCTAGAAATGGGTCATGGCTTTCAATGTTTCAATCAGTGAGTTGATGGGCTAACGTTAGTATCAACAGCCAGGTATTTAGCTTTGATAGAAAAACTAACTGATTTCTTGTAACTGTGAATTCGTAGTCTGTAGGTTGTTCCTGTACAGATGGATCAATGCTTTGTTAGTGTTACTGTTAAGATACTGTTTCTGTATGGATTTTTTGTTTATTTTTGAGCATTCACAATCGCGGCTGCATTTTTAGTGTTACTGTTAAGGTACTGTTTCTGTATGGATTTTTTGTTTATTTTTGAGCATTCACAATCGCGGCTGCATTTTCCCCAGTTGGCATGTAATAATAATAATAATATATGGAATTTATATAGCGCTGTAGATCTCTATTGGATGCTGATTTCCACTGAGCTATGTGTTACCGGAAATAGGAAGCGGAAGTGACAGCTTATTCAAAACGTGGGTTTGTTTCAAAACCTTCCCCTATTCTGTACATCTTCTTTCTTATTTTATTGATTGAAGTGCGTGCTTGTAGACTGCTTTATTATCTTTTTGGTTTGTTTTGGATTGTTCCATTTCTTCTAGAAGATTTTTTTTAAAGGATTTTTCATTAAAGGGGACAATGGTAAATATTTCTTGGTCGTGGGAAGACAGACGACAGTGCTGTTCAGGGGCACTCTAGCTAGTCTGCTTATGGGGTATGACAGCGGGGTCTATAGCATTAGAGCCTGTCTGACACAGATCAACACGGTCAGTCCTATAGATATGCTGACCGCATATATCAGTCAGAATAAAGATCAAAAGCATCAGTGGCTCCTGTCTTCACGTTGTGTTTTGGTGTATGTACTAAGTGTGTGTGAGAGAGAGAAAATATACAGCTCTTTGTGTGTGTGTGTGTTGTGTGTGTGTGTGTGTGTGTGTGTGTGTGTGTGTGTGTGTGTGTGTGTGTGTGTGAGAGAGAGAGAGAGAGAGAGAGAGAGAGAGAGAGAGAGAGAGAGAGAGAGAATACAGATCTCTTATGGAAAAACAATCACACACACACACACACACACACACACACACACACACACACACACACACACACACACACACACAACAACACACACACACACACACACACACACATCTACACAGAGTACAGCTCTCTTGTTCCATGTATCAAAATCTCTTGCTTTCTGTTTTATATCAGTTTTGTGATCAGCAGTCTCCATCTGTCTGTCTGTCTTTCGGTATTTCTGTCTGTTTTTGTCGAATTGCGCTCGTGATCTGCTGACACGGATTCGATTCTCGATCAAGAGGATTTTTCCCCTGGAGTTAACATCAGTGCCGACTCCACTCTCTCCAAAATTCCTTCGGACGAGACTCTAAACCGAGGTCTCGTGTGCGAACTCACGCAGAATATCTTGCACACACGTAAAAGCTTGTGGGAACGGATGACAACATTTACAAAACTGAATACACAAGGGATTGAATGTAAAATACATGATTGCTTATTCCAGTATCCTTCATATCTCAAATAAAATAAACACACACACATCACACACACACACACAACACACACACAACACATAACACAGCACAAAACACAGACACCACATAACTATATATGTGAACAGCAATCTACGTTTGTCTGTCATTTCCGTCTGTCTAGTCTGTCTGTCTGTCTGTCTGTCGTCTTCGTGTCAGTCTTGACAGTCTGGTACTCGTGTTTATCCTTCGTCTGCTTCAATGTCTTCTCTGGCCAGTCTCCCGTCTAGTCTATCCATGTATGTAGTAGTTATGTCCGTCGAGTCCACGAATGACCTCCAAACAGCAAGAGAGCAGCTGCTGTTTTGGAAACTGGCCAGAAATCTTGATTGATAGGAGTGCCTGCCCACAGTTAAAAATACCCTGACTTCTTGGCCAAGTGGGCATAAGGACAGTCAGCGTTGGAATGTTCTCAAAGGCTAACAAGCCCCCAGGCTGGCAGCACTGAGGAGTGTCGAGTCAAGCCTCCAAGTCAAGAGTCATAGTCGATCACAAAAGACTAAGCTGTAAAGTGGAATTCCAAGAGTGGCAAAGCCAACTGGCATACAGCCTCACTTTGCTGTTGCCACCCAGCGTCAATGGTTTAATCAAGAACTGTGTAAAGCCAGACACTGACGGCAGGCGACCATAGTCTCCGCCATCAAGCTGACACCTTAAACAGACAAGTTTACCTCCACGCCGGTGATCGGCAGTGCAGTAATTACCCATGTCCAAGCTCCCTGTCGCTGCCAGCTCCTGTTGGTGTCACTGCCAGCGAGCCTGCAGAACTCCACACGTGTGCCACTCACTGGGTTCAAACCCACACACGGCCCCACAGCTCATAGACGTCTGCTCTATCCGCTTTACCCAAGCAGCGGAGTCCACAGGAACATTCAAAACGGGACACTCATTTCATAGCGTTGAGTTTCTCTCCTGTCTTTTTGTTTCTGTTTGTTATTGTTGTTGGTGGTGGCTTTTGTTTGTTGGCTTTTTTGTTTATTTTATCTTTTTTATGTTTTGTGTTGTTTTTTTGGTGTTTGGGGTTGTTGTTGTTTTTTTGCTGTCGTTTTACTAGCCTTAAGCGCTAAAGAATGTAAACTTCCTGAGCTTTTTTTTTTTATAATCTAATTCATTCAGAAAATTATTTGGAAATATACCTGTTTTCCATTGTGAGCTCAGTTTCTACATAAGTTCTATGCAATGATTGTTATTGGGTGATGCGTAAAGGCGTTTGGTATAGACACATACGACACACTAACAACGTATAATGACTCCGCCATTACAAAAGAGAGTCATTGTTGCTGTACAGACAAGCTCTGTTCCTTCTGAAGCCCTGCCCTGCCCTGCCTGCCCTGCCTGCCCTGCCCTGCCCTGCACAGCTGTTGTCATGGCTACGGGCCATCATCAACCTTCAATTTTTTTTTTTATAACATAAAAACAGAAGCCCAAGCAAACAGTCAAGGAATATGCTGAGAAAATACACCATCGCGCTGACTAATGGGAGACAATCCAGACTGCCTATACATATAAGACTCTGAGTTATTGCCCTTTGAAAACTTCTGCACAGGTGTTTCAGGTTTGGAGGAAACGATTTATTCATTCATTCATTGGTTGATTGGTTGGTGGTTCATTCGTTCAATCATTCATTGGTTGATTGGTGGTTCATTCATTCATTGGTTGATTGGTTGGTGGTTCATTCGTTCAATCATTCATTGGTTGATTGGTTGGTTGGTAGTTCATTCATTCATTGGTTGATTGGTTGGTGGTTCATTCATTCATGGGTTGATTGGTTGGTTGGTTGGTTCATTCATTCATTAGTTGATTGGTTGGTTGGTGAATCATTCATTCATTTGTTCATTCATTAGTTGATTGGTTTGTTCATTCATTCGTTCAGTCACTGGTTGATTGGTTGGTTGGTGGTTCATTCATTCATTCGTTCATTCATTCATTGGTTGATTGGTTGGTTGGTGGTTCATTCATTCATTCGTTCATTCATTCATTCAATCTACTCGGAAGAGTAGGCCATTGTGTGCCGGTGGGAACGGATGACAAAATTTACACTATTGCATACACACGAGACTAGCTGTTTAAAATGCACATGAGTGCTTATTCCATTATTCTCGAAAAGAAAGAATGAAATAATAAATAAAATAAATTAGTCCATTTCTGGTCAATCCATTTGGAATGACCTCCCTCTCTCACTTCGACAAAAGCCTTCATTTTAATAATAATAATAATAATAATAATAATAATAATAATAATAATAATAATAATAATAATAATAATAATAATAATAATAATAATAATAATAATGATAATAATGATAAACATACATGGATTTTAAATAGCGCTATGTCTTGCAACAAAACAAATCAAAGCGCTTTCATTCATCCTACTCATTCACATCCAGCCCGTTACAGTTAATAGGTTTGTGGGGGGTTTTACAAGTTCAAATATATACACACACGCTCGCACACACGCACGCGCACACCCACCCACATACACACACAAAGGTTTACTCTCCGGCAGGGTGATGAGGTTTTTGATACTTTCAAATCAGCCTTAGGACACACTTGTTTCCAACCTAGTATCTTCACCCATCCCTACATCTCTTATCTGTTCCTACTGTCAAGAGATGCGTGTGTGTGTGTGTTGTGGGTGTTTACATTTGAAATCTGTTAATTTGTTGTTGTTGTTGTTGTTGTTGTTGTGAACGGTCGTATGTATGTGAATGATTTGAAGGCAAGCGCTTTGATTGGTTTGCTTTGCAAGATACAGCGCTCTGGAAAATCTATCATCGCGGTCTTCATCATCATCATCATTGTCATCATCAGCATTAGTTATTATAGATATTAAGTAGATGTGTTTGATGTTTTATGATGATTATTTGATTATTATTATATTATGATATGATTATGATGATTATATTATTATTATTATTGTTTTGTTGTTGTTGTTGTTGTTGTTGTTTTGTTTTTTATTTGTTTTTGTCTTTGTTGGTGATTGAGTGTTAATTGTTGTTGATTAATTGTTTCTCTTCTCTCTCTCTTCTCTCTCTTGGTTTTTCCTGTTTGATTGTGAGATGTTAGTGGTATTATATTAGATGTCCTACGCGGCTTGATTAAAAAGCACATTGGCTTTCATATCCCAATAATCATCAGTCATTGTCATCTCTCCTCTCTCTCTCTCTCTCTCTCTCTCTCTCACTCCTCTCTCTCTCTCTCTCTCTCTCTCTCTCTCTCTCTCTCTCACTCCCACACACACACACACACACACACACACACACACACACACACACACACACACACACACACAACACACGCACACACACACACACACACACACACACACACAACACACACACACACACACACACACACACAGTGCACGCGAGCGCGAACACGAAAGATTCCGCAGCATTATATCAGGGAGCCAACTGTGCAATTTGAAGAACTTTTGCCGTTCCTTATTGTTTCCCTTGCTCCGTGTGACGGACATATAGCACACCCTGAAAACCGACTGATCCATTGACTTCTTTTTGCTGTTGTTTTTTTATTGTAAAGATTTGTCACCACATTTTTTTCGCATCGGTGCATCAACTGTATACTTTCTTAGCCAGAGTTTTTCTTCCATTCATGTCAGAGCTTCCTTCTTTCCAGGCTGTATGTATGTCTGTATGTCTGTATGTATGTCTGTCTGTATGTATGTATGTATGTATGTATGTATGTCTGTATGTCTGTATGTATGCATGTTTATATATATATATATATATATGTATATATATATATATATATATATATATATTATATATATATATATATATATATATATATATATATATATATATTATATATATTGCCTTGTTTCGAAATAAGTCTCAAATTCTCTCTGTATCTCTCCACCCCCCTCTCCACCCCCTCTCACTCTCTCCTCTCTCTCTCTCTCTCTCTCTCTCCCTCTCTCTCCTCTCTCTCTCTCTCTCTCTCTCTCTCTCTCTCTCTCTATTCTAGATATTGTTTACTTGCGATTTTTTTCGAAATATGGTTGAGGTTGGTTTTTGGGTTGGTTTTTTTTTTTTTTTGGGGGGGGGTGGTGTTAAACAAATATTTTTACATGATCTCTTCTCTTCCTTGATCATTTACATGTCTAATTTTGTTTAATGCATTCTCCAGAGCAATTTACACTAGCAGTTAACACAACATTAAATAATTAATATAATGCTGTATCTCCCCTGTACTACCACCCATCCTCCACCTCCACAATCCCCCCACCCCACCCCCCACCCACGCCTACAGTTTTCACAACCAGTTTTGACAGAGCACAAAAGTACTTTGAGCTGGTCCACGCGGCCATGTGAATCATTTGAAGTTGGTTAGCATTAAGCCATCACATTTCTCGCCAAACGAAGGCTTTAATTCAACTGCCCTTCACTGTTAGTGCTGCACACCAACTCGGCGTGTATTGCAGTGATAGTCCCTCCCTTCTCTTGAACACCGTTGTCACTGCAGATGAAAAATGGCCGGGTCATTTATGTTGCATTGTTGGTGAACATCCAGCTATCGTTTTTAGTGGTATGCGGGAAAAGACAACTTTCCTGAAGTCGGAATGCGGCTATCTTAACGGGGGCTGAACCGTCGCATACGCAAAATCTGACCTTTGGGGAATTACGGAGTTGTAACCGAGGAACACCCCCCCCCCCCCCCCCCCCCCCCCCCCCAAAAAAAAAAAAAAAAAAAACCCCACACAAAAAACCAACAAACAAAACACAAAAACAACCACAAACTAAAAAGCAACAACAACCAAACACAAAATATAACCAACCAACCAACCAACCACAAGTGAAATGTATAGGTACATTACGTTGAAACATTACTCACAAGACATTCGGAGGGGAACCAAAAAAAAAAAGCAGTAGTAGTAGAAGTAGTTGAACAGTGAAGACCTAGTGTAGGCCTCTGTGCAGAATCCTTATTTCATACCACTTTCAGCCACGGCAGATTTCTCCGCGTGAAATTCGGGATGCTCTCTCCGGGAAGAGCGCGTCGCCACAAGAGCAGCGCCACCCTTTTTCCCCTCTTTCCTGTCTGCAACTTTTTTTTTTTCGCTATCAGAATGGCTTTTTTTTCTATAGAATTTTGCCAGGGACAACTCTCTTGTTGCCGTGGGTTTCTTTACGTGCGCTAAGTAATTTTATGTAACACGCGAGACCTCGGTCTAACGTCTCATCCGAAAGACTAGCACCCAGACCACCACTCATGGTCTAATGGAGAGGGGGGTGGGGGAGGTTTTCGCCCCAACGGGGATCGAACCCCCGCACACTTCGAATCTGGACTTTTGGCTTTCTAGGCAGGTGCGTTATCTCTAGACCACCGATCCTCTTAGTGAGGCCCAGAGCTGACTGTCTTTTTCATCGTGGAACGCTCATCAGCAACCATTGTTGTCTGCCATATCAGCCGAAATGCGTTGTGCTGCCGTTAAACGCCTGACAAGTCAGGCCCAGCATATCCCGACTTTTAAGTCTTTCTGTGAAAAAAGCAAAAGCAAAACCAAACCAAAACATGGGAGAATGGACCAAGAAGGCAACACATAGACAAGGAGGTGACCGGTGTCTGATTCGCTCTTTCTTTCCCTAATTTATCTTTTTTTTTATATCTGTCTTTCCGTGTGTGACTTTTGGCAGAAAAATGATGAGTATTCAGTGGTAAGTCCACTGCTTCTGCCTCTACTGTCCAAATTTTTTTCTGTCTTTCTGTCTCACTGTGTCTCTGTTTGTGTGTCTATCCGTCTGCCTGACGGTCTGTCTGTCTGTCTGTCACTCTCTCTCCTCTCTCTCTCTCTTCTCTCTCTCTCTCTCTTCTCTCTCTCTCTCTCTCTCTCTCTCTCTCTCTCTCTCTCTCTCTCTCTCCGCATACACACGGGGACTGGATGTAACGGATGTAAAAAAAAAGCACATGAGTGCTTATTCCAAATCCCCGAAATAAAAGAATAAATAAATAATCTCTCTCTCACTTTTTCACACACACAAATACACACACCACCACCATGTACTACCACCACCACCACTACAAACAAAGGTAGACACATTTATCTCACTCACCCACGCACGCCACACGTACCACCATATAACCACACACACACATCAACACCACTACCACCACCACACACACCACACACACACCACCACCACCACCACCACCCCTACCACACACTACCACACACACACCACCACCACCACCACACACTACTACAAACACACACCACCACCACTACCACACACTACCACACACACACCACCACCACCACACACCACCACACACCACCACACCACACACACTACCAACACCACCACCACCACTACCACACACTACCACACACACCACACCACCACACACACACCCCACCACCACACACCCACACACACACCACTACCACCCCCACCACCACCACCACCACAAAACAACGGCAGACACACAATATAATTATTATCCCCAGCACTTGACTGTGTAACGAGCCACGACAACTGCACTGACAAAGCAGGGCGGTAGAACACGTGAACAACGAGGATAAAACCAAACCGTCATTAAACCGCCATAATCCCCCACAGCGTCTTACAGATCCCGGGGTGACATTAAGATCCCCTTGATGGTCGGGACGTTTTAAGGTCGGAGGAGGAGCGGGCTGGGGCGGCGACACAACTCCCCCCATAGCGCTGAGGCAGACAGACGGCAAGGCTGAGGTGTGAGCTAGCAGCAGCAGCAGCAGCAGCAGCTGTTTGTTGGGGGGCTGTAGTAGTAGTGGGGGTGTGGGGGTGTGTGTGGGCTGAGGACTTACCTCCTCCTCCTCCTCCTTCTCCTCCTCCTCCTCCTCCTTCTCCTTCTCCTCGTCCTCCTCGTAATATTGTGCAACGCCCTTGCTGTTTGTGTGTTTTGTTGTTTTGTGTTGTGTTGTGTGTTCTGTTCTGCTGTTTTTGATGTACAACAAGCTGCATGCATGCTCTACATTCGCTCTGCTTTAGAAAGATTGTGAGGGTGGGTGGGGGTAGGGGTGGGTTGGGGTGGGTGGAGGAGTGGGGGGAGGGGTGGGGGAGGTTGTGTGTGTGTGGGGGGGGGTGAGGAGGAGGGGGAGTGTAGGGGTTGTGTAGGGGTTGTGTAGCGGTTGTTTGTGTGTGTGTGTTGTTGTTTTTTCGAGGATAATAGAATAAGCACTCGTGTGCTCTTTTACAGTGCGTGCGTGCGCACGCGCGCGCCCGTGTTGTGTGTGTGTGTGTGTGTGTGTGTTGTGTGTGTGTGTGTGTGTTTTTGCACGCGTTTTGGAGAGGAGAGAGGGGAGAGATTCTTTTTTATTGTTATTATTTTAGTGCTAGGGTAATGGAATAAACACTCAGGTGCATTTTTCTTTTTTTTTCTTTTTTTTTTTTACATCCAGACTACGTGTGTATACGAAGTTGGTTTTTTTATAATTTTTGTTTGTTTTTTGTTGTTATTTTGTTATCCGTTCCCACCAGCACAGTCGTGTGGCCTACTCTAGAACGTCAGTGGGGCCCTGGGCCACTCCTGGTGTCAGTGCTGTTAGACAGCTCAGTGTGTGTTGCCTCGTTCCTTCCTTCTCCTGTACCTGATTCCGCTGCCAGGCCACTGACTGGGGGGAGGCAGATGCACGCAGGGGCGGACAGTGAAGAACTGGGTGGAGGGACACATCCAAGAGTGGACCGGCCTTGTGTGGCAGTGCTGCAGCAGCAGCGAAAGGCTGAAGACAGACTGGCCAGGCTGGAGAACATACACTGACCACCATCGTGTCCCTCCGATCATCATCTTGGTTAAAGGACTGTTGCTGTTGCTGCTGCTGCTGCTGCTGCTGCTGCTGCTGCTGATGATGATGATGATGAGGTGGTGGATGATGATGATGATGATAATGATGGTTTTGATGCTGATGATGATGATGACGATGCTGCTGATGCGGATGAGGAAGAGGATGATGATGGTGGTGGTGGTGATGATAATGATGAGGAGGAGGAGGAGGGGGAGGAGGAGAATGGTGATGATGATGATGATGATGATGATGGTGATGGTGATGATGGTGATGTGATGATGATGCCACTACCAATCAATCAGTCACAGATTAACCAAAATTCAACTTCTCCATGATTTCCCGTCATTGCATGTGTACAGGGATAAACATGTTTTTTCTGTCCCTAATGTCGGACTGAGGAGGCTATGGGCAAACACCGCGCATACCCATAATTATATTATTGTATCTCCCCAGGGATGAACCCCGGAGCTCTAGCCGGGGAACGAAAAAACATCCAAATCAACCAGAATCTGAAGAAACATCCAAATGAACCAGAATCTGAAGAAACATCCAAATCAACCAGAATCTGAAGAAACATCCAAATCAACCAGAATCTGAAGAAACATCCAAATCAACCAGAATCTGAAAAAAACATCCAAATCAACCAGAATCTAAAGAAACATCCAAATCAACCAGAATCTGAAGAAACATCCAAATCAACCAGAATCTGAAGAAACATCCAAATCAACCAGAATCTGAAAAAAACATCCAAATCAACCAGAATCTGAAAAAACATCCAAATCAACCAGAATCTGAAGAAACATTAAATCAACCAGAATCTGAAGAAACATCCAAATCAACCAGAATCTGAAGAAACATCCAAATCAACCAGAATCTGAAGAAACATCCAAATCAACCAGAATCTGAAGAAACATCCAAATCAACCAGAATCTGAAAAAACATCCAAATCAACCAGAATCTGAAGAAACATCCAAATCAACCAGAATCTGAAGAAACATCAAAATCAACCAGATTCTGAACATCCAAATCAACCAGATTCTGAAGAAACATTAAATCAACCAGAATCTGAAGAAACATCCAAATCAACCAGAATCTGAAAAGACATCCAAATCAAACAGAATCTGAAAAGACATCCAAATCAACCAGAATCTGAAAAGACATCCAAATCAACCAGAATCTGAAAAGACAATCAAATCAACCAGAATCTGAAAAAAACATCAAAATCAACCAGAATCTGAAAAAAACCCATCAAAATCAACCAGATTCTGAAAAAAACATCAAAATCAACCAGATTCTGAAGAAACATCAAAATCAACCAGAATCTGAAGAAACATCAAAATCAACCAGAATATGAAGAAACATCAAAATCAACCAGAATCTGAAGATGTCTCCACTTTTGTCTGTCCATTTTCCTAGCGTATTGTCACTTTGTCAGAAAGCAGCATTGAGCGTGGTTACCATCTGGATGGGTGACCGTTTGCCCGCCTTGGCTTTAGAACAGTCCCCCAGTTCACCCAGCTGTAAATGGGTACCTGCCCTCTTTAGGGTCAGGGAAGGTAAAGCAGCGAGGGAGTGTAGATGGGCGCCACCTTCAATATGCTGGACCCTGGAGAAGCTGAGGTCTCTGACGCCTCGCTCACCAACGACCGCATTAGGTTATGGGACACCTTTACCTTTATATTTTGCCAGTTTCTAAAATCGTAATGCACAGAACAGACTAAGGAACCTCCTCTTCAAAACATTAGCCTAAAGACATGCGGGTAGTAGGGGGGTGGGGGGACTGGTGAGAGGGAGAGGGGCACTAAACTGGGGCCTATAAAGGGATGTTGACAAATTTGTGACCATTCCTGATATTCCCCTAACAAGCAAAATGCGGGTAGGCAGGTAGGCAAAATGAATGTTTAACGAAGCTGCAGAGGTGATTTAGGGGGAGAGAAGAGAGAGAGAGAGGGGGGGGGAGGGGGGAGAGGAGAGTAGAGAGAGAGAGAGAACGGGGTGGGGGAGGGGAGGTAGTCTGGTGAAGACCACCCAGAACTTGATGACGGCTCGCAATATTGCCGATAATATCTGGCGAGTAACCTGCCGTAGCCGCAGACCGTCTGGGTGAGAATGAGAGAGAGAGAGAGAGAGAGAGAGAGAGAGAGAGAGAGAGAGAGAGAGAGAGAGAGAGAGAGGAGAGAGAGAGAGCTCGTGCCATTATGATCTGGGGCGCCTCCAGCCTGTCCCCTCTATAGCCTCTACCGCGCGCTGTGGCGCTGCTTTGTGGAGGCAGGCAGGGAGGTAGTCTTTCATGCCGGGTCGTGTTGCGCTGTGCCGATCCTATCGGCCCGCTCTCACCTGCCCGTGTAAAGGGGGTGGGGGTGGGGGGTGGGGGGGTGGAGTGTACAGCAGGTAAGGCAGGCCGGCCAGCAGCCTTCTGGGCCTGCCCCCCCCCCCCCCCACCCCCCACCCCCCACCCCCCCGTCTTGAAAACTCACTCAGCCGCGGCAATCTGCCTCCTCCCGTTTAAGGTTGTGAAGCAAGAGAAAAATGGGGAAAAAAGAACGAAAATAAAAACCATGAAAAGCGTGTCTTTTTTATGTTGTTTATTGTTTTTCGCGGTGTTTTTTGGGGTGGTGGGTGGTGGGGGAGGGAGAGAGGGAGAGAGGGGGGAGAGAGAGAGAGAGAGGGGGTGAGAGGGAGGGAGGAAGGGAGGGCGTTTGTGAGTTATACGACCCTTCATTACAGAATTATAGGTCTGCAGTTTTGGCAGGTATATTTAATGTCTGAATTAACGTAGGGGGGTTGTTTGTTTGTTTTGTTTGTTTAGGGTTTACTTTGTAGATGTATTGGTGAGACGCGTAATGGCTTATCTGAGGTCAAGGATCTGATGCAGAAATGTAGAATACACGACTTTCTGTTTGTTCTTTTCGCTCCTCCGCTAGAGCTCCGAGGTTCATCGCCAATGGTGAAACTTTGCATACAATTATATGACGGTTTTGGCCCATCGTGAAGGTAGCCACATTCCGACTTCGGAAATAATTATTGTTGTTTGTTTCTTAACCTGTGTTATTTTGTTTCGTTTCTAAGTCTTCCAGTGTCGGAGCTTCTGTGGCCCCTTCTGGTCTGGAAAGCTGCAGTAATCAGTACATACTGCCTTCTCTTTTTCTTTTTTTGTTCGGATTTTTTTCCCTTTTATATCGAGGATAATGGAATAAGCACTTTGTGGGTTTTTATGTCCAGTCTCCGTGTGTATGCGGTTTGGTAAATTTTGTCATCTGTTCCCACCAGCACACAACGGCCTACTCTTTCAAAATGCGGAGCAGGATTTAACATGTGTGTAAGATGTTCTGCATGCGTTCGCACACGGGGCCTCGGTTTATAGTCTCATCCGAAGGACTTTTGGGGAGAGTGGAGTCTGCACTGATGTTAACACCAGAGGAAAAATCCCCTTCAACGGGAATCGAACCCGGGTGGTCAGAGGAGTGACTGCAGCACAGCACCTGACACTTTCAGGCACGGCAGTGCGTTTTGGAAAAGTTGAACCTGGAGTCTGTTCTTGTCCCCCTGCATGCTGGGTATGTTGGTGTTCTCCATCCCAGTGTCTCGTTGTCAGAGCTGATCTTCTCATCCAGGCCAGGTGGAGGTGTGCTTCAGAGGTCTCGGCCATGTCAGGACTTTCGTTTTCAGGTGTGGCTTTTACATCTGACTTGGAACCCACATAGGGGACGGGATAGCTCAGTGGTCGGAGCACTCGCTTTCCCCCAGCCAAGTTAAGCAGCGTCGAGCGTGGTTACCAGTTGGATGGGTGACCGTTTGCGCACCTTGGCTTCAGTACAGTTCCCCCAGTTCACCCAACTGTAAATGGGTACCTGCCTTCTTTAGGGTCAGGGAAGATAAAGCAGCGAGGGAGAGGAGATGAGCGCCGTCCTCAATATGCTGGCCCTAGAGAAGTGAGGTCTCTGACGCCTCGCTCCCCTACGACCTTATAGGTTATGGGACTCCTTTACCTTTACCTTTTTAGAGAAGCTAAGGTCTCTGATGACTCGCTCCTCCTACGACCACTAGGTTATGGGACTCCTTTACCTTATTATAGTACTGGTATTGGAAGTGGTCACCTTGTTGGGAACTGAAGTTCAGTCCACAGTCTTGCAGCAGTTTTCCAAGTTTTATATAAAAAGGGGGGGAGGGGGGGGGGGGGGGGGTAGCCTAGTGGTTAGAATGCTGAGCTCGTGATCTGACGGCCGGGTTCAAGCTACGAAGGAATGCCCCTGTTTGGGGGATTTTTCCTCTGGAATTAACATCAGTCCCATCTCCACTCCCCGGAAAGTTATTCGCATAAGACTATAAATCGAGGCCCCGTGCGCACGCACGCAGAGCATCTTGCTCACACGTTCAAACCCGTTCTGCCTTTCGGAAGAGAAGGCCATTTTGTGTTGGTAGGAACGAATGATAATTTCAAAAATACATGCACACTGGTCGCATGTCGTACCGGAAGTCGGAGTGCGGCTATCTCATCGCTGGGTAAATGTCGTATAGGCAAGTTTGGTGAGTTTCCGCAAGAAAAATGGTTGTGTGGTGATTGTTTGAAGGAGTGTGTCAAGAGCACAGTTTCTTTTAGATCTAATAAATCTGACAGGTTGATGCTGTGCTACATTAGGCCATACAGGCCAGCATCAAAGGACACAGGCAATTGCTAGATGGTTGGAAACGGTGCATGGTAAGGCAGGGGTGGACACCTTCTCTCCCCACAGTCTTAGAGGTGCACCACCTCCAGCAATGCTGACACGTGGAGCTACTCTTGAAGACTTTCTCAAGATGGCTGGCTGGACAATTCGTCGATCAAGAGCCACAGCCATACTTCTCCATAGATTTTTGTATGTATGGAGATGTATGGATGTGGCTCTTAATAGACGAAATGCTAGAACTTTCCAAACGTTTCACAGTAGTCCATAGAGAAGACTTCCCTAAAGTTTCACAATACTCCATAGTGAAGACTTCCCTAAAGTTTCACAGTAGTCCATAGTGAAGACTTCCCTAGCGTTTCCCAATAGGTCCATAGTGAAGACTTCCCTGACGTTTCCCAATAGGGTCTATAGTGAAGACCACAAGAATGGACTCTTTTCACATAGGGAAAAGAGGTATTTTGCAGTATGCAATGAGAAAACGACTGTAATATTATGCAATGCAAAGAGATGGTGCCCTTTGTAACTCATGGCGGTTTGATAAACAAGTCTCTCTATGTGTACAGTTCTGAAACAGCATGTAAAGAACTGTGTCTCGAATCTAGTCAAGAAAGCGGAAATTTCTACTACATAATTTCCAGAAGGCGGGGATGCTGTTTGTACTGAGAGAAAGAGAGAGAGAGACCCTGGCATCTCCCCACGTAGAGAAGTTAAGGGAAGAGAAGTCAAATCTAAAGCCTGTGTTGGGGGAAAATAGCAAGCAGAGACGAAACCCGGTTCCTTTACGATTTCCATTTTACCTGAATAAAAAAGGAATGTCCCCTTCCAAAGCGAAAGATTACTGGTTAGCCTGCCAAATTACAAAGTGTAATTGCCATGTGACAATATTAAATTTGATATAAGTTTGCTTTTGTGGTTGTTGTTGTTTCTGCTATGTTATTTTGTTTGTTTGACGTGAAATTTGGTTGAAATAAGGCTTATTCCTTCAATACGCATGGAAAGAATTTGACAGGTAGAACATAATCAGCATGGCAACAACAAGCTGGTAGCCTGTATTGTGCTCAAGTACAACATCCACGTTCACGTGGCGACTGATGATTTCTATAATGTCCAAAGGGGAAGTCGGGGAAAAAATGACTGAATAGAATGATAACACCGTTAACAAGCACAAACAATAAAATTATTGACAATTTTCCCAAAAGGCATGCCTAATGAATAAATAAGCAAATAGTTGAGAAAGTTCTAGTATCCTCTGCTTTTCTAAAAGATGTCCCACAACCTATGTGGTCGTAGGGGAACGAGGCATCAGAGACCTCAACTTCTCTAGGGGCCAGCATGTTGAGGGCGGCGCCCATCCCCTCTCCCTCGCTGTTTTACCTTCCCTGACCCTAAAGAGGCAGGTACCCATTTACAGCTGGGTGAACTGGGGAGCTGTACTGAAGCGAAAGCGCGTAACTGGTCACCCATCTAAGTGGTAACCTCGCTCGACGCTGCTTAACATTGGCTGGGGGGAAGCGAGCGCTGTGACCACTGAGCTGCTCTACCACAACCAAAAAAGTTAGGAATTGAAAAAGTAAAAGTGAAGGATGAAGAAAGAACTAACGGCAATACAGACCTGGAAACAAGAAGCAAGCTGAAAGATGAAAAATGAACATATAAAAGAAAAAAAACCCAAAACAAACAAAGAAACAAACACATCAGCAAACCAACCAACCAACCAACCAACAAACAAACAAAACATAGCAAACAAACTGACAACAGTCATACAAAACAGAAAAAAAGACCACAGAGAAATTCCTGGAAATAGATTTTTTAAAAATGTTCGAGAAGTGTCAATCAAACCATCCCAACGTTTGTCCAACTTTACAAAGACAATGGGTGGCGCTGCTCTTGTGGCGACGCGCGCTCTCCCAGGGGAGATCAGCCCGAAATTCACGCAGAGAAATCTGCCGTGACTTTCAGTGGTATAATATAATATGATATAATAACATGAGATTTGACACACTTTTTGTTACTACAACTGCAGGCAATCAGGGATGATCCGCTGCAGGAACAAAGAACGGCCAATGGAGGCAGACCCACACTATGGCCGCCTGGCCCATTTGTGGCCGTTGTGTAAGGAGGAGGTGAGGGGCCGGTTCTCTCCCCTCCCTGTGTCCCTGTTGACACAACGTGTTGCACGTGTTGTCTCCCCCTAGCTGCTCATCACACCCCTGTCTGTCTGGCTGGCTGGCCAGGGAGGTAAAGCAAATGTTACAGCCTTTTTCTTTGTTTTGGTTTGTTCGTTTCTGTCCGCCTTCTCTCTCCCCCCTCCTTCCCTCCCTCCTTCTTCTGACTTCTGCACCAATGCAACCAGGGGCCCGCCCCTCCACTTGTGTGTGTGTCGGGGGGGGGGGGGGGGGGGGGGGGGGGGGGGGGGGGGGGGGGGGGGGGGGGGTTTTCGTGTGTGTTGGGGGGGGGTGGGGCGTGGTTGTGTGTGCGTGCGTGCGTGTGTGTGTGTGTGTGTGTGTGTGTGTGTGTGTGTGTGCGCGTGTGTTCCTAGTTCTTGCTAATAGTGTCTAAACCGCAGCTGCTCTCTGTGTCTATGTGTCTGTCTAGGTGTCTATGTGTCTGATGTTTGTCTGTCTGTGTGTCTGTGTGTCTGTGTGTCTGCTGTCTATCTGCCTCTTGTCCGTCTGTCTGTCTGTCTGTCTGTCTCTGTCTCTGTCTCTGTCTGTCTCTGTCTCTGTCTCTCTCTCTCTCTCTCTCTCTCTCTCCTCTCTCTCTCTCTCTCTCTTCTCCTCTCTCTCTCTCTCTCTCTCTCTCTCTCCTCTCTCTCTCTCTCAGCTAGCCTGACGGCGTTAACCAGGCAAATGTCTCGAAGCAGTGGGAAAAGGAGCTGAGGGTGAAGGAGTGCAGTGATGGTATGGCCACTCGCTCTCCTCAGGGCCTATGTCCTCAATACCCTCTTCCTCAATGCCCTCTTCCTCAATGCCCTCTTCCTCAATGCCCTCTTCCTCAATGCCCTCTTTCTCGATACCTTCTTCCTCAATGCCCTCTTCCTCAATGCCCTCTTCCTCGATACCTTCTTCCTCAATGCCCTCTTCCTCGATGCCCTCTTCCTCGATACCTTCTTCCTCAATGCCCTCTTCCTCGATACCCTCTTCCTCAATGCCCTCTTCCTCAATGCCCTCTTCCTCAATGCCCTCTTCCTCAATGCCCTCTTCCTCGATACCTTCTTCCTCAGTGCCCTGCCTGCCTCTTCTCTTGTGCCCCTCGTGCCCCTAGGCTAGGCATCTCCCCCACCCACCCTTCCCATCCCCTGGATTCTTCCTCCACATCTAACGCCCTTAAACGCTTCCTCGTTTCTTTCCCTGATTTGTTCCCTTCTCCTCCTCCTCCCGACCATTCTTCCTACTGCCCCTTCATCATCTTCATGCTTGTCTGTGATGTGCGGGTGACCATCAAGCATCTGCTTCTGGAGTGTCGAGATGTCCAGGATATTAGGCACAGCAAGCATTTTACTGCAGACTCCCTAAAGATCCTTTTTTGAGTTGTTCCACCGAACACCATTTTTAACTTCCTCAGAGAATCGGGCTTTTTCTGTCTGATATGACATTTTATGTCTGATATGAGTGAAAGTGCTAGGGTTGGTCACTGAGAACAAGGTTGTTTTAAGGAATCTGGTTTGAGTTTTATCTCATTTCATGTGTGGTTGGTGTGGTTTTTCTACAACGCGGTGCCCGTCCTGGGCTGACCCTTATGGTTGGCCAGGGTGTTGGTAGAAGGAACGACAGCATGGTTGGTTTTATACCCTGTTTTAGCCTGTATATAGTGGAACAGTTTTAATCTGAGATTTAAAATATGACCAGGTGACAGCCCTGTTATGGCCTCTGTGGTCGGCGGGGCCAAAAACAACAGGACTGGATTGGACTGGATTGGTCGGAAGTGATGTACTTGTGTACTTGGTGGCTGTGAGCTCATTGGGCAACTGTCATCATTCTATTCAACTGACATGGTGTAATGGTGATGGTTTGTGGTTCAGTTTCTAAATCGAACAGCTCCGCTTGGACTCTAATACAATAGGTTCTTCTTCGAACACTCAGACAACAACTATTGCTGTCCGTCATATGAGTGAAAATACGTTGCGCTGCCGTTAAGCGCCTGACAAGTCAGGCCCAGCGCTTCCGACTTCGGCATGTAATGGGTTCGAATCTCTGAAGGTTTTGGTGAATTGAGGTTGGGGATTTTAACGATCTCCCAAGTCAACTTAGAATGCAGACTTGCCAGTGCCGTATTCCTTTCGTCTATATGCACAGGTGGAAAATCAAATATGTATTTAAAATCCTGTATTTCATGTCACCATCTGGTGGGTTACAGAAACATGGACATGCCCAGCATGCATCCTGTGCATAAAGATGAGAAAAGTTGGAAGACCTCCAGCTGAAACTGAGGGAGGGTGGGTGGGGGAGATGCCTAGGGGCACGAGGGGCACAAGAGAAGAGGCAGGCAGGGCACTGAGGAAGAGGGTATTGAGGAAGAGGGCATTGAGGAAGAGGGGCACTGAGGAAGATGGCTTTGCAGAAGAGGGCACCGAGGAATAGGGCATTGAGGAAGAGGGCATTGAGGAAGAGGGCATTGGGGAAGAGGGCATTGAGACATGGGCACTGAGGAAGAGGGCTTTGAGGAAGAGGGCACTGAGGAAGAGGGCATTGAGGAAGAGGGCATTGGGGAAGAGGGCATTGGGGAAGAGGGCTTCGAGGAAGAGGGCACTGAGGAAGAGGGCATTGGGGAAGAGGGCATTGGGGGAAGAGGGGATTGAGGTAGAGGGCATTGAGGCAGAGGGCATTGAGGAAGAGGGCATTGAGGACATGGGCACTGAGCACTGCTCCGAAACATTTCCGCTCGGACAGCAACTAGTGATGTCTTTTAAATGAGCAAAAATGCGTTTCGCTGCCGTAAAGCGCCTGACAAGTCAGGCCCAGCGCATCTAACTTCGGCGTGGGAGAGAAATGTCATCTTTTAAATCTTTCTGGGAACAAGGCAGAAGAATGAACCAAGAAGGGGGTGACACAAAGAGAGCGATAGATAAGAGGGAATTCCTACCTCAGAAATTCCAGAAAGTGGGGATGCTATTTAGACTGATAGCCCCACGGGCATCTCCACGGGGAGGCTGTGATATTACTATCACACACTATTGCATCACTCGTGCTGACAGAATATTGCTATCACACACTATTGCATCACTCGTGCTGACAGAATAGTGATATCACACACTATTGCATCACTCGTGCTGACAGAATAGTGATATCACACACTGTTGCATCACTCGTGCTGACAGAATAGTGATATCACACACTATTGCATCACTCGTGCTGACAGAATAGTGATATCACACACTGTTGCATCACTCCTGCTGACAGAATAGTGATATCACACACTGTTGCATCACTCCTGCTGACAGAATAGTGATATCACACACTGTTGCATCACTCGTGCTGACAGAATAGTGATATCACACACTGTTGCATCACTCGTGCTGACAGAATAGTGATATCACACACTGTTGCATCACTCCTGCTGACAGAATAGTGATATCACACACTGTTGCATCACTCGTGCTGACAGAATAGTGATATCACACACTGTTGCATCACTCGTGCTGACAGAATAGTGATATCACATACTGTTGCATCGCTCCTGCTGACAGAATAGTGATATCACACACTGTTGCATCACTCATACTGACAGAATATGACGACCTGTGCTTAAGCAGCATTGCAGAATTCACCTGTCGTCCTCTTGACTTTTCTTGCAAGTTGAAGAAAGTCCTGCCTGCTAGTGGAAGTATCTACAACAGCCTGTTCCTATGCAGTGCAGAAGGTTTGCTAATAAGGACATGCTATATCATAGCCACTCGGGGGACGAGATAACCTAGCGGTTAGAGCGTTGCTCTTGCGATTTGACGGCCTGGGTTCGAGCCACCACCGAGACACCCTTTCAAGGGGATTTTCCCCCTGGAGTTAACGTCAGGACCAGCTCCACTCCCCCAAAAGTCTTCAGCATAAAGCTATAAACCGAGGCCTCGTGTGCGAACGCACACAACGAACATCCTGCGCACTCATTAAAACCTTTCCCGCCTTGCGGAAGAGTAGGCCATTCGTGCTGGTCAGAACGGATGACGAATATTAATTATATCAAAGCAATAACATACTCAGACTTGTGTCCTTGATGCATATCACCCTCCAAGTCGGAGTGCGGCTGCCTTAACCCTGGACACAAACGGCTGTGTGTGCAAATCTCCCCATTGCTGATCCTCAGAGCTCTGAGTCTAGCTGAGGACTGAAACACATCTGCCCAGAATGCCCAGTGCGCTGAGGAGGCCTTGAGTGCATGCTGGGTATTGTCGTGTGGGTGACTTACAGTCCATCTGGTCTTTGACTTGTTATTGCCACATAGAGAACAGTCCACCTGGTCCTCTTATTGACACACAGTCCACCTGGTCTTCTTATTGACACACAGTCCACCTGGTCTTCTTATTGACACACAGTCCACCTGGTCTTCTTATTGCAACACAGTCCACCTGGTCTTCTTATATCACACATAGCACAGTCCACCTGGTCTTCTTATATCACACATAGCACAGTCCACCTGGTCTTCTTATTGACACACAGGAGGGGGGTGGGGGGCGTTTTGTTGTTTTTATTTGGGGGTGGGGGAGGTGGTGGCGTGGAGGTGGTGGTGGTTTGTTTTCTTCTGGATTATTTTAGTGGGGAGAAGGTGTTGCTCTTTTGTTTGGTTTTATTTTTGGGGGGGGATGGGGATGGGGGGGGGTGGCTTTTATGGGGAGAGGGGTGGTTGTTGTTGCTAAGTAGATTTTGTTGAGTTATTTTTGAAAAGTTATGGGGAGAGAGAAGCGATATACTGAATTATGAAAATACATGATAATTATATCCCAAGTTCATTCCTACCCCACTACTAAGCACAAGTCACGTGTTTCTGAACATACAACATGTCGGGTTCTATAACAACAGCAATAGATCAAGAACGAGCAAAACAAATCAACCACCCTAACAAAAACAAAAACAAAACATAAACCCCTCCAATTTTCAGCCAACTCTCAACATTCAGACATCTGATTCTTGCAGACTGAAAAAAACAAAACAAACTGCTGTCCATCTATCCCTGCACACAGCGCCAAAACAGGGACCCTTTTTTAATTTTTTATTTTATTTTGTTGGTTTTGTTTGAAAACAAAGCCAGCCACACTTGGCCCACTGGCCACCCGCAGAGTTAATGCTCCTGTCAGGGCTGGCCACTGGCCATGCTGCCCTCATCTTACACCCCTGTCAGCTGGGTGGCCCCACAGCTCCAGCCTCCAGGTAACCTGCTGGCCCCAGTCCTCAGCAGCAGACGATAAATCACAGCGCGGCTGTGGGCCAACAACAGCCACAACACCGGCCCCTCGACCACGTTCCCACCAAGGGAGAGAAACACGTCACGTGGTGTCACACGTGGGCTGGGGTTGTGTCCCTTGCCCCATGATCTCCTCTCCGCCCTGTGTTTTCCAAGTGTGTGACCACACACGTCTTCCCGAACACGTACTGTGAGCGCGTGTGCGAAGCACACGCAGGCGTCAGGGCACGCATGTACGCGTGCGTACGAGCGCGTGCGCGTGTGCTCGCACACACACAGAGTAAAAAAAAACAAAAAACCACAAAACACACACACACACAGAGTCAAAGATTTTTTTGTTCCTAGATAGCTAGCTTGATTTAAAAAAAAAAAGCAAATGCATTGTATAGTCAATGTACCGACTGGAAATTACAATTTGACTTTCATTTTGACTCTCTCTCTCTCTCACTCGCTCACTCACTCATACAGCGGAAACACATGACAAAATTTACAAAACCGCATACACACGGGGACTGGATGTAAAAAAGCACATGATTTCTTATTCCATTATCCTCGATATAAAAGAATAAATAAAACACACACACACACACATCAGAGTCAAAGTTGTTTTTCGCTCCTAGATACTTTGATATAAAAAAATATTTTAAAAAAAAAGCAAATGCTTTGATTATTTAATCTACCAACTGGAAATAAAAATTTGAGTTTCGTTATTCAATTTCAGGATTTCTGGTTTTCTTGGTTTGCTTCATGCTGTGTCTGTGGTCTTCATTGTACCTAAGCTATCAGGTATTCCACAGTGCCGACATTCCCTCCCAGCAAAAAACGCGGAAATCGGTTTGCAATCGGCTACCGGAAACAAGTGACGTGACTTCCGGTGAGTTACACTGCGCATGTCTGAAGACATTTCGTTCAGGACAAGTTTCTGGCTACCAGTAATTTCGGCACTGGCAGAGCTCTGTGTGTGTATGTGTGTGTGTGTTTGTGTGTGTGTGTGTGTGCGCGCGCGCGTGTGTAAGTGAGTGAGTGTGTGTGTGTGTGAGTGAGTGTGTGTGTGTGTGTGAGTGGTGTGTGTGAGTGAGTGATGTGTGTGTGTGTGTGTGTAGAGTGAGTGTGTGTGTGTGTGAGAGTGTTGTGTGTGTGAGTGAGTGTGTGTGTTGTGTGTGAGTGAGTGTGTATGTTGTGTTTTGTGTGTGTGTGTGTGTGTTGTGTGTAGAGAGAGAGAGAGAGAGAGAGAGAGAGAGAGAGAGAGTTTAGTGTGTGTGTGTGTGTGTGTGTGTGAGAGAGAGAAGAGTGTGTGTGTGTGTTGAGTGTGTGTGTGTGTGTGTGTGTGTGTGAGTGTGTAAGAGAGAGTTTGTGTGTGTTTGTGTGTGTTTGTGTGTGTGAGAGGAGAGAGAGTGGAGAGAGAGTGTGTTGTGTGTGCATGCGTATGTGCGTGTGTTGGTGTTCAGACCAGCGTAGCATGTTTCACCTCATTATGGCAGATCATGTTTCACCCTGTCGTGTTTCACCTTATCTCCTGTCTCCTGACCGGGTCAGCCGTCCACATGTCAGCTAAGCATTCCCTGCCCTTCTGCCTGACGTGCTGACTGACAGCACTCACCTGACTTCTCCTCCTCCCTGCACTCCCTGGGGAGTCCCTGGGGCACTAAACTGAAGTTGTTTACAGGCAGTGTGTCTTGGGGCAAGTTGAAATCTTAGCAGAGCCAACCTTTTTTTGCTGTAGCAGGTGCATGCTGGGTAGATTGGTGTCCTCCGCGCGACCATGTCCTATCTGGCCTTTTGTTTGTAAAAGATGAATGGATGTTGGCTTTGTTTTGTTTTGTGTTATTGGGTTTTTTGTGGGGGAAAGGGGGGGGGGGGTGTTGTGTTTGTTTGGTGTGTTTCTTGTTTGTTTTTTTTGGGAGGTCCCCCTGTTCCTCGGCTAGATCTCACTCATGGTGAGATTTTTACCCCCACCATTTATTTTAGGTAGCCACATACCGACTTCGGGGATGGTGTCTACACACACCTGTGTGCATGCCTTTTTGAAACTGTGTTCATCCGTTCCTACTTGTACGAAATGGCCTACTCTGCTGAAATGCGGAACGTGTTTATAACGTGTGCACAAGATGTTCTGAATACAGTCACACACATGGCCTGGGTTTATAGTCTCACCCGAAAGACTTTGACATTCAGTTCGATTTTCTCGTCAAAATGGAAAGAAAGGGCGAGGCTGGGAATCGAACCCAGAACCTCACAGTTTACGTGTTAGGCAGGTGAACGTTTTAACCGTCCTGCCACCTTCCTTCTTGAATAGAGTTTTAAGGAATGCACAAGATAGACAGTCAGCGTGTATTGGTGGTACATGGTACCTCGGTTTGGCGTGGCCTAGTATAGTATGTAGTTAGTACTTACATTATTCCATGGGACAATGCCCTTGGTTTAGATTATGTTTGTTCAGAAAGACACCATACAAACTGATGTTAGGAGCTGCAACAAGAAAATAACATTGCGTGCCCTAACACACACACACACACACACACACACACACACATTCGACTAAACAGGAATTCGGCAGCTAGCAGGCCTGTGTTACGGGCACGTCACACTAACATTGGACTGGCCAAGACTGTCCTACAGGGAGCAGTACAGGGAGGGAGACGAAGAGGCAGACAGAGAAAACGATGAGAAGACAACATCAGAGAGTGGACTGGCCTTGAGTGGAACGAATCGCTACGGAAAGCAGAGGACCGCGGGGAGTGGAAGAAGCTGGCTGCAAAATCTTCAGTGATGCCCCTACGGTCCACGGGACTACGGGATAGGTGAAGGTGAAGGAAGGCGTGTGTTCAAATGAAACAAAAGTATTCTTTTCAGTACAGCTCCAGTGCTAATATAAACCTTTCCCAACAAATTTCACTTGAAGGGAGACTTCTAAGAAGAGCCGAACCCTTGGCCTGTGTTATCGTCAGGTCACGGGGTCAACACTTCAACCACTAAGCCACCTGTACCTATCCCCCTTCACTTAATTAGCTGCTATTCTGATCCCATTTTCTCCCAAACCACGTTCACTTGGCACGGCTTGCTTAACGACGTTTTACTTACGTCATCCTTCAGCTACGCTGACGGTATTAAATAATTTGTGTTTCACTTAATTAGGTTTATTTACTCATCAGACTTTGTATGTTGTGGGTTTTTTTCCAATCTGACTTTAGTTCGCGCGCGCCGCCCGTGGGCGCGCGCGCGCGCGCGTGTGTGTGTGTGTGTGTGTGTGTGTGTGTGTGCGTTGTGTTTGTGTATGCGCGCGTGTGTGTACATGTGTGCACATTTATCCAAAAATTCGTCCTGGCACCATAACTGAGGTGACAATCTGATCTTACCTAAAGACTTAGACTGGCAATAATTAAAAAAACACCAAGCTGCACGCAAAATCCCCCTCCCCCACCTACACACGCACAACACACACACACATACACACACCTAAGGTAAAGGTAAAGGAGTCCCATAACCTATAAGGCCGTAGGGGAGCGAGGCGTCAGAGACCTCACTTCTCTAGGGCCAGCATATTGAGGGCGGCGCCCATCTCCTCTCCCTCGCTGCTTTACCTTCCCTGACCCAAAAGAGGGCAGGTACCCATTTACAGCTGGGTGAACTGGGGGAACTGTGCTGAAGCCAAGGCGCGCAAACGGTCACCCATCGAACTGGTAACCACGCTCGACGCTGCTTAACTTGGCTGGGGGAAAGCGAGTGCTCTGACCACTGAGCTATCCCGTCCCCAATACACACACCTACATACGTAAAATTGAAGACACACACAACACCTACACGCAAGCAAACCTTCCCCCCCCACCCACACACACACACATACACACAAGCTAACGACTCCCCCCCCCCCCCCCCCCCATGCACACACACACACCACAACAGTTAGATGAACAGTTTACTCAGTCGTCACCTAAAACTCCTAAACACGTTTGAAATTTGCGGACATAATTTTCATTTCCTTCAGTACCTAACTTCAACAAAGGGCTGTGTATGAGTATGTGTGTGTATGTGTGTGGTAGGTCAGAGGACTGAGATGCCGTGTTGAGTATTACTGTTGTGTTCTTCCAGCCAATCCAGTTTTAATGAAGAAGAACAATCAAAAGTCTGTTCTGTCATTCTTGGATTATAATTATACCTGCGACCGGGACAACTTTTCTGCAGGTAAGTGGATTTGTGAATCGAGGATGTTTAAGATTGAATTGATTTTTGTTTCTTTTTACGATCCTCTGCTAGAGTTCTGAGGTTCATCAATGGTGAGGTTTTTGCCAATGCGTCTTTTTCTGCCCACCATAAAGGTAGCCGCATTCCGACTTCGAGAATAAAGTGAATTGACCACCAATTTCAGTCACAGCAGATGTTTTCTGCCTGAAAGTTGGATTGCTCTCTTTCCTGGGAGAACTTGTTCCTTCCCACAAAAGCAGCGCCAACCACATCTTTAAAAGAAAAGTTCCTGCTTGCAAGTGTATATGTTTCCTAAATAATAATAATAATAATAATAATAATAATAATACATGGAATGTATATAGCGCCATATCTTGCACACACAAAAATCAAATCAAAGCGCTTTCGTTCATCCCACTCATTCACATGCAGCCAGTTACAATTACTAGTTTTTACAAATTCAAATGTGTACACACACGTACGCACACACATGATGAAAGTGGCTTTTCTTCCCTCTTCTCTTTCTGTCAGGTGTGGACTGTACATCCTCATTTACTGATCATGCATTCAGTTTATGAAAGTGGCTTTTCCCTCTTCAAGTCTGCACTGTACGTCCTCCTCATCTACTGATCATTCATGTCTCACTTTTTGCCCCGTTCCTCGCTACAGCTCCCAGAGTCATCCACGGTGAGGGTGGGGTTTTTTTGTTCATTTCGTGGCGGGTTTTGTCCCCACCATTAAGCTAGCTGCACTCTGACTTGCAGCATACAGTTGGGAATGGACACCATCAGTTTGCCAGGACAGTTGGGATGTACCTCCTGGCTCTTTCCACTTGTCAATCGTCGTGAGGTCTGTTGACGAGGACGAGAGGAAAGCCGACGGGTCTGACTGGTTTATGGTCTTCTCCACAAGACGTCAAGTCAAGTCAAGTCAAAAACACTTTAATCATCCCATGAAGGGCAATTACAATACTGACAGGCACATTGATACCTATAATTATCTCACAAGACACAAGGAAAAATACATTTCAGATTGTTATAAGCATTCCAAGATAGCTTTAAAAAATTACCATACACAAACACAAACCCAGATGCGCGCACACACACGCACCGCGTACACACACACACACACACACACACACACACACACACACACACACACACACACACACACTTGACATTCAGGTCGATTTCCCCGTCAAACTAGGAAGAAAGGGCAAGGCTGGGAATGGAACCCAGAACCTCGCGGTTTACTTGATTAGATAAGTGAACGTCTTAACCCTTCTTCCACCTTCCTTCTTGATTTATTTGTCTGTGTCTTGATCTATGCTTTCATTCAATCATTTATGTATGTATGTATGTATGTATGTATGTTTGTATGTATGAATGTATGTATGTATGTATGTATATATGTATGTATGTATGTATGTATGTATGTGTGTGTATGTATGTATGTATGTATGTATGTATGTATGTATGTACGTACGTATGTACGTATGTATGTATGGATGTATGTATGTATGTATGTATGTATGTATGTATGTATGTATGTATGTATGTGCGTGCGTATGTATGTATGTATGTACGTATGTATGTATGTATGTATGTATGTACGTACGTACGCGGTCAGCGCCTGGGCTTTATCACAGTTCTTGATCAATTAAACCATTGACGCTGGGGGCAACAGCAAAGTGAGAGGCTGTATGACCAGTGGCTTTCCCACTCATGGAATTCCACTTTACAGCTTAGTCTTTAGTGATCGACTATGACTCTCTGACTAGGAGGCTTGACTTGCACAGTCCTTATGTGCTGCAGTCCTGGGGGCTAGCTGGCCTTTGGAGAACATCTCCAACGCTGATTGTTACAACTAAATGCAGATAAAACCAAAGCCTTGCTTATAGGGACCAAACACAAACTCTCTTCCATAACAACAGCTTCAACAGAATTCGGCAATACGTCTGTCCCTCTATCCACTGTATTGAAATATCTAGGAGTAGTTATCGATAACACGCTCTCCATGCAAAAATTCACCACCCAAACCTGCCAGTCGTGCTACTATCAATTACGGCGCATTAGTGCAGTTCGAAAGTATCTGTCCACTGATGCAACATCCAAACTAGTCACATCTCTCATTCTCTCACGTCTGGACTATTGCAATTCTCTTCTGGCTGGTCTGCCAGCATCATCCATCCACCCTCTTCAACGTATACAAAACTCTGCAGCTCGACTAGTCCCCAGAAAGAAAAAATCTGAGCACATTACTCCTCTCTTGTGATCTCTCCACTGGCTGCCTGTGCCACAGAGGAGAAACTATAAGATCTGTACCCTCTGTTACAAAAGTCTCCACAAAACAGCACCTTCCTACCTCTGTGAATGTCTTAACCTGTACACTCCTTCTCGTTCCCTCCGCTCTGCTGCAGATAGGCCCTACCTTGTACTTAAGAATACCTAGATTCAACCAGTCCACTGTTGGCCGTTGCTCTTTCTCTGTTTCTGGTCCAGTGATCTGGAACGACCTCCCTCTCTCCCTTCGTCAAAAGCCTACTTATGATACTTATCCAGCTTAAAGACGCATTTATTTCAAACCTAAGATTCTTCCCTCTTGTTTCATTTCATTACTGTCCCTGCACTCAATAACGAACTCCTCCACTCCCCCCCCCCCCCCGCCCCCCATCAGCCTGCCCGAGTGTACAACCTTTGTGTGTGTGTGTGGGGATGGGGGGGGGGGGGGGAGAGGCGCGCGCGCACGTGTGTGTTTGCATTTGTATTTGTAAAAAAAACTGTTAATTGTGCGTGTGTGTGTGTTTACATTTGAATTTGTAAAAATCTATTAATTGTGACTGGCTGCTTGTGAAAGACTAGGATGAATGAGAGCGCTTTGATTTGGGTTTTTTTGTGTGCAAGATATAGCGCTGTATAAATTCTATGTACTATTATTATTATTATTATTATTATTATTATTATTATACTTATGCCAACTTGGCCGAGAGAGACAGTTTTGCGTGGGCACCCCCCAAAAAAAAACAACAACAACCCAACAACAACAAAAATAACCAACAACAACAACAAAAACACACACACAAAACAAACAAAACAAACAAACAACCAAACAACCAACCAAACAAACAACAACAACAACAACAAAACCCAAAACAACAAAAACCATGTAGGTAGCGGCAGTCCGACATCGAGAATGGTTATGCATGTATGTATTTAATCATCTTTTTCATCAACTTCCCTACACACAAAAAAAGTTGCAGCCATCATGTCCTCTCATCTTCACACAGAGAAGCGACATTCCGTCAGGCAAAAGACAGTTCAGCCACTCTCTATAGCACTGATGCTCAGAGAGGATTCCGTCCATTCGTAGTTGCACAGTGGACACGCTGACAATCTGATCAAAATAAAAATGGCACTGAGGCTAAACATACCCAGACCACCCTCACATAGACCGACAGACAGAACAATTATGCAAGTGTGTTTGTTTTCACTTCATGTATAGTGACATTCAGCAAAAAATATATCAAGGTCGAGGTCAAAGGAAAGGGCTGGGGAGGGGTTGTGTGATCTTCAGTTTAACTTCTATTCACATTGTGTGTGTGTGTGTGTGTGTGTGTGTGTGTGTGTTTGTGTGTGAGCATGCGTGTGTGTATGTGTCTGTGCGTGCGTGCGTGCATGTGTGTGTGTGTGTTCCTGAATTTTTTGCATTGTTTGTGGAAGTCTTTGCGTCAGCGTTTTCAGACATATGTAAATCGTACGCTCTCTCTGTCTCTCTCCCCCAGCCTAGAAGTTATCTATCTATCTGTCTGTCTGTCTGTCTGTCTACCTATTTAATCTGTCTGTCTACCTATTTAATCTGTCTGTCTGTCTGTCTATCTATCTATCTGTCTGTCTGTCTGTCTGTCAATCATTAAGTGAGTTGGCCACTTACTTCATGAGGGTACAAAATGGAAAAGATCAGAAAATAACAAAACGGGCATGTAAATCAGGAAAAGTTCGATAACCAGCCGTGAAAGTTATGTCAGCATGGTCACCAAGACAACAGCCGGAAACCCTGGATACAATGTTGCAGATTCTTCACACAGATACAGATCAGCATGCGATAGCACAGGTGAGCAGAGGGATTAGCACAGAGCAGCAAAATATGCCGGCTAAGCTGACAGAGCACAGAGCTGTGAAGTAACGTGGCATTGCTCATATCCACACCGGTCTTGATTGTCTCCCTTTGCTTTTCAGTGCTTGACTACACAATACCGTTTGTGTCAAAAGTTTGTTGCTATTTTCATCGTGTTAAGTTGTTTTGGGATTTTTTTGTTTTTTGTTTCGTTGGTTTTTTGTTTACATCGAGTAGAGTCTTTGTGCATTAGACATTGTCTACTGTTTTCCCTCTCAGCATAGAAAAGTAGCTGAACACTCCCCCTTCCCCTAGTCTTACGAGAATATGGACTTTATGGTTGTATAAAAACATACGGTTTTTCTGAAGGCTTGTGAAAAACCGTTTAGGTTTATTTAGAGATCTGATGTTGAAGTTGATGGAACTGACGTAGCCATTTAATAAAAAGCAGGTTTCTTTCATAATTGATGAAATTGACAAACAGTCGGCCCGAATATAACTATAATGGTTGCCTGAAACAATCGTTGATATCATCATCATCGTCGTCTTCGTTGTTGTCATCATCATCAGCAGCAGCAGCAGGAGCATCATCATCATCGTCGTCATCATCATCGTCGCCGCCGTCATCATCATCATCATCATCACGGTTGCTGTAGTCACCATCATCATAGCAATTATCCACCTGAGAGTGATGAAAATTGGAGTCTATACCTTTTGACGCACACAGAGACTAATACGC
>CM054152.1:2036389-2041389 GCA_028751875.1 Rapana venosa
CCTGAAGGAGGTCTGTTCTGTCTGTTTGTGCTTCGTGCATCTGCACCCCAAACAGCAGTCACACATTTTGAACTGCTGGGTTCAACAAGATTGTAGTAGTTCAGAACAATGTAGCACCTAGACATGAATTGAGTACAAGGGGCGGTGTTTGTATGAGTACTCTAGTATTTGGACATGCAAAAATGGAATGCAGCTGAACAAAATTGCGTCAAAAAGATGATAACTAAGATAAGGAAAGCAGATGACCGTGGGAGTGGAGGAAGCTGGTTGCAAAATCTTTAGTGGTGCCCCCATGGTGAAGATAAGATTCAACTGAGGTGTTTAAAGATTGTGAACATGTCATGGAATTGACAAGAAACCAACAATGATAAACCTAGGGTAGATGTATCATGGGGACGGGATAGCTCAGTGGTCGGAGCACTCGCTTTCCCCCAGCCAAGTTAAGCAGCGTCCAGCGTGGTTACCAGTTGGATGGGTGACCGTTTGCGCCTTGCCTTGGCTTCAGTACAGTTCCCCCAGTTCACCCAGCTGTAAATGGGTACCTGCCTCTTTAGGGTCAGGGAAGGTAAAGCAGCGAGGGAGAGGAGATGGGCGCCGCCCTCAATATGCTGGCCCTAGAGAAGTGAGGTCTCTGACGCCTCGCTCCCCTACGACCTTATAGGTTATGGGACTCCTTTACCTTTACCTTTTAGATGTATCAGGGCAACTCAAGGCAACACTATCACAAGACAGGTTCTGACATGTTTACACCAGAAAACAATAGAACCATATTAAATATTCAACACACGAGGTTGCAGAAGGGTTGGAAAATACTTTAAACCAAGGTCTTAAGTATCACACACACCCACGCGCACACACACACACTTGTTAACATTGTTGAAGAGTAAGTACTAGGGCAAGAGGTATGAAAACATCTAACTATCCAGCATTGGACAGTGGAACCTACTCGACTTAAAGCGTGGATCTTTCACTGTCAAAGAACGTAAAGACAAACTGAGACGAACAAAATAATGAAGAAATTTCATACACAAAATTTCGAAAAAGTAGAGGGGATAAAAAAAAAATCATATACCCCATAAGGAATGACGTCATACCCACCGGAACTTGAGAGGTGAACAAGTGGGTGGCGGGGGCGGGGGGGGGGGGGGGGGGGGGGGAATGTAAGGAAGTTGAACAAACTGACAAAGCAATGTAACAAGGGGCACAAAAGGAAACTGCACCGAAAGAGAGCAGCGGCCTGGCCTGGTGTTTACTTTGCCGCCGGCTTAGGGGTATTTTGGGGGCCACCCTCCTACTGGGGTCCTCTTCTTCTTTCTCTCTGCCGTGAAGAAGGCTGCAAGGCTGGCCCTCCACACTTTCTTCTTCTTCTTCTTCTTCTGCTTTGTGGTGGTCAAATGATGACATGATCACACGCCGAAGTGGGATGCGCTGGGCCTGACTTAATAATAATAATAATGTATGGAATTTATATAGCGCTGAATCTTGTAAAGCAACAAATCAAAGCGCTCAGATTTCATTTCATACCACTTTAAGTCACGGCAGATTTCTCTCCGTGAAATTCGGGCTGCTCTCCCCGGGGAGAGCGGGAGAGCGCGTCGCCACAAGCGCAGCGCCACCCATTTTTTTCTTTTTCATGTCTGCAACTGTATTTTGTTCCCTATCAGAGTGGCTTTTTTCTAAGAATTTTGCCAGGGACAACTCTCTTGTTGCCGTGGGTTCTTTTACGTGCGCTAAATAATTACGTGTAACACACGGGACCTCGGTTTATCGCCTCATCCGAAAGACTAGACTTGTCAGGCGCGTACCAGCAGCGCAGCGCATTTTCGTTGAAAACCTATCTTCTGCTGGTCAGGCTGAATGTAAGGAGTTTGAAGACTGGTGTAACAACGTGATTGAAATCGCAACGTGACACTGACAGAAAGACAAAGAGGGACTTACAGGACTTTTTACACACAAACAAGTACAAAAGGGTTACTCCAAGGAACCAATGATTTACTTTTTTTTTTTAAAACATGATTCACCATGATTAGAATAGCAAGGTGTGTGTGTGTGTGCCTGTGTGTGTGTGTGCGAGTGACTGTGCTTGCTTGTCTGTGTCAGTGTGTACGCGCGCAAGCGCGCGCGTTTGTATGTATGTAAATGTGTATGCTTGCGCGTGCGCGCGCACTTGTGTGTTTGTGTGTGTGTGTGCACGCGCGCTCGAGCACTTGTGTGTAATATAAACCACACTGGCTTTGCTAATTTGGAAGCATTTCGGAAGAGCAGGCTTTTAAAACTATTGTTGTACTTGGCATAACACGTCCATTGTGCCACCCTGATCAATAATGCTAACCATATAAACGTTTTACCCAACGTGTTGGACATTAAGTGGGGGAAGAGGGGAGGAAGGAGGGAGGGGGCGAAAATGAGGAAAACATCATTGTTTGGTATTCATTATTTTGTGCTCTGCCTTAATGGTTGCCAAAAACGGCGCAGATGCAAAATCTGGCCATTGGTTGAACAAACCTAGGAGCTCTAGCGAGGAACGAACAAATTATTGTTGTGCTCAGAGTAGGATAGAAAAAAGACGTTTGTCTGAACCAGTCACAGCACTTAAACCCCTAAACATCCTGTGGCTAACAGGCTAGGCTGCCAGCTCCGGTTTTGTTTGCTTGCTTGCTAGTATAGATAAGTGCGTACATGGGTGGATGGGTGGTTAGGATAAGTAGCTGGTTGGCTGGTTGGCTGGTTTGTGCTTTTCATTTTCTTCGTTAAAGCGAAGCCTGGACTGGCGTTAACACGGTATGCATGCTGTGCATATGCGTAGTATTGCGTTGCTTTTGAATTGTGACGGGCCCAACATTGGGCTGTGTTTTGGGGGGATGGTGCGTGGTACCTAAGTGGGATGACTTGCAGCTGCCATAGTCCCTACTTCGGATAGGTGCGCTGGGACTATAATATAATCAAAAACAAAAAAAAAAGCTTGACATGGCTGTGTTTAATGTTCATCGGAGAAAAATGCGACAGTTATCGAAATCTATTACATTGCTTTAAGTTGTATAACCGATTGATTTATACACTACATTGGATTGTTGTTTGTTATAGTTTACCTTCTTGTTATTACCTGAGGTTCACCCTTCCTCCACACCCCAAAAGGGCGAAGAGAATCAGCATGACTGGTGACGATGAGGATAATGGTGGTGGTGATGATGATGACGACGATGGTGATGTTGATGATGATGATGACGACGACGATGACGATGATGATGATGGCGGCGATGATGATGGCGATGATATGGTGGTGGTGGTGACGACGACGACGACGACGACGACGATGATGATAACAATAATGACGACAATGATGATGATGATGATGACGACGACTATGACGACGATTACGACAACGACGACAATGATGATAATGGTGACGACGACGACGACGACGATGATGATGATGATGATGATGATGACGACGATGATGATGATGATGGTGACGACGACGACGACGACGACGATGATGATGATGATGATATTTTTCGTTCCTTGGCTAGAACTCCAAGGTTCACCATTGTCGACATTTTGCATACGATACTGGAGTTTTTGCCGATCAATAAGGTAGCCGCATTCGGGGATGGTGATTTTGATGCATATGAGTCGTTCAAAGTCACACCCCATTTCGCCAATTGTCACATCTTCCTCTGAGTCAATTCTTTCCGGCTGACTTGTCCTCTTCTCACTGTCTGACGAAGACGGAATGCGGCAACCTGGGCCACTCTTCCACACACCAGCTTGTACTACAGCTACAGGGACCGAACGTTGCGGGAGTGGACAGACAGACAGACAGACAGGGGCTGGACACGGCGGAGGAGGGACAGTGGTCACCGCTGTGGTCAGAGATAGTGGCCTCCTCTCCCTCCCTTGATCCCAACCCTTTAACCCTCTTGACCATACTGTTTTTACAACCCGGAAAAACCAGCCGCTTTTGAAGGTGGCGCCTCAAGGACCCCCGTCAAGGTGGACCCGGCGCTGTTCATCATCGCGGATGAAGCAAGGAAAGATGGTTTATCACCTTTGAAACAGTCCCTCTCCCCTCTCCCTCCCTCCGCCTGCATTTCCTCATCTATCGAAGCGAAGATCGGCGCGCGCGCGCGCGTTGTACTAATGAAACAAGGCAGCAATACAGCTTAAGTCATTGAGCAGGTCTGGTTTGAGTTTGAGAGCGACTTTGATGAGTGTAGATGAAGACAGGTCGTTATCACAGCCATGGTGTTCTGCCTCATCAACATCAAGCTGTGCCGCTTTCGGTTCCAGCTTGTCTGCTTCTTTTGAGGGGCTGTAAAACAGTTCACGGCTTCCTGCCCATGCCCAGCCCACACTCTGACAAAGGCAGGGTCGGCGCTGTCAGGGTGTCTGGAAGTGGCCGGCGTGTGGCGTAAGGCTGTGACATCAAAGGCGATGATGACTGGTCGTAAAGCACTTGCTTGTCAATGTTCCAGGATGCAGAGAAGTCCTGTGTGTGGGTTTGGTTATGATATTCATAATTCACCCATAACAAGCTGTGTGCACAGTTGTTGTTTGTTCACACGTGGTCGGCATGTCTACCCCGCTTTAACATTCGGGTTCTCTTCCACGTGGACAGTGAGTCACCACCAGAGCAGCGCCACTCATAGTTGTTTTTTTAGTCCTGCATGCACGGGTGTTTATTTCCCTATAAAAACGGCTTTTTCCGACAGATTGTCAACAAGTCTTATTGTGACTGTAGCTTGTTTTTCGTGCGCTAAATTTGTGTCATATTCCCGACCCCGCTTTATTGCCTTATCCGAAAAACTAGACTAGTACCCTGACCACACTGAAGATCTAGTGGATGAGGGAAGAGTTTGGGTTACGGGGATCGAACCAATGACTTCTCACCTCCGAAGTATGACCCACAGATCTGTCCTACATACCAGAGTACACACGAGCCTTGGCATATGTTCAATCCTACTGAAATCGGGTTAAGTATGACGTCACCGGCAGTATCC
>CM054152.1:2046389-2081389 GCA_028751875.1 Rapana venosa
AGAACGAGATAATAGTGAACAGGTGGGATGACGGACGCTATAGCCGAGTGGTTAAGACCATTCGACCTCAATCCCATGGGTCCATGAAGTCGTGGTTTGAATCTTGGCAGCGTCTGGTGAATTAAGGGTGGGGAATTTTACCATCTCCCAGGTCAGCTCCAAGTGCAGACCTGCCAGTGCCTTCATTTCCTTCGTGTATATATACACACATGCATAAGATAGAATGTGCACGTTAAAGATCCCGTCATTCATGTCAGCGTTCGGTGGGTTATGGAAACACGAACATAATAATAATAATAATAATGATGATAATAATAATAATAATAATAATAATAATGTATGGAATTTATATAGCGCTGAATCTTCTAAAGCAACAAATCAAAGTGCTCAGGTAACTTTTTTTTATATCGAGGATAATGGAATAAGCATCATGTGCTTTAAAAAAAAAGTTTTATATACATTACGTCCCCGTGTGTATGCGATTTTGTAAATTTTGTCATCTGTTCCCACCGGCACACAATGGCCTACTCTTTCGAAAAGCGGAACAGGATTTAACGTGTGCGCAAGATGTTCTGCATGCGTTCGCACACGGAGCCTATATAGTCTCATCGGCATGTATCCCGAAGTCGGAATGTGGTTACTTTCAAGGTGGGCACAAATGGTCGCATACGCAAAATCTCACCATTGGTAAACATCAGAGCTCCAGCCAAGGAACGAAACTTGGATTAAACAATGCAAAAATCCAAAGCGTATGAAAAAGTAATACAAAGTAAAAGGTAAAGGTGTCCCATAACCTATAAGATCGTAGGGGAGCGAGGCGTCAGAGACCTCACTTCTCCAGGGGCCAACATATTGAGGGCGGCGCCCATCTCCTCTCCATCGCTGCTTTACCTTCCATGGCCCTAAAGAGGCAGGTATTCATTTACAGCTGGGTGAACTGGGGAACTGTACTGAAGCCAAGGCGCACAAACGGTCACCCATCCAAGTGGTAGCCACGCTCGGCGCTGCTTAACTTGGCTTGGGGAAAGGGAGTGCTCTGACCACTGAGACTGAGCTATCAAACTTCAGATGAAAGACACACACACACACACACACACACACACACACACACACACACACACACACACAAACACACACACACACACACACACACACACACACACATCACACACACACACACACACACACACACACACACACACACACACACTTGCCAAGATCGTGTGTGTAATTGGTACTACTTACCTGTCACCTCACTGTTGACACGGAAACCATAGTGTTAGTCATACCCGTTCACATCCCAAGTTTTGTACTGTCACAAACTGAGCGTTGTAATTATGTATGCTGGGTGGCGCTGCTCTTGTGCTCTCCTCAGGGAGAGCAGCCAGAATTTCACGCTGAGAAATCTGCTGTGACTTGAAGTAGTTTACAAATATATAAGTATAATAAATGGAATTTATATAGCATTATATCTTGCAATTACAAATCAGAGCGCTTGCATTCAATCCGCTCCTACACATGCAACCAACAATGATTAACAATATTCTAACAAATTCAAACACACACTTACACACACACACACACACACACACACACACACACACACACACACACACACACACACACAGGTTGAACATTTCAACAGGGTGATGGAATTTTGGCTGTTAAAGGCAGGGACAGATTATGAGATGAAACAGGAGGGAAAAATCTTAGGTTTGAAATAGGTATGTTTTGAGGCTGGATTTAAAGCTGTCGTAAGTAGGCTTTTCATGAATGGAGAGTGGGAGGTCATTCCAGATTGATGGACCAGAAATAAAGAGCTATGGCCAACAGTGGATTGGTTGAATCTATGTATTCGTAAGCACAGGTTATCTGCAGCAGAGCGGAGGGAACGAGAAGGTGTGCACAGGTGAAGACATTCACAGAGATAGGAAGGTGCTGTTTTGTGGAGGCATTTGTAACAGAGGGTACTGATCTTGTAGTTTACTCTCTGTGACACAGGCAACCAGTGGAGAGATTGCAGGAGAGGAGTAATATGCTCAGATTTTTTTCTTTTTGAGGGCTAATCGAGCTGCAAAGTTGAAGGGAGTGGATAGATGATGCTGGCAGACCAGCCAAAAGAGAATTGCAAGAGTCCAAACGTGAAAGAATAAGAGATGTGACAAGTTTGGATGCTGCATCAGTGGACAGGTACTTTCGGATTGCACTTATACGCCGCAATTGATGGTAGCAGAGACTGGCTGGTCTGGGTGATGAGTTTTTGCACAGAGAGTGTGTTGTGGATAACAACACCTAGATACCTCACTGCAGTGGATAGCGGAACTGACGTATTGCCAAATTCTATTGATTATGTTGTGATGGAAGAGAGTTTGTGTTTGGTCCCTGCAATCATGACTTTGGTTTTATCTGCATTTAGCTATAACTTGTTTTGTATCATCCAGGTTTTGAATGTCTTGAAGGCAGAGTGACATACTTGTCACGTGAGAAGGCAGATTTTCAGGAGTGTCACTGCTTTGAATCTGAGAGTCATCAGCGTAGAAATGATGGTTGATCTGGTGACGGTTTATTATAATTATATGAGAGCGGAACAGTGTAGAGAGTGAACAGAACCAGGCCCAGAACTGATCCCTGTGGGACTCTACATTCCAGTTTTGCAGGAATTGATTGAATTTTGTTTACTGTGACTGTCTGGAATCGGTCAGTGAGGTATGAAGTAAACCAGGTAAGGGCTGCGCCTTTAATACCAAACGTTTTTTGGAGACGGGAGAGAAGGATAGAGTGATCTATAGTGTCAAATGCTGCAGATAAGTCGAGAAGAGTGAGAAGAGAGATTTTCCCTGAGTCAGAAGCGTTCAGAAGCGTGTTTAACGTATGGACTAGGGTGGTTTCCGTGCTGTGATTGACGCGATAGGCAGACTGAAATGCGGGAAGGAGACTATTTGAATGAAGATGGCTGTTGAGTTGTTTCAGAACTAATTTTTTCAAGGACTTTGGAGACGAAAGGTAGGTTAGAAACAGGTCTGTAATTTTTCAGTATGTTAGGGGTAGAGGTCGTGCTTTTTTAGTAGAGGTGTAACTATTGCAGTTTTGAATTCTGATGGAAAAATTCCCGAAAGAAGAGATGAGTTCACAATCCTCGTGATAGCTGGTATAAGCTGCGGAAGGCACTGCGTGAAACGAGAAGCAGGCATAGGATCAAGATCACATGATTTTATGGTCATTTTATTTTTAATTTTCCTGATTTCTTCCTCACTTTTTGGCTGAAAGGAAAGGAGAGGAGTGCCAGTGAATAGGGGATCAGGAGGTACAGGTTGGAAGGGAGTCTTATCCAGTCTGGAGCAAATGTTACGGACTTTGAACAGAACGAAGAAAATATATCAGGAAGTTCAGAGTAACACACACACACATACATACATACATATTATATATATAATATAATTATTGTATCATCCTGTGCATATACACAGCTCTCAAAAGACATTTTTCTTTCTGCTTTCCACAGTAACTCTGTGTGTGTGTGTGTGTGTGTGTGTGTGTGTGTGTGTGTGTGTGTGTGTGTGTGTGTGTGTGTGTGAGGAGAAGTTTGCCTGTAACACTGTTGTGAAGCAGGAGGATCGGTGGTCTAGAGGTAACGCATCTGCCTAGAAAGCCAAAAGTCCGGATTCGAAGTGTGTGGTGGTTTGATCCTCGTTTGGGTCAGAAACATTTCCCGTTACACTAGACTGTGAGTGGTGGTCTTGGTGCTAGTCTTTCGGATGAGTTGATAAACCGAGGTCCCGTATGTTACACATAATTATTTAGCGCACGTAAAAGAACCCACGGCAACACGGAGTTGTCCATGGCAAAATTATGTAGTAAAAAGCCACTCTGGTAGGGAAACAAAATACAGTTGCAGACAGGAAAAGAACAAAATAATGTGTGGCGCTGTTCTTGTGGCGACGCGCTCTCCCCGGGGAGAGCATCCCGAGTTTCATGCAGAGAAATCTGCCGTGACTTAAGTGGTATGACATACAATACAATACAGTACAAGCATCTCACCGTAGGGGCAGCCATATCCAGCTTCAGAGGAACTGTTTGCTGTTGTTGTTGTATTGATGTCCCAGCGGAGATTTCCAGTTTAGATTCTGGGAGAAGGAGACATAGTGTCTAGAAACTTTGTGGCATTTGTATATAGGACTGCGCTTATATACTGGCATCTTCTGCACACGACCTATAGCCTATAAGGGAAAAGAGGTCTATCACAACTCCGACCCCCCTCCTCCCTCCTCCTTTCCTCTCTCTTCCTCTCAGCAGACATCTGTTCAAATCCCAATCGGACAGTCTGGGTCTGGGGGTGACTTTATTATAATCAAGTTTACGACCTGTTTTCTCCTCAAGCCAACTTGCTCGTTTTCACACTTATTAGCGAAACTGTCAGCGGAAGGGGCGACAACTCGCACTGCTGTCAGAAACTGGGGCTGGTGCAGTTGTACAATGCTCCTGGCCACCTGACACGGCGTCGGCACTTCAATTCCCTCTGTCTCTGTCTCTCTCCTCTCTCTGTCTCTGTCTCTCTTTCTTCGTCCTAGCTCTCTTGTCTTTCTTGTGTGACCTGTCCCCTCTCACTGCTCTCCAATCAGAGCAAGGGCCGGTTGAAAAAGAGTCTGCGAATACTACCTGTAACCTTTGAAATAAAGATCATTCATTCATTCATTTGTTCTTCATTCATCTCATTCATTCGTTCATTCATTCTGTCTCTGTTTTTCCCTGTCTGTCTTCTGTCTGGTCTGTCTGTCTGTCCTGTCCTCTCTCTCTCTCTCTCTCTTCTCTTCTCCCCTCTCTCTCTCTGTCTGTCTCTGTCTTGTCTGTCTGTCGTCCGTCTCTCTCTCTCTTCTCTCTCTCCTCTCTCTCTCTCTCTCTGCTCTGTCTCCATCTCTCCTTTTCTCTCTCTCTGACTCTACTCTCTCTCTCTCTGATCTCTCTCTTCTCTCTCTCTCCCTCTTCTCCTCTCTCTCCTCTCACTCTCTCTCTCTCTCTCTCTCTCTCTCTCTCTCCTCTCTCTCTCTCTCTACCCCTATCTCTCTCTCTCTCTCCTCTCTCTCTCTCTGACTCTATCTCTCTCTCTCTCTGACTCTCTCTCTCTCTCTCTCTCCCTCTCTGACTCTATCTCTCTGCTCTCTCTCTCTCTGACTCTATCTCTCTCTCTCTCTCTCTCTCTCCTCTCTCTGACTCTATCTCTCTCTCTCTCTGACTCTCTCTCTCTCTCGCTCTCTCTCCCTCTCTGACTCTATCTTTTCTCCTCTCTTTTTCTCTCTCTCTCCTTTTCCTCTCTCACTACTCTATCTCTCTCTCTCTCTGACTCTCTCTCTCTCTCTCTCTCTCTCTCTCTGACCTATCTCTCACTCTCTCTCTCTCTCTCTCTCTCCTCTTTTGACTCTCTCTCTTTCTCCCTCTCTGACTCTCTCTCTCTCTCTCTCTCTCTCCTCCCCCTCTCTCTCTCTCTCCTCCCCTCTCTCTCTGACTCTATCTCTCTCTCCTTTTGACTCTCTCTCTCTCTCTCTCTCCCTCTCTGACATCTCTCTCTCTCTCATCTCTCTCATCTCTCTGACTCTATCTCTCTCTCTCTCTCTCTCTCTCTCTCTCTCCTCTCTGACTCTATCTCTCTCTCTCTCTGACTCTCTCTCCTCTCTCTCCCTCTCTGACTCTATCTCTCTCCTCTCCTCTCTCTCTCTGACTCTATCTCTCTCTCTCTTCTCTCTCTCTCCTCTCTCTCTCTCTCTCCCCTGACTCTATCTCTCTCTCTCTCTCTGACTCTCTCTCTCTCTCTCTCTCCCTCTCTGACTCTATCTCTCCTCTCTCTCTCTCTCTCCTCTCTCTGACTCTATCTCTCTCTCTCTCTCTCTCTGACTCTATCTCTCTCTCTCCTGACTCTCTCCTCTCTCCTCTCTCTCTCTCCTCCCTCTCTGACTCTATCTCTCTCTCTCCCTCTCTGACTCTATCTCTCTCTCTCCTCTCTCTGACTCTATCTCTCTCTCTCTCTCTCTCTCTCTCTCTCTCTGACCTCTCTCTCTTTCTCCCTCTCTGACTCTCTCTCTCTCTCTCTCCTCCTCTCTCCTCTCCTCTCTCTCTCTCTCTCTCTCTCTCTCTCTCTCTCTCTCTCTCTCTCTCTCTCTCTCTGACTCTATCTCTCTCTCTCTCTGACTCTATCTCTCTCCCCTCCCCTCTCTTTTCCTCTGACTCTCTCTCTTTCTCCCTCTCTGACTCTCTCCTCTCTCTCTCTCCCTCCCTCTCTCTCTCTCTCATCTCTCTCTCTCCTCTCTCTCTCTCTCTCTGACTCTATCTCTCTCTCTCTCTGACTCTCTCTCTCTCTGACTCTCTCTCTCTCCCCTCTCTGACTCTCTCTCTCTCTGCCCTCTCTCTCTCTCTCTCTGACATCTCTCTCTCTCTCTCACTCTCTGACCTCTCTCTCTCTCTCTCTCTCTCTCTCTCTCTCTCTCTCTCTCTCCTCCTCTCTCTCTCTCTCCTCTCTCTCTCATCTCTCTCTCTCTCTCTCTCCCCATCCATCGCTAAAAGCTCGCTCACCGGTGGGGGGCACAATTGATCAAGGGAGGTAAGCCGCCAGGCCTCACCGGGCAAGCAGGCAGGCAGGCAGGCAGGTATAAGGCAGGCAGGCAGGCAGGCAGGTATAAGGCAGGCAGGCAGGCAGGCAGGTATAAGGCACACAGTTCTTCAAGTCAGCCACCACCAAGCTGTGGACGGTTTGGAGCCTAAGGGGGGGACTGAAGTGAACCGGCGAACGTTTTTCTTAGAAGATAATTTCGTGGGTCAATTATTCTGTTACCGGATAACAGGCCAGTGTGAACTACGCGAGGAGGAGGAGAAAAGGGAAAAGGGGGGGGGGGGGGGGGGGGGGGGGGGGGGGGGGGGGGGGGGGGGGGGGGGGGGGGGGGGGGGGGGGGGGGGGGGGGGGGGGGGGGGGGGGGGGGGGGGGGGGGGGGGGGGGGGGGGGGGGGGGGGGGGGGGGGGGGGGGGACGGGGGGGGGGGGGGGGGTGGGGGGGGGGGGGGGGGGGGGGGGGGGGGGGGGGGGGGGGGGGGGGGGGGGAGGGGGGGGGGGGGGGGGGGGGGGGGGGGGGGGGGGGGGGGGGGGGGGGGGGGGGGTGGGGGGGGGGGGGGGGGGGGGGGGGGGGGGGGGGGGGGGGGGGGGGGCGGGGGGATGGGGGGGGGGGGGGGGGGGGGGGGCGGTGGTGGGGGGGTTGGGGGGGTGAGGGGCGGAGGTGGGGGGGAGCGGCGGGTACCAACATATGTGATTGTGTTGTTTCAGAGTGTGCAAATTGTGGGTTTTTTGTGGGGTATGAGGGTGGTGTGGGTGGGTGGATGGTGGGGGGGTTTCCAGGGGGGAAGGTGAGAAATTTTGTTCAGTTGCTCCTTGCGGGGTAATGTGACAATGGTTGTCTCAACGTTTGTGTTGTAGATGGTGGTGTGTGTGTTGTTGTGGGTAGTCAGTCATAAATTGGGCCAGTTTGGGTGTTTACCATAATTTTATGTAGAAGAATATGGTCGTTGTGGTTGTGTTTGAACTGTATGGATGCATGACGTGTCATAGTACATATGTACGCATGTACGTACTCAAATATGCATACGTACGTACGTACGTACATACATACATCATACACAGACACAGACACAATATTATATATATATATATATATATATATATATATATATATATATATATATATATATATATATAATCATATACATATATATGTATATATATGTATGTATGTATGTATGTATGTATGTATGCATATGGGGTGTGTTTGGTTGTGTTTTTTTAAAGCTACACTATGAATTAACGATACTAGAAAAAAACCATCAACACATTGAGCATCAGGGCAGTGTAAATGGTGTACCAGGGAAGTTCCCAGACTTCTGAATTGAGGCTACAGGCGTCTGGCGATTTGACGCCAGGTAAACAGGTGAGCAGAACTGGAGAGAAACGTGTTCTACCTCTCACCACCGCTGCAGTGACCACACCAGACTGCCTCAGAGCCTGCCTGCTGCCTGCCTGCCTGCCTGTGGGGGTAGTGAGCGGTGCCCCACCCGTTGACATGACCAGACTTTTGTTTTAACTCTTTTGTTTCGACGATAACGGAAGAAGTACTCATGTGCTTTTTATATACAAAAATTGACATCAAGTTCCCGTATGTATGCAGTTTTGTCAATTTTGTCATCTGTTCTCAACGGCACACAATGTCCTACTCTTCTGAAAAGCGGAACGGTTTTTTACGTGTGTGCAAGATGTTCTGCATACGTTCGTACACGGGACCTTGGCTTATAGTCTCATCCGAAGGACTTTTAGGAGGAGGGGAGTCAGCACTGATGTTAACTCCACAGGAAAAATCCTCTTGAACGAGATTTGAACCCGGGTCAGTAGATCACAAGCGCCGTGCGCATCACTCTGACCACCAGGCTGTGCCGTCCCCCTGCGGGATAGGTGCGAGGTGTCAGGGGGTTAACCAAGGCATCAGATGGTAGGCAGCCTTTTGCAAGTTTGGACGTCAAGTATGACATTTATTTTCAGCGTTTGAGTGTTTTACCGGAAACCACTGAAAACTACTGACTAATTGTGGAGCTCACGAATCTTCATTTTCGGCCGTGATGTGGCCTACAGTGACTGTCTTCTGCTTCACCTGCACCTATTCCGTAGTCTGTCAGACCGTTGGCACACCAATCAAGATTTTACAACCAGCTTCCTCCACTCCTCGCGGTTCTAAGCTTTCTGCAGTATGTCGTTCCACTCCAGGCCAGTCCACTCTCTGATGTTGTCTTCCCATCGTTTTCTCTGTCTGCCTCTTCGTCTCCCTCCTTGTACTGTTCCCTGTAGGACAGTCTTGGCCAGTCCAGTGTTAGTGTGACCTCTAGACAGGCCAAGATAGCCTAGTGGTTAGAGCGTTGAGCTCGCGATCCCACAGCCTGGGTTTGAGCCACCCACAAGGCGAGGATCGAGGGTTTTCCCCATGCGTTTTCTCATATCTGTGCCGAGTCCACTCCCTGAAAAGTCCTTCGGAAGAAACTAGCAATAGCGAAGTGGCAGCATAGTGACAAGGCCACAGGCAGTGAGTGACGGTGTCCATGATCAAGAGGAGAACAGCAGGAAATTGAGATTGTACACAGTACAGGGAAGAGAGAGAGAGAGAGAGAATTGTATGGGGTGGTTAGGGGGTGGTTGGTTGGGTGGTGGGTTTGTTTGGTGATTGTGGTTGTTTTGTCCGGTCACCAACATGCAGTTAACATTAATTTTAGTTTAATTAAAATAACATTGGAATTGGCATAGCGCGCACGCACTCACGCGCTCACGCACGCACGTACGCACGCACAGGCACACACGCACGCACGCACGCACGCACACACAGGGAAAGGCCGAAGGTCAGGATTGTGTTGCTTTTTTCGTTCCTCGGCAAGAGCTTTGAGGTTTTGCGCATGTGACCATTTTTGTCCACCATGAAGGTAGCCGCATTCCGACTTCGGGGATGCATGCTGGGCATGTTCACGTTTCAGTAATCCACGGAATGCTGACATGAATTAAGGGATCTTTACAGGGCATATTTTAATTTCGATCTTTGCCAGCAACTGTTATTCTGCTGAGGAAACTGCGATTTTTTTCCGTTCCGTTGCGAGAGTTCCGAGTTTCACTAACCGTGAAATTTGGCGTATGCGACCTTTGACCCATGCTGAAAGTAGCTGCATTTCGACTTGTGAAACTGCTGTATAATTAACTGAACAGCTACTTTTTTTCTTTTTCTTTTTTCATTCCGTCTGTTGATCAGAAACTCAACTGCTCTCTTTTAGCAGTGGTGCAGTTTTAGCGTCGCCTTTATGTGTGCAATGATGACTTGATATCACTATGTATTATTTGCAGTATTCGCTAATCATTAATTCAAAAGTATAGGACAGGTTTGATTGTTATATAACAAAGCTTCAATAGACATGAACTATTAGGTAGGAAACATCACAACGGACGGCGTCTAACACTTGCTCAGCACAAACTAGTGTGATGCATCGAGAGCCACTTCCACACCACTGGGGGGTTGGTCATGCTGTTTGTCATGTTGGTCATGCTGTTTGTCATGTTGGTCACGCTGTTTGTAATAATAATAATAATTTATGGAATTTATATAGCGCTGAATCTTGTAAAAAAACAAACAAATCGAAGCGCTTGCACTCAATCATTTACAGGCATGCAACTCTCCTTAAACATAATAAACAACAGATTTCAAATCCATGCGCGCGCACGTACGCACGCACACGCACGCGCACCACACACACACACACACACACACACACACACACACACACACACACACACACGCGCGCGCGCGCGCGCGCGGAACAACACTTAGAAGGTGAAAGATGCTGTTGAAAATTAGTGACAGATGTGGGGGGGGGGGGGAAGTCTCAGGTAGGAAATAAGTGTGTTTTGAGGCTGGATTTGAAGGTATCAAGTGAAGGCTTTTGGCGAAGTGAAAGAGGGAGGTCATTCCAGGTGGATGGACCAGAAACAGAGAAGGAGCGACGGCCAACAGTGGTTTGTTTGAATCTGGTGTTCGAAAGCACAAAGTATCTGCGGCTGAACGAAGGGAACGGGATGGAGTGTACAGGTGTAGACAGTTACAGAGATAAGAGGGTGCAGATTTGTGGAGACATTTGAAACAGAGGGTATTGATTTTATACTCCAGTCTTTGTGAGACAGGCAACCAGTGAAGAGATGGCAGAAGAGGAGTGATGTGTTCAGATTTTTTCTTTCTTAGGACCAGTCGAGCTGCAGAGTTTTGTATGCGTTGAAGAGAGTGGATAGATGATGCTGGTAGGCCAGCCAAAAGAGAATTACAGTACTCTAAACGTGAAAGAATGAGAGATGTGACAAGCTTGGAAGTTGCATCAGTGGACAGATACTTGCGAATCGCGCTTATGCGCCGTAATTAATAGTAGCAAGACTGGCAGGTCTGGGTGATGAATTTTTTCATAGAGAGTGTGTTGTCAAGAACTACTCCTAAATACTTCACAGAGTTGGACAAAGGAGCTGACGTATTGCCGAATTCTATTGAAGTTTTTGCTATAGAGGAAAGTTTATGTTGGGTCCCTATGAGCATGGCTTCGGTTTTATCGGCATTAAGTTGTAACTTGTTCTGAGTCATCCAGTTTTGAATGTCTTGAAGGCAGTAGGACATATTTGTCAGGAGGGAAGGCAAGTTTTCAACAGTATCGCTGCACTGAAGCTGAGTATCATCGGCATAGAAATGATGATCAATATGGTGGTTGTTTATTATATGTGAGAGTGGAGCAGTGTAGAGAGTAAAGGGGCCCTGATCCCTGCGGGACTCCACATTCCATTTTGACAGGTTTGGATTGAATTTTGTTTACAATAACTTTCTGGAACCGGTCTGTGAGGTATGAAGTAAAGCAGGTGAGGGCTGTGCCATTAATACCAAACGTATTTTGGAGGCGAGAAAGAAGAATTGAGTGATCTATGGTATCAAAGGCTGCAGATAAGTCAAGAAGAGTGAGGAGGGAGATTTTTCCTGCATCAGAAGCAAGTAGAAGTGTATCTAAAGTATGGACTAGGGTGGTTTCGGTGCTGTGGTTGGGGCGATAGGCAGATTGAAAAGTGGGAAGAAGATCATTGGAATGAAGGTGACTGTTGAACTGTTTGAGAAGAACTTTTTCTAGTACTTTAGAGACAAAGGGTAAGTTTGAGACAGGCCTATAATTCTTCAGAATGTTGGGATCGAGGTCGTGCTTTTTCAGTAGAGGTGTGACTATTGCTGTTTTAAGACCTGATGTCATGTTGGTCGCGCTGTTTGTCGTGTTGGTCATGCTGTTTGTCATGTTGGTCATGCTGTTTGTCATGGTGGTCATGCTGTTTGTCATGTTGGTCATGCTGACCCTCGATACCAATGCCTTGCTGGGAGGACTACAGAGAACAATGTACCAGGCCTGGGGCAGTAGCTGTAGGCTAACTACTTCACACTACAGTGGCAAAAAGCAGCTCGCCACTCCACCGCCACTGGGTACGCTGTTCGAATCCGCCTTGAAAGGGACAACAGGGCTGACATACTTGTATACAAAGGCTGAAAGGCGCCCACCACTCACCTGCTATTGAACTGATTTTGTGTGTGTGTGTTTGTGTTTCCCTCACCCACCGACCGCTGACATAAATCACGGGATCTTTACCGTGCATTGTTTTGGTCTTCCCCATGTGCATAATGCTCGAAGGGCATTAAGGCACTGGCAAGTCTGCGCTTGAAGTTGGCCCAGGAGATCGTAAAAATCCCCACGGTTAATTGACACACGCCGCCGAGATTCGAACCCACGACTTCATAGGCATTTAGGATTGAAGTGGAATGGTCTTATCCACTCGGCTATAGTGTTCGTCTTTTCATCCATTTCGAGATTTTCGTTTTTGTCCACCGTGGAGGTAGCCGCATTCTGACTTCGGGGATGTATGCTGGGTGTCTTTGTGAGCTGTGGGTTTAAGAAAACTCTTTCGGCCCAGGCCAAAAGCTGTGTCAGTTTTTGATGTCAGCTAATGGCCAAGGCCTACACTGAAATGTTAAGTTGTAAAATATTGTGTTGATATTGCCTTCAGCCATGACAAGCTCTCAACATAACAACGTGCACTCTCCTTTTCTTAAAGGAGAAAAAAGCCCTCTGAAGTCGGAGTACAGCTGCCTATAATTATGGCGAGGTCCTTGGAAAGAGTACATACACGCAAACTTCTCATCCAGTGTGTACTTCCTATCTCACAGTGACTCCCAGGTGGGATGATGAGTGAGTCAGAGTGCACGTTCTGGGTGACCCCCAGGGTGTAAAGCTGGGGAACGCACAACCACCACCACCACCACCACCACCACCACCACAGAAGACATTTTATTCTTGATTTTTCCCATGGAGTTAGCGTTGGTACTGACTGCGCTTCCTTGAACGTCTTTGGCATGATGTTAGGCTAGTTAGGCACTCCAGCCTTCGCACACTGGTTCTGGGTTTACAGTCTCATGCGAAAGACTTTCGGGGGAAGCGAGGTTGGTTTTTAAAGAATTTTAGTTGGGTGGGTGGGAGGTGGGGAAGGGGGAGGGGTGAGAGGAGAGGGATGGGGGGGGGGGGGGAGGGGGAGCTGTTACAAAATATACCGGTGCCCTAATATGGATAGGACAAGAAGTACACTTCGGACACTCCGTTGCTGAGGAGGATTACACATAGGTATATACAGACAGGTATACATACCTTATGCTGTGGCAATAATGGTGTACACCCCACCCCACTCCAACCTCCCTCTTTTAACAATTTTATTCACTTTCTTATCTTAGTCATTTTTTTCCATCTCTCTTTGTCCCTCAACTCCCCCCCCCCCTCTCTCTCTCTCTCTCTCTATCCCACTACCCTCTCCACTACCCTCTCCGCATCTCCCTCCCTCCTCTCCTCTCTCTCCTTCCCTTTCTCTCTCTCTCTCTCTCTCTCCCTCCCTCTCTCTCCCTCCCTCCCTCCCTCCCTCTCTCTCCCTCCCTCCCTCTCTCCCTCCCTCCCTCCCTCTCTTTCTCTCTCTCTCCTTCCCTTTCTCTCCTTCCCTCCTCTCTCTCTCCTCCTCCCTCCCTCCCTCCCTCTCTCTCCCTCCCTCCCTCCTCCCTCCCCCTCCCTTCCCTCTCTTCTTCTCTCTCTTCTCCCACCCTCTCTCTCCTTCCCTCCCTCTCTCTTCTCCCTCCCTCCCTCTCTCTCTCTTCCTCCCTCTCTCTCTATATGTATCTCTGTCCCTCTCTATCCCAATACCCCTCTCCGCATCTCCCTCCCCCTTCATTCCCCACCCCATCCCCCTCTCTCTCCCCATCCCTCCCTCCTTCTGTCTCTGTCCCTGTCTGTCTAGTGTCTGTCTGTCTGTCTGCTTCTGCTGTCTGTTGTCTGTCTGTCTGTCTGCTTCTGCTTTCTGTCTGTCTGTCTGTCTGCTTCTGCTTTCTGTCTGTCTGTCTGTCTGCTTCTGCTGTCTGTCTGTCTGTCTGTCTGCTTCTGCTGTCTGTCTGTCTGTCTGTCTGTCTGTCTGCTTCTGCTGTCTGTCTGTCTGTCTGTCTGTCTGCTTTTGCTGTCTGTCTGTCTGTCTGTCTGCTTCTGCTGTCTGTGTGTCTGTCTGTCTGTCTGCTTCTGCTGTCTGTCTGTCTGTCTGTCTGTCTGTTTCTGCTGTCTGTCTGTCTGTCTGTCTGCTTCTGCTGTCTGTCTGTCTGTCTGTTTCTGTCTGTCTGTCTGTCTGTCTGTCTGCTTCTGCTGTCTGTCTGTCTGTCTGTCTGTTTCTGTCTGCCTGATCTGTCTGTCTGTCTGTCTGTCTGTCTGTCTCTTCCTTCCCCCCCCCCCTCTCTCTCTCTCTCTCTCTTTCTCAGTCCCCCTTCCCCCTCTCCCTCTTCTTTCCTTCACTGACACCCCCCCCCCCCCCATTCTCTGTCTCCCATTCTGTGTGCAAACATAGGTGTACATGAGGTGGAGGGGTGGAAGGGAGGGGAACAGAAAGAGATGCTGGTAACAGTTTTGGGTGGCCATGGGGGAAGATGGGGAAATACAGAGAGAGAGACAGAGAGAGAGAGAGTGAGAGAGAGAGACAGAGAGAGACAGAGAGAGACAGAGAGAGACAGAGAGACAGAGAGAGGGAGAGAGAGAGAGAGACAGAGAGAGAGAGAGACAGAGAGAGAGAGAGAGCAGAGAGAGAGAGAGACAGAGAGATTCGGATTCGGATTCGGATTATTTATTCATGTTTAGGCCACCGCCCTTCATGAAGGGGTTGGTGAAAAGAAAAGAAGTACAATAACACTCGATAAAGAACATAACAAAAAAACAATGCATCAGTCACAATTAACAACATGTTGAACAGCAATCATCTATGACGTTGCAGTATCTCGAAGCTTAAATGCTTTATGCAGAAAAAGAGAAAAATTCCAAACATCAGTATGCCTTGTAGATGCCATCAGCAAACTTAGCTTGAACATACATGGTTGTTGATAATATTTCACTGGGATAAACCGCTGTCTAAGTCTATTTAAGGCAGGGCAACATAAAACAAAATGTACTTCATCGTCTTTCTCCCATCCACATAAAGGACAAATTAACTTAGTGGGATCATATGGCTTATACCTATTGTGATGGGTTGCCAGATTTGATACGCCCATTCTAAATCTTGTCACTATAATTTTCATATATCTCTCCATGCTAGAGGTTAAATGCGGCTTCATTTCATGACTACTACAAAAAGTCCTATACAGATTAAATCTTTCGCTATTCTGAATATGATCATTCCATTTTTGCCATCTACAATCTACTAAGCGCTGACGAAAAGTTTTTATGAATACATCTGTATTTCCAACGCCCTGGTTTAACCATACATCACCAAAGCCATATTCACATAGACAAATGCGCACATCAGTTACCCAGTTTATTTTACCCCTTACATCTAATTCAAACAACATTTTGTAGGCTATAAAAGGTATTCGACTGTCTTCCATCTGCAGAATCTTAATCCAGTAACGTATGCATTGGACTGCAGAATTAATATATAAAGGAAATCTACCAGTTTCACCGTACACCAGATCATTTGGTGTACGCCTTTCTACAGCTAAGAACTTTTTCAAGGCAAACAAATGAACAGATTCACAGCAGAGTGCTGCTTTGTTTAACCCCCACAGCTCAGAGCCATACTGTACAACAGGCTGGACTCGTGAATCAAAAATTTTAAGAAATAATTTCAATGACGAATTGTTTAATGTAGATAATCTTTTCATTATACATAACAGTGAGTTTTTTGCCCTGCTGGCGAGATCTTTACATGCAGACACAAAACTCAGTCGAGTAGTAAAAAATATTCCTAGATACCTATAAGCGTTAACTACCGGCATTATTTCCCTATCGAAAGTCCATCTTTCCCTTGCCCCTAAGTATCCCCCCTTTCTAAATACAATAATATTACTTTTCTTCATGTTTACTTTTAACTGCAGGACAGAGAGAGAGAGACACAGAGAGAGAGAGACAGAGAGAGACAGAGAGAGAGAGACAGAGAGAGAGAGACAGAGAGAGAGAGAGACAGAGAGAGACAGAGAGAGAGAGTGAGAGAGAGAGAGACAGAGAGAGAGACAGAGAGAGAGAGAGTGAGAGAGAGAGACAGAGACAGAGAGAGAGAGACAGAGAGAGAGAGACAGAGAGAGACAGAGAGAGAGACAGAGAGAGAGAGAGAGTGAGAGAGAGAGAGAGAGAGAGAGAGAGAGAGAGAGAGAGAGAATGACAATGACAGTGGTTTATTGTGGTAAGCATACTAGCCCATTCACAAGAGGGACAGTAGGAAGAGGACTGGGCACAAACACATATTAACCAATAAGTAAAAACAATACACAACTGCCCAAATAATCACCATAACATGGATTCCATATGGTGGTTTAAACAGCTGCAACAAACACCAGTACATTGTAAAGTATGATTAGTATAATTTTTTTAGCAGGGCGAGAAACAAAAGGACAAAAAATTTCTTTCTGAAAGAGAGAGAGAGAGTGCAGAGTGACAGAGAAACAGAAACAGAGACAGAGAAGGGACAGAGAGACAGTGAGAGACAAAGAGAGGGGACAGAGAGACAGAGACGACAGAGAGACAGACAGAAAGAAAGAGACAGAGACAGACAGAGACGGACAGACAGACAGAGACAGACAGACAGAGAAACAGATAGATAGATAGATAGATAGATAGAGAGAGAGAGAGAGAGAGAGAGAGAGAGAGAGAGAGAGAGAGAGAGAGAGAGAGAGAGAGAGAGAGAGAGAGAGAGAGCGCAGGGATAGAAGTGGAGTGGGTGTGAGGGAAGTGGGGGTGGGGTGGGGTGGGGTGAGAAATTTTATTGGACACACACACAAAAAAAAACCCCCACCAAACCAAACCACAAAACCCCCACAAAAACCCAAAACAAAAGAGAGCTGTGAGCAGGAAGTGAATGAGCAGCCCTTTGCAGCCTGGGAAAAGGTGTCAGTGCAATTGTAGCCTACCTGGTAACTGTCGCCATGAGAGGAGGAGGAGGAGGAGGAGGAGGAGGAGGGATGATCTGCAATTAACGGCCTAGTGTTTTGTTCAGCAGTAATAGCAAGCAATAACACACACTGTCTGTTGTAAACCAAGCGGCGGGCTTTTTGTTCTCTAAGGGGTTAATGGCAGTAGGCTGTGTGTGAGGAGGGAGGGGGGGTGGGGGGGGGGGGGGGGGGGGGGCTCTTTGACCTCGTGGGGCCCATCAAAAGTTATTCCCAAAAGTCGTGTTTGATACCACCACTACAACCCACCACCACCACCATCACCACCACCACCCATCCCTTACCACCACTACCACCATCACCACCACAACCCATCCCTTACCACCATCACCACCACCACCACCACCACCACCACCGTCACCACCCATCCCTCGCCCACCACTGCCATCATCAACCCCCACCCACACTCCATGTCACAGGCAGGATTTGGAAAAACAAAAAGTTGACTTGACTAATTCTAAACTGTTGGTGAAGTCATAATTATACCACTGTTTCACTCCCTGCCCCCTCCCTTCCCCCCCCCCCCCCCCCCCCCCCCCTCCAGATGTGCGCATACACACATGTAAGCATACACACACTCACATACTGACGCACACACGAACACGGACACACGGATACACACACGTACCCTCGCACGCACGCACCACGCACTCACATACACACACGTACACGCGCGCGCGCGCACACACACGCACGCATGCACACAAACACACACATACATTCCCACGCGCAAAGAGAAAAGAGTAAAACTGCCCGCTTTTATCTCTGATAACCTGTCTGTGAGTGAGCTCTTAAAATAGAGCGATCAGACAAAGAGAACAAAATACTTACAAACTGTACAGACTCTGAACACAGAACAAAAACCAAACACTACAACAACAACAAATCAAGTATTCTCCCTTCCTACACTCACTCACACACACACACACACACACACACACACACACACACACACACACACACACACACACACACACACACACACACACACACACACACACACTCACACACACACACACTTCATAGAAAGAAAATAAAGGGGGGAACGGGGATCAATTCAGTCTTCCCACACTCTCTCTCTCTCTCTCTCTCTCTCTTTCTCTCTTTCTTTCTTTCTCTCTCTCTCCTCCTCCTCCTCCCTCTTCTTCTTTTTCTTCCTCCTCCCCCCTCTCTCTTATACACCACAGTCAACCACTCACATGCTCATTCTTTTCTCAGCCCTCCCTCTTTCTCCTGTCCTCTAATATCACTTAGGTGGAAAGACGTTACATTGAAAAAGAAAACCACACACACATACACATCACAACACAACACACACAAAACACACACACACACATACACACCACAACACAACACACAAAACACACACACACACACACACACACACACACACAACATACCCACACAACACAAACACGCACGCAAGCACGCACACACGAACACACACACACACACACACCACCACCACCACCACCACACCACCACACGCACACACATTTTTTGACAAGAAAACTAAAGAGAAAAACCATGTACGGTCTCTGACCATGTGTTTCCCCCAGCCATGGCCATACTAACACACACTGCAGTTCTGAGATTGAAGAATATCGCATTGTCCTCAGTGACTATCGTTTCAAGGGAATTCAAGTTGAATATTGGAACGTTCATGTGTGTGTGTGTGGGTGCTGCGTGCTCGCGCGCGCGTGCGCGTGTGTTTTTATGAGAACATTAAGTTTGATATCTGTTAATCCTATTAGTGGACGGTGGTATGCGTGTAAACGATTTTGTGTGTGTGTGTGTGTGTGTGCTAATTTTATTTATTTATTTTGCATTTTATTATTTTATATCGAGGATAATGGAATAAGCACTATATTGCTTTTTTACACCCAATCCCCGTGTTTATGCGGTTTTGTAAATTCTGTCATCTGTTCCCACCAGCACACAATGGCCTACTCTTACGAAAAGCAGAACAGGATTTAACGTGTGCGCAAGATGTTCTGCGTACGTTCGCACACGGGGCCTCGGTTTATAGTCTCATCCAAGGACTTTTGGGGAGAGTGGATTCTGCACTGATGTTAACTCCAGGGGAAAATGTTGCTTTACAAGATTCAGCGCTATATAAATTCCATACATTATTATTATTATTATTATTATTATTATTATTATTAAAATATCCCCTTGTACAGGAATCGAACCCGGGTCGTCAGATTGCCAGTGCAATGTTCTAACCACTAGGTTATCCCGTCCCCCGCGCGCGCTTGTGTGTGTGTGTGTGTGTGTGTGTGTGTGTGTGTGTGTGTGTGTGTGTGTGTGTGTGTGTGTGTGTGTAAATGATTTAAATGTAAGCCCTTTGAATTCGTTGCTTTACAAGATTCAGCGCTATATTAATTCCACACATGAATATCATCATCATTATCATCATTCAAAATTATTATTATTTTTATTATCATTATTATGATTATTATTACCATCTAAATAAAGCGAATCGCGCATCTCCCCACCCTGAAGAAGCACAAAGTTCTAGGGAGTAGGAAAGTACTAGGGAGTAAGTAGGCCATTGTGTGCCGGTGGGTTTGAAGGGACGACAAAACACAGCCTACACTCACTGGCCTCCCCATAAAAGGCAGGCTGAAGACAGGGAACACTCCGAGCTTACCATGGGCTGGACTTCCATCACTCCACGGAACACCATTTTTCCCCCTCAGTGCCTCAGGAAGTCCACCTACCTCTTCCGGTCTGATTTGACCTTGACATGTTGGTGACCTTGGCATTCTTGTAGGGTGTGTTCTGGGGGTTGGAGGTGGACTTGTGCGGAAGTTGGCTCTGCTCTGCTGTCTCCAGACAGAGCACGTTGCCATCGTACCGCGCCACCTTAAAACGTAAGCAATGTCATGCCTCTGCCATAGGGACTGTCTGTCATTCCCGTGTGGGACTGGCCAGCCACACCCGTCGCTGTACCAGAACGAACACCTAGAGCGCATCTCCAGAGTGTTCCGGGACTGAAGGCTGCCAACAGATGCCTGCAAGGGCCATGGGCACTCCTGCCTGTCCTTGGGGTCTTGGGGATTTATGATTACAACAAAATAATAGTAATGTCTAAAGGTAGATGGTGTTCCAACTGGGAAACTTTCGGTTTCTATAGGAGTGTAAAATCTCTAGACTACCGTGTGTGTGTGTGTGTGTGTGTGTGTGTGTGTGTGTGTGTGTGTGTGTGTGTCAGAGAGAGAGAGAGAGAGAGACAGACAGGGGGACTCAACAGAAAAATTATACATGAGCTCTAAGAGGCAGCCAGTGCTCAAGGCAATTCTTTTTGTTAATAATGTGTATTTATTTATTCATATATTTTGATTAATAAATTAATTTATTTATCCCCAATGCTACTTTAATGGTGGCTACAAACGGTTGCATCCGCAAGTTCACATCAGAGATGAACCTGGAGCTCTAGCTAAGGTGCCGAAAAAAGTAATTCTTTATCTGATGGTTGGATTTTTTGTGTTTTGTTTTGTTTTGTTTTTGCTGGTGGTCAAGAAGGAAGGTGGCAGGACGGTTAAGACATTCAGTACACTGTGAGGTTCTAGGTTCGATTCCCAGCCTTGCCCTTTCTTCACAGTTTCACGAGAAAACCGAACTGAATGTCACAGTCCATGGGATGATACTATAAAGCGAGCCCCGTGTGGGGAATGCTCGCAGAACATCTTGCCCACACGTTAAAAACCCATTCCTCCTTTGGGAAGAGTATGCCATTCTGTGCCGGTAGGAGCAGATGACAAAATGTCTACCCAAAATCTAGCCATGCACACAGGTGTCATGTTGAGACACCATTCCGAAGTCGGGTGCAGCTGCCTTCATGGAGAGCAGAAATGGCGGCATAGGCGAAAACCTCACCTTTCACTAGTGGTACACCTGGCAGATCTAGAGCTATCTAGCCGGGGAACAAATCAACAACAACAACAACAACAACAACAATTATGCGATCTTGTGGTTTGTAAATACTGCTTAATTCAGCAATGATAATGTAACAATAGCGGGATTCATCAATAGTTGGTTTTATTATTTTTTTATTTTTTTATTTTTTGGTCACATGAATTTCCTATTTAACACGAGACAAGTTCTTGGTTAGGGCAAAACTAGTGATGGTTTATGTCAGCTTTCGTCCTAGCCAAAAAACGTAATTTAAACTAGTGACGTGTGGATTTTGCCATTTATCATGGCAAATAAAAGGCAATTGAAATAGTGCCTATTTATTATAAGCAAACTGGCTTACCCTAACCCTATATTTATATATATATATATATATAATGTGTGTGTGTGTGTGTGTGTGTGTGTGTGTGTGTGTGTGTGTGTGCATAATCTGGCATATTTGACGTCACACATAACCTGGCTTTTTTTTTTTGGGGGGGGGGTAGTCAAATTTAGAAAATGATGTTTTTTCTTTGGTATGTTGTCAGTGAAATCAAAAATGTTTGGACCAATGGAATTCAAAGTGTTTGGATGAAGCAGCTTCAACTCAATATAATTCTTGTTTACAAAGCTCAAATTCATACTAGCACAACAGGAGAACAACATCAAGCCAAATGTGTACATGATTGATTATAACAAAGCAGATTGAAAGAGGTGCCTTAGAGGTGATATTTTGCAAACAAATATCTTTACTGTCCTTAATTTGACCGTTGAAAAGTAGGACTGTATTTCAATAAATGATATGTATTAGTTATCACGACTCTGCGCACGTTCAATACATTTTAAGTCTCTTCACAGATTGTGATGATGTTAGACAAGGAAGTGAAGGGGGAGGCTGTGTCAGTGTTTGGAGGGTGGGGGTGGAGGCACACATTTTTAAAAATATACTGGTGAGGAAGTAAATGGAATGAAATGCCTGACCTACCATACAAAAAACAACAAACAAAAACTGCAATATGCAACCTTTGATTTATGCTTTAGTACGACAGGCAAAACAGCACCCACCCCTTCCTCCCTTTCATTCTCCCCCCCCCCCCCCCCCCCCCCTCCCTCCATTCCTCCTGCCTTCCTCTCCCAATTTGTTTTTCTTTTTTTGTTTGTTTAGTTGGTTTGGGGTTTTTTTGTGTATATTTTTCTAATTCTCTGTAGTAAATAAGTTGTGGGGTATATTGAATTGTTCACAGCCATTTACCTCTTTAATAATCACAGCGCCTAAAGAGACTCTTTACCTCCGCCCCGTCCTTACCAGTTTTCTCCCCCCCCCCCCCCCCCCCTCCCCCCCCTTACCCCTCCCAGGTCTTTCTGTTATTTTTTTAAATATTTTACTCCGTAGCAAATAATTATGGATTTTTTTTGGTAGTTATTTACCTGTTCACGCAAGTCCAGGTTTGAGGTTTATTGTAATACTGATATTCGTGACATTTTTTTTGGGAAGTCATTTTGGAATGTTTTAACCAATATGAAATATAGCTTTTTGTGTCTTTTGAGATTTTTGATGCGTTAGTGGTGGTATTGTTTGTTGTCATTGTTGAGCGTTACCCCACCTTTAGCAGGCAGGGGGTCATTAACATTGATTATTATGCACTCTGTGTGGCTCATCACACTGGACAATCACAGAGAGTAGACACTGGAGAGAAGCTTGCAAGTGAGTCATGGAGGCAGCCACACTCGGCTTCAAAAGATTGTTTTCTCTTTTCATGGAGAGTGTATCAAGCCAAGTCAAGTCAAAAACACTTTAATCATCCCATGAAGGGCAATTACAATACTGACAGGCAGATTGATACGCATCAAAAATCTCAAAAGACACAAAAAGCTAAATTTCATATTGGTTAAAACATTCCAAAATGACTTCAAATAAAAATGTCACGATCATACACACAAAAACACACACGCGGGCATGCGCACACACATACTCGCGCACACACACACACACACACACACACACACACACACACCCCAATTGTGAACACAATGTTTTAAAAAAAACCACTGACTAGAAGACACAACTTATTATGTACGCACGCACATACTCAACACGTAAACACGCACATGCGTGCGTGTGCGAACACACCCACGCACACCCACACCATACACCAATGTATGAATTCAATGTTTTAAAGACCATTGACTAGAAGACAGACATTTCACACACACACACACACACACACACACTCACACAAAATCATGTATTGACTACACTCATAACAATGACAATCAGGCAAGTAATTCACAGAAATGTAAAAAACTAGGTAGTCAACATAATTGTGAATTCAAAATTCCAATGCTTACTGGCACAAAAGAATTTCTTTTTCTCTTTGTTTTGCTGATGGGACATTGAAAACGGCGTTCCGAAGGCAACATTTGAAATTCTGGAAACAAAGCATGGGAGGGATCAGCCAAAATGGCGGTGGCTTTTAGTACAAGCTGCTGATTGCAGAACGACATGAGATCTCTGTTCTCCAATTATCTTTTAGCAGATTCTTACAATTCTCTGCGGGCCATTCTTGCTTTTAACACTAAGGTTATTGTACCAACAAATGAAAGCAAAACTTCGAACTCTCTATGTAAGACTTGTAAAACAAGGAAAGACTCTTTTTGTCTACAAAAAATGAGTTCAGTTTCCTCAGAAAATACAGACGTTGTTGTCCCTTTTTGACAATAGCGTCAGTGTTAACGTCCCAGTTTAACTTGTGGTCAAAAACAGTTCCCAGATACTTATAGCTCGAAACGTTTTCAACTTTCTGATTGTGGATAATAATATTCTTACGAGTATGCCCTGTTCCTCTGAAGTCGATAGGCAGATTTTTAGTTTTATAAACATTTACCTCTCTATATATATAATCTACTGATTTCTTTATTACCATTATTATACTACTATCATTTTTATTTCTTTATGTACTGATTTACTGGTTTGTGTATTATTAGTTTACATATTGATTACTTTATGAATGTCTAGAGCTTATTTATTTAACATCATTTATTTCATTCATTTGTTTGTTAGTTTTATTTCAGACTATTTATTTGTTCATCAATTTGTTTATGAATGTATTCATAACATGTAGATCACTAAATTTTGCAGGTTGAGTAGTTTCATTTCACAGTTTGGCAAATGATCTTGTGTTTCGGTTTATCAAACCGTTACACTTTACTTTTTTCTTTTTCTTTCTTTCTTTCCCGTATCCTACATAACCAGTTGAACATAATTAGCATTCTGTTGTCAAAATGACATCGTGCCTAATGACTCATTTATCCAGTAGACGCAAAATTCAGAGTTGACTTTAGGGCAGTTTGTTTTGACATTGGCATCACTTGACTTCGTTGTGTTTTATTTTCGCTCCTCGGCTTGAGCTGGAGGTCCACTCATGGTCAGGTTTCTGCGTATGCCACCGTTTTTGCCCACCAAGAAGGTAGCCGCATTCCGACTTCAGGGATGTATGCTGGGTATGTTCGTGTTTCCGTAACCCACCTAACTCTGACATGAATGACGGGATCTTTACACACATATTTGATCTTCTGCATGTGTATAATATAAATAATATATATATATATAATATGATTATATATATATACATATCTGTGTGTGTGTGTGTGTGTGTGTGTGTGTGTGTGTGTGTGTGTGTGTATGTGTGTGTGTGTAATTGAGAAAATAGAGTGAGGAAAAACAAGAGCAGGTATATATATATATATATATATATATATATATATATATATATATATATATATATATATATATATATAAATTGTACACAGAGGGAATCAAAGCACTGGCAGGTCTGCACTTGAAATTGACTTGGGAGATCGAAAAAATCCCCACCCCTAATTCACCAGACGCCGCCGAGATTCGAACCCACGACTTCATGGACCCGTGGGGTTGAAGTCGAACGAACGGTCTGAACCACTCGGCTATAGCGTCTGTCGCTGGATTTGACTTTTCCATCAGAAGAGCTGTTAGGACACTGCACTGCAATGTTCACACTGTGTGTCTGGCCACAGTTGAACCTGGCTGGCGGAGTCTGTCAGTTTCAGATGGAGGATTGCATGCTGGGTACGATAAACTCATCATCCATCCCACCGGCCGTAGCGGGTCTGCTTCCCGTGATGAAAGGTGGATGGATGGGGTTTTAACGCGACTTCAGGATGTTTGTGCAACGCGTTTGTTTTAAACAAGAATGTATTTGTTCAGAACAACGTAGAGCCCCCCAATACTTGAAATGAGTGCAGCCAGCAATGTTTGTGTGGTGAGTACTCTAGCATTTTGTGAAAAAATGGGCTGCAGCTGAACAGTTGCCTCAAATAGATGGAACATGAGATGAGATAACTGTAAGTGTGTAAACATTGTGACAATATCGGGGAAAAGAAACGACATGCAAACAACAATAAACAAGTGATATAATTAGGTATCTGGCAATACAAAGCGACACTATTGCAAGACAGGCTGTGACATGTCTACACCCGAAAACGATAGAACCATAATGATTAAATATTGAACATAAGTATGGCAACATGAGGTTGCAGCTCTCTCTCTCTTGTCCAATCACTCTGCCTGGATAATTAATTATCAGTGCATATCTGTGTCACCAGTGCTTTGCTTGCTGGACAGAACTATTGTCTCATCCCAAGGACTCGGAGATTTCTGATTATTCACACTTTCAAGCTTGGTCCAGGTTAAAAGTTCTGTCAGTTATTGAGAAAAGGTAGATTCCGAGGCCTATGTTGACATGTTGTTGTGCTGTAAAAACGTTACGTTAATATTGTCTTATCTTCAGCCATAATTCTCCTTTAAAGGGGGACAAATCCTCGAAGTAGGAGTATGGCTGCCTATGTAGCGAGGTACTTGAAAACGGTCATACAGGCAAACTTTCTCATGCATTGTACTTCCTCCTATCTCACAGTGAATCCTAGGTGGGAGGAGTACGTCAAGAGGGCATAATTATTATATTCTGGAAAGTCAGGCATGTTGGGCTTGTCCCATGCACTCAGCTCTTTTACACTTCTGCGCATTGACATCAAGACAAGTACCATTGACATCAAGACAAGTACCATTGACATCAAGACAAGTACCATTGACATCAAGACAAGTGCCATGCACATTAAGAAAAAGGTGAATGAAATGCTACGTGATATTCATTGTTCTCTACAGAACTGAAACATGAACATTTTACAAAAAGACAAAGAGAAAGATAAAAGCCTTGAGAATAACGGATATAGTTACAGAAAATAGTTTTGATATAGATCTGGCAAAAAATGATTGGAAAGACCAATAATATTAAACGAACAAGTCCTCATTTTACCAGGAGTCCAAAACAACAACTATTAAACACAGCCCAAACCCAGGAACAGTCATATAGTGGCCATACCATGAGACATGATTTTTGTTCTTATTTTCATTACAAGGAGACATGACTGACTGTCTATGTAAAACAGTGCTGACAGGGAGAGTGGAGGAAAGAGGCAGAGGAAGACCAAGACGTCCATGGGCAGATGATGGGGAAAAAATGCTGCCAGGCCTATCCAAAAGTTAGCATCGCCATGTCGGTGAAGAGAGCTATGTATGAGGGGATTTGGGATTGTTCTGTTCTGGTTTTTTCCCCATTTCATTTGGGACGTGATTATTTTCATCAATGATGGTTGTATGGTTAGGATAACAGTTGTTGTGATCGTCAATGGTACGTTATGCTAGGTTTCAAATATCCCTTCTCTTCAATGAAGAGTAGAATGCTGAAAGTTATTGTTTGCAGGCTCAAAAGACATACAGACACACAGCCAGACAGACAGAGAGAGAGAGGCAGACATACAGACAGACAGACAAGTCGCACACTAACAAACATAACAAGCATATGGAAAGACAAGGCCTTCTGTCCCCATCTCCACCTTGCTCAAAAAGCCACACATCTTTTGGAGAAAAAAAAACTTTAAAAAAATTAGACCAACAACACCCTCCCCCCTCCTCTCCCATAAACAAAGTAAAACAACCCGAAAACCAAAACAAACACACAAAAACAACGATATAATTTTTTTCTAACGATGTGCGCTACCTGTAACCACAACTGCCTCTAAGCACCAGCATCTGTGACTGTTGCACATCCCCCAGCCTGTCCCCACTGCACAGCTCCGGGGAGGAGACAAAGTCACGTCCATGTCCCCCTCTCTTCACCCCCCCCCCCTCCCCCCTCCCACCTTTCTTGGCTTTTTCTCAGGCCCTTGTATTTTTTTTTGTTTTGCACCAGTCACGTGAGTGTAGTTACCTAAAAAATGGACGTGGGGTGGCACTTGGTACACATATACAGGGGTGGTGGTTCCAGACCTAGATCCGCGTTTATGCCGTTCTGACATCGTTCTGACGTCGTTCTGCCATCGTTCTGACATCGCACAAACCGTCTCTGGCACTGACCGCAGGCTGACCACAGGGCGTCATCACAGTCCACTTGGCCCGAAAGCGCTGGCGCGTGCGATACCACCCATGACAGTGCCAACCGATTTTGCCTGTCCCGTGTGAAGTCCCGTCGGCCCCGCCCTCCAGCCAATCACACCGCCGCAAAGCCACGCCCCTTGTAGGCCTGCATGCCAACGCTGCATTGTGATTGGTCGGTGAGGGCTGCTGAACGTGATTGTCACCCGGGTGAGGCTCGTGGAAGGAGCGCGATGGTTCGTCGACAGCTAGTGTCGAAGTTTGACAAGCAACTGGAAGCGATTGAATGGGCCATTTAGCAGGGCGCTGTGCCGACGCCTAGAGGCCCCCCACACAAGACTTGCCTGCCTCTCCAGCCGCGCAGCGGTGGTTAGTTGTAGCGGGAAAGCCGACCTGGGCACTGTGAGGAGATAGGCAGGCGCACAGACAGACGGACAGACAGACCGACAGCGGGCAGGCAGGCAGGCTCAGCGGTGGCCACACGGCACGAAGCAGCGTTGAGGTGGCAAGGGTCAACAGCGAGGTGTGGAAACCACACACAGCGGCCGCTCTCCGGCCTCACACGTTAGAACACTGACCGTACATCCGTCCACTGCCCCCTGTCTCTACCTGCAGCTAGGCCTACCTCTCTCTGCCGTGTCGTGGCATTGAGTGACTCCTGGTTATCTATCACTTGGCAGACATTGGAAGGCGAGGAGGAGCGCGCTACCTGTTCACTTTGTCACACAGCAGGAGAGGAGACTCCTTCCTCCTCCGCCCTGCTGCTTCAAGTCGTGACCTCTCTCCTGTGTGCGGTATGGATACGGGTGTCCCTCACCTCCGCCTTGTTGTGGGTGTGTGTGTTTGAGTGTCCCTCATCCAGCAGTGAGTGAGTGAGTTGTTCACGGTGTCCCTCAACTGGGGACCCTGGGTCATCACTGTGTTGATTATCAGGGCTGTGGGGTTTGGGTTGTTTTTTTTTGGGTGAATGAGTTGGTGGCAGTGTTGTAAGGGCTGCTTGTAGTTGTAGTCAGCGTGTGGTTGGGTGCAGGCGGGCTGTCATGATGCCATTGTGTGTTGACAGAGCAGGAGCTGTGTTGTTGTTGCTACGCGCGCTGCCCACCACCCCCCTGGCCTAAATGGACGAGCCGGGCAGCAGCCGACTCCACAACCCCTTCACCTCCTCGCAGCCCTCCTTCCTCGGCCACTTCCCCGGCCCCGACCTCTACAGTCCCCCCGCTCTGGCCTACCCCGCCCTCCCCAACTCCGCCGCCGTCGTCACCACCACCCCCACCCCCACCCTCCCCGCCGCCGATCCCCTGGCCTACGGCAAATCCCCCTACGACCTGCACAGCGGCAAATCCCCCTACGACCTCGGTCAGGACAGGGTGCCGGGATTCGACCCCTTACCCCGAGACCGCGTGGTGAAGGTGGAAGGGCAGGGGCTGGCCCCTTCCATGCTGGACTCTGCCACTGCCGCCCCCCTCCACCCTCCGCTTCCCCACCACCCCCCTTCCGCCTCTTCAGGCGCCAAGTGTAACGGAAGCCGCAGCAGCCCCCTTGACCACTCCTCCTCCTCCTCCTCCGCAAACACCACCTCCAGCAGCAACAACAGCAGCAACAACAACAACAACAGTCGTAGTAGTAGTAGTAACACTAACAGTAACAACAACATGAAGTCCACGTCTTCCTCCTCGGGGTCTTCTCCGGCAGTGAAGTCTTCGGGCGACGTGCATCACCTGCTGAGCGCCGTGGACACGGAGATGCTGGCGGGCAGCGAGAAGGGCGACCCCACGGAGCAGCAGCTGACCGTCACCCTGGAGGACCGAGACCTCTGGCTCAAGTTCAAGGAGTTCACCAACGAGATGATCGTCACCAAGAACGGCAGGTCAGTGCTGGAGGGGGAGGGTGGTGGTGGTGGTGGTGGTGGTGATGGTGATGGTGATGGTGGTGATGGTGATGGTGTTGTTGGTTTTTGTAGGGGTAGTGTTGTTTGTTTGTCTTGTTGTCCTCGTTGACTTTATCTCAAAATTGGTATTGACAGTAACATTTTTTTGACTTGTGCATTTCTGAGCTTCTCTCTTTCTCTCTCTGTATGTGTGTGTGTGTGTGTGTGTGTGTTGTGTGTGTGTGTGTGGACACGCGCGCGCGGACGAGCGCGCGTACACGATGCATATCAACACCCCATTGACAAAGGCTAACACACACTGGAGTTTCCTTTCAGCTGTTTCAACCAGGCTTTCCTCAGATCCGAAGCCACGGCATTAATTTTAAATGAACCGAGATGTTTATGACTAATGGTTGGGCAGAAGAGGTAACCGAAATCACCAAATAATAACCGTTTAATAGACGGACAATGATGCACACACACACACACGCGGGTAGGGAATGTTGAGAAAGCGAGCCGTAAGAAGAGAGGGAAAAGATATGGCGGCGTCAGTCACACCCGGCAAAAAGCATTCGCCTTGACACTGTCGCCATGTTTGAAGCGTTGCTGGTGGGACCAGGAATGAATCATTGCCACCGGCACCGAATTGACTTGCAGGACAAAGCAAGCACGTCTATACTGGCCTCTAGCACAGATCCTGTCGTGAGATGTCCCTTATTTTCAGCTGTGTAGAATCATAACATGTCGCACATTATTGTCCTGGCTGGTTAATCATCGTATCCCTTGTTCTCAAGCGGCGGCTGTAATTTGTTGAAATTGATACTGTAAAAAAAGAAAAGAGAAAAAGAAAACAGAAGTCAAGTGTGTGGTAGTGGTAACAACAGCAGGGCAAGTGTAGGCTTTTTTGAGCACAGCGATAAGAAAGGACTTGTGGGTTCGTTGGTTGTATTGGTAGTATTCAAAGGAAATTGGTATTTTGTATTATTTTTGTAATGGTCGCATTGTGGTTACTATACATTATGCTGAATGATTTAAAACTTGTAACATTTGCGTATAACCTTAAAGTGTCTGTGTGTGGAAATCTGTCGTACTAGAGTTTGACAGCAGGCGTGCGATAGAATGAAAGAAGCGTGTTTGGCAATGGAGAGAAAACTTAACGAAAATAAGCAGCCAGCCAGCCAGCCAGCCAGCCATTAGAAGCAAAAACAAAAATTAATAAACAAACCAAAACCCACAAAACAAAACAAAAACAACCTCCAAAACAAACCGATACAACAACAACATCATCATCAACAACAACAAACCCCCTCTCTTTCTCTCCCACCTTTCATTCTGCCTTCCTTCCTCTCATTCCTTCCTCCTATTCTTTCCGTCTTTCTTTCTTTCTTTAAGAAAACAACATCATCAGCAACAACAACAACAACGACAACAACAACCAAAAACAACAACACCAGCATCCCAGGCAGTACAGCACAGCACAAGAGCAGTGCGGGGTCACAGTGTGTGGGGGGCAGTGGTTTTCCACCGTGATTTAGGGAAGATAGGCAGGCGGGTGAGCGCTACACAGATGTATCTGCAGTAAACCAGTGTCAGCCACCCTGTGCTTTATGACAGCCACAACGAGTTTAGTGTAACAACTAGCCCGTGTAGTCAGTCAGTCAGTCATTCGGCCGTAGTGACATTCCCCTGTGTGTGTGTGTGTGTGTGTGTGTGTGTGTGTGTGTGTGTGTGTGTGTGTAAAGTCAAGTCAAAGTCAAATTTTTATTACCAGATGGTACATGGAATAAGCAAAACATTCGCCTGTTTTCGTCAAACCATCTACCTAAGAAATAAAACACACACACACACACACACACACACACACACACACACACACACACACACACACACACACACACACACACAAATCAAGCCTTGTAAAAGAAATTATAATGATAAATATGACGATGGTGATGACGATGTGTGTGTGTGTGTGTGTGTGTGTGTGTGTGTGTGTGTGTGTGTGTGTGTGTGTGTGAAAATTGAGGTGTGAACACTGATAGTTGCTGTCTAAGATTAATGAAAACAAATGTTTACATAGGAGCTGTTTTCAGCCTCCTCACCTGCGTCAGTGTTTATCATCGTCATTAGTAGTGTTTGTTTGTATGAGAAATATTGCTTTTGGTATCATTTATTACTAGAACTTCTACCACTACTCCTCCTATCCCTACCGCTGCTATTACTTCAACGACTGACGTTTATTGCTGTTATGGGTGGCAGTGTCAAGTAGTCTTACTGTACACCTTGTTGCTGTTATTGTTCCATTATTTTTCATGAAACAGAACTGTATCTTAAAGATTCCAGTCAGGATAATCACGCAGCATTAAAGATAGAAACGAACAAACAGATTTTATTGTGTCCTGGAATTAATTACGTGCGTAAAAAAAGGAACTTGGGAAGCGTAGCAACCACAAATTATTATTATTATTATTATATTATTATTATTTATTATTATTATTATTGTTATTATTATTATTATTATTATTATTATCATATCGTCACCATTATTATCATTATTATTGTCATACTACTACTAATACTACTTAATTATTATTATTATTATTATTATTATTATTAATGTACTGAAGTTAAAAACATCAACACAGCAACTAAAATATACACAGGACATAGAAATTCTTTGTAAACGCTCTCTTGTTTTGAACGGATACTATTATTCAAGGCTGGTTCCTGCAATCACGGAAAGTATGTAGAAAAAATTTCAACTATGATTTATTTTTAAAATTTGCATTCAGACTGTTCAATACTTATAGGTAATGTCGGTAGAGTGTTTTGAATAAGTAAAAGAAATTTAACCCCCAAAAATGTCATTGAAAATAATGTACTCATATTTAACAAATGTGTTAATTTATTTTCATTAGAATAATATTTGTTGTAACATATTTACACCTCCAGTTGGTTGATTCATTGTCCCTGAACTAATGTTTAAAGCAACACGCTCATTCGTAGAATATTTTATAGGTTGGTACATTTATTTCCCTTATAATAACATATATTACAACGTACTGATAACGTCGGTATCTCACGGGTTAGTACCTTTGTTTTCCTGACAAAACCATGTAATGCGGCGTTGTCGTGACAATCATTTCTCTTAAGTCAGTGCATTGTTTTTCCTGTAACCACATTTTTATTAACATTTTCCTCTCGCCAGTTTCTAACAAGATATGAAACATTTTTTCCTACAATAACATGTGGCATAACAATAATAATACTCATATCTGCCGTACCTTCCCAAGTCTGTAAATTCGTGCTGCCTATAACATTATTTAGCCTGTTGATTCGTTGCCCCTACACTATTATTCAGTATAACATACTCATTGTTACTGTATTTCATAGGTCTGTCCATTTATGTTCCCTCACGATAGCATTCACTATAACATGCACATAACTGTCGTGTTATTATCACAGGTTAGTACATTTGGTGTCTCTGCAATAACGTGTAATATAGCATCCTTAGGCCTAGCCTTGCTTACAGAAAAATATTCAACAAATAACATGATAATAATACAATGTACTCACACCTCTCGTTTCTTACGAGCTAGTGAATTCATTGTACCTATAATAATAATTTTTGAAAACATGTTTCAAGCATATTTAGCCCAACATGACTGACATTTGTTTTCCTCGCGGTAATAATGAAGACAACGTACTTACCCCTGCCACACACAACAAGTTATATTCATAATTATTCCTGCAGTGCCATTAGAAAGACTACATACTCACAGCTGCCCTATCTCGGGAGTCTCTGCATTCATTTTGTCCTGAAAAAGAATATTTGATGAATAATAATCATAGATACTGTATCTCTCATGTCAGTCAATTTATTTCCCCAACAACAACAACAACCTTAAAGCACAAACATACTCTTTAACTATTTTATCTCATAGGATAAAGCATTTATTTTTCCTACAACATCAAAACATAACACTCTTTATCTGTTGTATATCATAGGTTAATACATTTATTTTCCTAACATCAACATTAAAACATAACATGTTGTATATCATACGTTAATACATTTATTTTCCCAACAACAACATTAAAACATAACATGTTGTATATCATACGTTAATACATTTATTTTCCCAACAACAACATTAAAACATAACATGCTGTATATCATAGGTTAATACATTTATTTTCCCAACAACAACATTAAAACATAACATGTTGTATCTTATAGGTTAATCCATTTATTTCCCCAAACATCAACATTAAAACATAACATACTCACACCTATTTTATCTCACAGATTAACACACCTATTTTCCCTAAATTAACATTCGTGACATAATACCCATACCCACCACATCTCACAAAATATCAAACGTATTTCCTCCGAATAACATTCGATACAACGTACACATACCCACTGTATCTAACACATCAATAACTTAATTACTAATCAATTAAATTAATATATCATACTCGCGCCTAGATATCTCCCCCATCAGTTGTTCATGTTCCTCCTCTAACAATATTCAATATGAACAGACTGGTAACGACCGTGTCTGACAGGTTAGTCAATGTATTGCCTGCCCCCTCCAGTAGCGGCAGTGGAACGCGGCAGACTGCCGAAGCCCACAAGTAAGCAGCAGAAGGAGGACATTAGTGCACTGATTGCAGTGATACCCATCACAGCCAGTCAGCCTTGGTCCTGGCTTTCTCTGGCTTGGCTGTACCTTTTCTGTGGTGTGCTCATCTCCATCAGCCACCTCAGCTGCAATTAATCATCAGAATTGTCAGACTGTTTGATCAGTGGGGGTGGTGGTGGGGTGGAGGGGGGGGGGGGGGTGTGGTTAGCTGGTAGTTATTCACGCAGTTTGGGAATGAACCCCTGCTTTTTTTAAATTTTTTATTTATTTAATGAGTTTGATGTTGCTTGTAAGTTAATTTCCCAACTCTAAAACCCATTTTACGGCTAGATTTTGATCACTTCTTAAGTCGCGAAGAACTAAATCAATAATCATGTAAATCAATTATTAAATCAAAATAAATGAAATGGTGGAAGGAAGAAAGAAAACCAGCGTTTTGTCAGTCTGTCAAGGTGTTTTCTATATACGTAAATTTTAAAGAAAAAAACAACCAAATATCAGATCACGCTGTTTTGGTGCTGGTGGTTGGTTGATACATACAGTCCCTGAATCAGATAGAGCCAATTCCACTGGGACTGTAATATAATCAGCAAACACCAGCAAGCCCATGATAGATTAAATGAGTTTTGCTTCGGTAGAAAAAACACACTACAAAAGCAATGTTTCATCATTGGGGGGTGGGGGTGGGGATTATCTGGGTTTTTTCCAGTAAGAATTACAATTTGTTACTATTTCTAGCCCCGGGAACAAGTGCACACTACTATCTTCATCATCATCATCTATCTATCTACTATCTATCTATCTATCTATCTATCTATCTATCTATCTATCTATCTATCTGTCTATCTTTCTATTTATCTGTCTATCTATATCTATCTATCTATATCTACCTATCTATCTACCTATCTACCTATCTATCTGTTTTCAGAGATTAACATTCATTTGTTCACACACATATACAGAGAGAGAGAGAGAGAGAGAGAGAGAGAGGAGGGGGGGGGGGGGAAATAAAGTAAATACAAAGGTGTTGTCATTACAGTTT
>CM054152.1:2086389-2096389 GCA_028751875.1 Rapana venosa
GATTGTTTTCGTGGCAGCGATGCATGACATGAAGTCATTCGTGGAGTTAAATAACCAAAAAAAAATTTAAAAGGTTTTCTAAGTAATTATCTTTCAGATTTCGGTATAACTTTAAATGTCAACGTGTATTAAATTAACTTCTGATCAGTCATACAATAATCTGTGCCCCACATCCCAACTTAATCTTGTTTTTTTGATCGTTTTCTTGTTTTAAACATGTTAAATTCAATGGAAAAGCATTAAAATAAAGTCATACAGTACACATACATTACATGGAGAAGCAACAAGCCTAGACCGTATAATTATATATCGTGCTTAGTCTAATGGAGACATTGTAAACAAATACAATAACAGACGTTTTCGAAAAAATAAAACAACTGACATTTTACACGGAATCCGAAATAGGTACTGGCAATATCATCAGTAATCGATATTAACGCAATCAGAGTAGCATATCAAAAAAAAAATAATCACGCAGATACACACAGAAAATGAATGAAGTAATATATGATATGACAGAAAAACTTGTAAACCAAATAATGCTGGAATCGTTGTGAGCAGTGTGTGCCCTCTGGCCGTGGCTGTGTCCTTTCTAGTCAGGCTGCTGGGCTGGGGCTGCTCTAGCTCTCTCCTTGGGATGCCGCATGGGCACAGCATGTCCTTCTGCAGGCCGTTCTCCTGTAGGACAGTCCTGCCTCCTGTCTGTAGTTCTGCTGACCTTACGTTTTTTGTTATCAAAGGAAAGGGGGGGGGGGGGGGGGGGGGGGGGGGGGTGAGGCAGGGGAGGGGGGGAGAGGGTAGGGGATGGGGGGCGGTTGTGTGTGTGCGTGAGTGTGTGTATAATAATAATATGATAATGTAATAATAAAAATGTAATGATGATAATAATAATAATAATAATAATAATAACTACAACAATGTATGGAATTTATGTAGCGCTGAAACTTGTCAAGAGTTTGTGTGAGTGTGTGTGTGTGTGTGTGTGTGTGGTGTGTGTGTGTGTGTGTGTGTGGTGTGTGTGTGTGTGTTTTACCTGTCTGTTGTTGTGATGTGAAGGCGACGAATTAAGCGGAAAACGACCGGCGTTCTAAGCTCCACCTACTATGATGATATTTTGTCTTACTCGGAAACCTCACACAATATTATTATGCCCGACACTGACTGTTGTTTTTGTGTTTGGTGTTGTTGTGTGTTTTGTTATGTTTTGAGTGGTGGGTGGGTTGGGGCGGGGTCGTTTGCTTGTTGTGGCGTGGTTTTTTCCCTCAGGGTGCATGCAGTGGCGAAATACATTAATGGAATGGTTTGAAAATAATGACACCTTTGTTTTGTTGCCACGATTTCTGTGTTTTTTTCCCCTTTTGTCTCTTTCCAGAGAAATAATGTGACAGGCCTGGCTTGCCTTTAATCGAAACGTTGCAAGCCCAGATTTGGTCTAACAAGAACAAAAACAAAATAAATAAAATAAAACACCCCCCCCCCCCCCCCCCCCCCCCCCCCCCCCCCCCACCCCTCCCCCCCCCCCCCCCCCCCCCCCCCCCCCCCCCCCCCCCCCCCCCATCCACACAATCAACGCCCTCCCCCCCACCCCCTTACCCCCTTTTATTCTCCCTTCCTGCCTTTCTTCCCCCCCCCCCCCTCCCCCTCACCCGCCTCGCCCTTCAAATTGTGCCATGCACACACCACCCCAAATATAACATCTCTGCAGATACAGCGTTGTATGATTTTTATTTTTCCCATGGCAGTCCAAGGTTTTTTACCATAATTTTATTTGTGTACTCTCATGTCAGACTCAACACAGCACACCACACACACACCAACACCACCACACACCACACCACACCACACACACACACACACGCGCGCGCGCGCGCGCGCGAGCAAGCAAGCAAGCAAGTAAGTCTAAACTCATTAGATGTGAATGAACTCTAAACGAAAGATATCACAAACATCTCCCCTCCCTCCCCTCTCCCCATTACTGCTTCCCCCCCCCCCCACCCCCCCCGCCCTCCCCTGACCCACCCTCCCCCCCACCCCACCCCAAACACACACACCACCAACTGTTATACTACTTTTCATTGACTTTATATTTATTTACACGTTTGTTCATTTTTTTCCCGGTTTCTGGTTGTTGGTTTTTTTTCGTGTGTGTTTTTTTCCCCTCCCCGACCGCTGCTATCAGTTGCACTTGAATCAATATATTTATGAGTTGACGGCGATGTGAGAGAAAAATATTATCCCCCCACCCCCCACCCTACTTCCCAAACCTCTATTTTCTATTAGAGAGGGAGAGGGCATTAAAAAAATTGTGCTGAAGTTCGACATGTAAACTTTGCCATAGTTTAGAAACCAAACCAAACCAAAACAAAACAAGCAAACAAATACCGCGGTAGGGAGGGATGGGGGGGGGGGGGGGGGTTGGGGAGGAAGGAGGGAGAGGAGAGGGAGAGTTGCAATGGAGGGCGGAGTTGGGAGGAAATTGTTTTGTTTTCAATATAATTTTTTGTTTATATACCACTTTAAGTCTCGGCAGATTTCTCTGCGTGAAATTCGGGCTGCTCTCCCCGCGGAGAGAGCGCGTCGCCACAAGAGTAGCGCCACCAGGAGTGTGGATGTAGCTTAAAAAGGACGGGTGTGGTTGATTGAAAAACATGTTGGTGGTGGTGGATGGGTTTTTTTGTTTGCTGTTGGTTTTTGTTTTTTTTGGTTTGATTTTGATTTTTGTTGTTTTTGTTGTGTATCTGTTTGTCTGTGTGTTGTTTTCTCCGATATCTATCTATCTGTCTATCTATCTATCTATCTATTATCTATCTATCTATCTATCTATCTATCTATCTGTCTGTCTGTCTGTCTGTCTATCTATCCATCTATCTTTCCATCTATCCATCTATCTATCCATCTATCTATCTATCTATCTATCATCTATCTATCATTATCTATCTGTATCTATCTATCTATCCATCTATCTATTCATCTAGCTATCCATCTACAACACACACACCACACACACCACACACACATAATATATATATTATATATTTATATATTATATATTATATAGATATATATATGTGTTATGTTGGGTTGTGTGCTAAATGTGTGTGTTCAAGGCATGGGCAAAAAGATAGGAAAAAGTTTAATGGACAAGAAGAGAGGAAAAAGTTAATGGACATGAAGAGAGGAAAAAGTTAATGGACATGAAGAGAGGAAAAAGTTAATGGACATGAAGAGAGAAAAAGTTAATGGACATGAAGAGAGGAAAAGGTTATGGACATGAAGAGAGGAAAAGTTAGTGGACATGAAGAGAGAGGGAAAGTTAAAGGACAAGAAGAGAGGGGAAAAGATTACGGACATGAAGAAAGAAGACGTTAAGAGAAAGGAAAGGAGAAGAGGAGAGGAAAATTTAATGGGCAAAAGAAGAGAAAACATTATTGGACAAGAGAAGAGGAAAAGTTAATAGACAAGAAAGAAAATTATAGTCAAGAAAAGTTATAAAATATGAACAAGTTAACAGACAAGAGAAGAGAAAGTGTATGTATGGAAGAGAGAAAAAGGCAATCTGTAAATTTGATATGATGACTACTTTGATTAGAAAAGAAATAGTGTTCTTTTAATTTACCAACGAACGAGATGAGAGAACGAGATTGGCAAACTATTCTATTTCATAAGATTATTAATTTTGATCGAAAAAAACCAGAAACGCTTTCACTTTATGTCATAATCATGGACAGATGTGGGGAACATGAATCATTTTACTTGGGGGAATGGCAGCTCCTCAATGGACAAGACCAAACATCAGCTTTCTGCCGGCGGCAGTATTGGCAAAAACAGTCTACGCACACTGTCTTTTAAATCGTTTTACATGGAAATACCCATTCACACAGTTAGTTCAGTCACACTGCTTTTGAAAAATGAGCCCAAAGAATGGGCCGCATTTGCTTGTGTGAAGGGTCAATATCATTATCATAAAATTATCTTTAAAGTTGTTTTGAAAATATTTTTTAAAGGGTAGGGGTGGGGGTGGGGGTATCCACGTAGTGCCAACACTTCCTGCAAGATCAGCCTTTTCTTTATGTTCGTTTTGAAATAGGAAATCTCGTGTGTGGTGTGTGTGTGTGTGTGTGTGTGTGTGTGTGAGAGAGAGAGAGAGAGAGAGAGAGATGAGAGAGAGAGAGAGAGAGAGGACGTGTACTTAGCGACTTCCTGTTTATAAATAAATAAATTAATATTATGTTCGTTTGGTTTGGTTGTTTTGGTCTTTTTGTTTTGTTTTTGTTTTACAATTTTGGTTTCTCACCCATACAGAGGCGCTTGAAAAATCAACGCCAGACACATATATATATATATATAATATATATATATATATATATATAATATATATTATCCTGATAAAATCTGCCCCATCTATGTATCAACATGAAGATGTTAAGAGAGGCGCCAACGTTAGAATTCCCACGTCAAGGTTTGGGCAATGAAATAATGTAATCATGATGAAAACGAATGGTCCTGTTGATGTGAGGCAGCCATTATAATATTATTATGTACACTATATATTGGCGACACAATAGGAAACCCACACCCAGCCGTCCCTTTTAAGAGTAAGTGTGACGGTGGTATCCATTGCACTTTCGCTCAAGATCAGATCAGTTCAAGATAAATTACCGGATTATTAATGCCAGGGTGTTTGTGGTTTGTTTTATTGGCGGCTATCTCTGATCTGTCAATTGCAGGAACAAAGACAGCATCAGGGGAGGTAATTGAAGCGTTTGATGGGAATCGGTATTAAATAGTTTCCTATCTTTGTCATAACAGAAAGGAAGGGGAGGGGGGGGGGGGGGGAGCCAGAATGTTTATAAGTATTAGATTTGATATATTAACTTTTCTTTATTCCACAACTTACATATCCGAGTCGATTACCATCTTTGTGATAAATCGTAAAATCTGCAGTCAGTTGTGGGGAAAGGAATAAGGCCGAGAAACAATCAAAAGAATTTTTTTTTTAAACCTAATAATCTATCAGATAAGCAACAACAAAAAATGAAACATTGACATTGAATATATACACATTCTTTTAAAAGTTGTGTTTTGTTTGTTTCTTTGTTTTTTCTTTGTTTTGTTGTGGGGTTTTTTTGCGGGGGGGGGGGGGGGGGGAGGGGAGGGGGGGAGGGGGGGGGGGGGGGGGGGGGGGGTGGGGGTGAGGAGGGGCCTAGCCGGAAGAAGTCCCGCAAATTGCAATAATGACGAACCTAAAAGATAGTGATCAACCATAAGATACACTTTTATTTTTAGCTAAAAACAAAACAAAAAACCCACCAAAAAACAAAACAAAACAAAATGTATGGGTTTGTATGGGGTATACATAGATAACGGTAAAGAAACAAAACCAAACCGGAGCGTGTGTAACATTGCCCACAAATTAAAAAGAAAAGAAAAAAAGCTATCGTGGTATTTCATGGACTGAATTTTGCAAACTAAAAGAGGATGAATTTGACTGATAAAAATTTAGCTTGCACTTTTTGTCAGAAAAAAGGCTTAAAATGTTTACCGAACATGAGCACACAACATGCACTGATTATTTTAGGTCTAAATAAAGGATTGCCCCATCACACACTTCTGTATTGCTTATTCAATGTACCATCTGGAAATAAAAATTTGACTTTGACTTGACTTTGACCGTTTGCGTAGAACAGGTGGAAATTTGGCCAAAAGATAACCAAAATGAGAGAAAGGGTAAATCTGTACTAATCGTGCGATATATTATACGAATATTACGAATGAAATTATTGATTCTTCACTTCACCTGTCCCGTAGTCCCGTGGACCGTGGGGGCACCAGCCAACAGTTTGCAACCAGCTTCCTCCACTCCCCACGGTCCACTGCTTTGACTCTTAGTTAACTTTAAAATTGTATCATTCTGCTGATGACATACACAGAATTGAAATTTCAGTATCACTGGATATGTACACACTGTTGTATTTAATAGGAAAAAACGAGTTCAGATGCTTGTTTGCTCTTGCTTTTAGTTTCATATTTTTTATTATTGTGGTTGTAGTATTTTTGTGTACATGTAACTTATTTCTTGTTCCTTTTCATAGTCATTATTATATTATTATTATTATTATTATTATTATTATTATTAGCACAATTATTGTCATCAATGTGGCTGGCATACAAGTATATACAGGTTTTTTCTTTCGGCATTTTATGTTTTTGTGTTTTATTTTGTGTTATGGGTTTTTTTCGGTTGTGCTTGTTGTTGCTGTTCTTCTTGTTTTTGTTTTTTGCTTTTGTTGTTTTTTTGTTTTGTTTGTTTGTTGCTGGATTTTTTTAGGGGTGGGGGCGGTGCTTTTACAGACTAGCGAATTGATAAATCACTGTCGCGAAGCAAGATTGTCATTTGCATAAAAACTAGGGATATCACCTTACAGCTTCTTGATGTGTGTGTGTGTGTGTGTGTGTGTGTGTGTGTGTGTGTGTGTGTTCTATACACTGATTAAGTTTTCACGAAGAGACTTCACACCGCTGCTGAGGTATTTTGATCCAGTGACAGCCGTTTCTTGTGGTTGAAATGTATGACTGTTATTCCGACACAAGCTCACCTGTCCTGTGCCTGGACCACAGGTTTACCAGTGGTGGGAGTTTGACGTCTGCCACCGTCCCCCCCCCCCCTCCCCCCCCCCCCCCCCCCACCAGTAGGGTAGCAGCATTCCGACTTCCGAGATACAGTGGAGAATGGAACCTACCAATGGAACCTACCAATGGAACCTACCAATGGAACCTACCAATGGAACCTACCAATGCAACCTACCAATGGAACCTACCAATGGAACCTACCAATTTTGCCCAGCACAGTCGGGAGGTACCTCTCTGCTCTTTTCCGTTTTCAGCTGTGACGGGTTTTTTTGACGTGCACAAGTCTGTAAGCGCGCGGGTCTGACTGCCTCAGAGTCTCCTCCGAATAACGAGATGTTCCTTCAGAAAACACGACTATCATACACACCTAAGCTGAGAGCAATAGCAGGCAAAAAGCGTATGGCATGCTGGGTACAGCTTACACTCATCTAAAGTGGCAGCTAATGAGCATACGTAGATCAGCAAGATTGTGTTTTGCAAACAGCATTTTTCCATCAAGCAGGTGAGAACCTCAACGCCTCCTCCACGCTCACACAGAGCACAAGACGAAGACAGAGAAAAAGAGACCACAAAACCCATCTACAACAACAATACCATCAGACCACATAAACCCCACCTACAACAACACCATCATCAGACCACATAAACCCTACAACAACAACACCATCACCAGACCACATAAACCCTACCTGCAACAACATCATCAGACCACATAAACCCTACCTGCAACAACACCATCAGACCACATAAACCCTACCTACAACACCAACACCATCAGGCCACATAAACCCTACCTACAACAACACCACCATCAGACCACATAAACCCTACAACAACAACAACCCCCATCACCAGACCACATAAACCCTACCTACAACAACACCACCATCATCAGACCACAACACCCTACCCACAACAACACCACCAGACCACATAAACCCTACCTACAACAACACCATCAGACCACATAAACCCTACCTACAACAACAACACCATCAGACCACATAAACCCTACCTACAACAACACCACCATCAGACAACATAAACCCTACCTACAACAACACTACCATCAAACCACATAAACCCTACCTACAACAACCACCACCATCAGACCACATAAACCCTACCTACAACAACATCAGACCACATAAACCCTACCTGCAACACCACCATCAGACCGCATAAACCCTACCTACAACAACATCAGACCACATAAACCCTACCTGCAACAACATCAGACCACATAAACCCTACCTGCAACAACAACAACACCATCAGACCACATAAACCCTACCTACAACAACACCACCATCAAACCACATAAACCCTACCTACAACAACAACACCATCAGACCACATAAACCCTACCTACAACAACAACACCATCAGACCACATAAACCTACCTACAACAACAACACCATCAGACCACATAAACACTACCTACAACAACGTCAGACCACATAAACCCTACCTACAACACCACCACCAGACCACATAAACCCTACCTACAACAACATAATCAGACCACATAAACCCTACCTACAACAACATCATCAGACCACATAAACCCTACAACAACACCACCATCAGACCACATAAACCCTACCTACAACACCACCACCATCAGACAACATAAACCCTACCTACAACAACAACACCATCAGACCACATAAACCCTACCTACAACAACCAACCATCAGACCACATAAACCCTACCTACAAACAACACCATCAGACCACATAAACTACTACAACACAACAACTCAGACCACATAAACCCTACCTACAACACCACCACCAATCCCACCTACAACACACACAACCAAACAAACTAAAACAACATCATCAAACAAACCACTCAAACAAAACCACATCAACCACATAAACCCACCTACAACACCACCACCACAACAACATGAAACACAACAAACACATCAGCCACATAAACCCTCCCTACACCAACACCATCGACCACATAAACCCTACCTACAACACCACCAAACCACATAAACCCTACCTACACAACAACAACACCACAGAACTAAACCCTACCTACAAAACCACCATACCACTCACACATAAACAAACAAAAAGAATAAATGAAACCACGTCAATAACAGTTATAAACGACACAATCATGTGAAGACCAGATTGTTGTGAAGCTTGTTTGCTCCTTTCACCTCCTTGACATTCATTCAATCTGCACAACAAAAAAAAACGGCAAGCTGAATCGAACCCAAACCTCACGTTTACTGACAGGCAGGTTATGGCCAAAACTGCCAGCCACTTCTCCTCTCACATTAAAATATTTGCAAATGAATAATATGATACTTCTGCCTATTAACTTTTTTTACCCACACTTGACCACCCTCATTTCCTTGTCCAATTCCCCCTTCTTTCCCCCTGCTCCCTCCCCCTACACACACCACTACACACACACACACACCCACATATCACACCTCACACTGCCCAACACACCCATGTTTCCTTCTTTATCTCATAATTATGGACTTTTTCTGTTTTCTTCTTCCTGTGTTTTTTCTTCTTCGTATTCTTCGCATTTTTTTCTTTGCATTCTCCTCTTCTCCTCTCTCCTCCTCTTCCCATATCCCCTCAATCTTTATACTTTCACTCTTTCTCTTTTTCCACATAATACATGCCCGCCTTACCACATACGTCGGGTGTGGACTCTCTCCCACGAGTTTAGGGAGGTTACATAACAACATTCAAAATCATTCTAGTCTAGCCCTTAGCAGGCAATCATGATGTTGTTTGATTTTAAAGTGGAAGGAGAAGATGGGGTGGGGTTCGGTAGGGAGACCACGAATCCCGAAAATCGCATTTTATGTGTCACGTTGTAGTAATATTGGAAAAAAAGAACTACTAATCCTCTTTCTTTATGAATATAAGTATAGTGTAAAACTAGCGCCTCTGCGCCCCCCCCCCCCCCCCCAAAAAAAAAAAAACAAAAAAAAAACATCTCACCAAAACCAACACAAAAAACAACCAACTAACAAACATCACCACCACCACCACCCCTCCCCCCAAAAAACAAACACAACAACAACAACAACAACAAACCCAAGCATCCCGCCCCTTACATCCTTCCAGCCCTTGAACGTGTTCTTCTCCTCTACCCCCCCCCCCCCCCCCCCCCCCCCCCCCCCCCCCTTCCCTTCTTGTTTTTACAAGATTCAGCGCTATATATATATTATTATTATTATTATCATGATTATTATTATTATTATTATTATTATTATAGAGCAGTAGGTGTGTGTGTGTGTGTGTGTGAGAGAGCGAGAGAGAGAGAATTTGGATGTGTGTGAGAGAGAGAGAGAGAGGGGGGGGGGGGAGAGTTTGTGTATGGGA
>CM054152.1:2103889-2113889 GCA_028751875.1 Rapana venosa
GAGAGAAAGCCCCCCAGACAGACAGACAGAAAATGCATGACACATGACGCGCCATAAGACACCACAGCGTTCGTCACCGCTTGATGGGTTTCATGGGTTATTTGGGCAGTTCGTGGCATAGTATGACCCCGCGAAGAAATAAACCTGCTCTTATTGGGACAGCCTGCGCTCAATTTGGATGGAACCCAATCGTGGCAGGCCCGAAAGGAAAAAAAAAAAAGGACCCCTTCATACGTAGCCCATCTTTTGCAAAACAATTTATTTTTCGGGCCTAAGTCAGCGAGACGTCATGAAAGTGTAATATTGGCCAGTTTGAAAGAAAGCTATGAACAAAGGGGGAGAGAGCCATGTGTGTGTGTGTGTGTGGGGGGGGGGGGGGGGGTTCGTGACAACGGTGTAGTGTGACAGGATAGGGACACAGCATGTCCAGCGCTATGATTTAGCGCTTTTGTTCGAAATGTTAGAAATGTTTCATTAATGGCTGGGATCCTGTAAGTCGATATTTATTAAAATGTATCTGGTGTTGTTTTGTTCTTTTCTGTTCTCCGTTCTCTGTCTGTCTGTCTGTCTCTGTCTCTCTGTCTGTCTGTCTGTCTGTCTCTCTCTCTCTCTCTCTTTCTCTCTCTCTCTCTCTCTCTCTCTCTCTCTCTCTCTCTCTCTTTCTCTCTCTTTCTCTCTCTTTCTCTCTCTGTGTGGATGCGTGTGTGTGAGCGTGCTTTTTCCTTTGTCAGTCTCTGTCCGTCTGTCTCTGTCTCTACATCTCTCTCTCTCTCTCTCTCTCTCTTCTCTCTCTCTCTCTCTTTCTCTCTCTCTCTCTCTCTTCTCTCTCTCTCTCTCTCTCTCTCTCATACGAATTCGCATTATCTCTCTCTCTCTCTCTCTCCCTCTCTCTCTCTCTCTCTCTCTCTCTCTCTCTCTCTCTCTCTCTCTCTCTCTCTCTCTCTCTCTCTCTCCCTCTCTTTAACGTGATGTTGATGACCTCAGGTTGCTATACCCGTGATGTAAGCAAGCACCGGAGGACGAAGTACATTTTGTGTTGTGCTGTCCAGTATTAGAGGATGTTAGGCAGAATTACATCCCCGTATGTATGTATGTTAGTCCGTCGTTTTCGACGATGACCCCCAAAAAAGCAGAGGAGGCAGCTGCTGTTTCGGAAATTGCGCATAAATTTGATTATAGTGGAGATGCCTTGCCCACAGTACATCCCCACTCTCTCGGCCAAGTGGGCATAAGGACAGTCAGTGTTGAAGATGTTCTCCAAAGGCCAACCAGCCCCCAGGGTTGCAGCACATAAGGACTGTGCAAGTCAAGCCTCCTAGTCAGAGAGTCATAGTCGATCACTAAAGACTAAGCTGTAAAGTATAATTCCATGAGTGGAAAAGCCATTGGTCATACAGCCTCTCACTTTGCTGTTGCCCCCAGCGTCAAAGATTTAATATGATAAACCCCAGGCGCTGACGCCCCGTAAAATATAGTAGACAGCCTAATTTATTTTGACTCCGTTTACTCATGGCGTCAAGTCATCCTGAGTTTGTGCTCAACCTCACTTTGTATATGTGTAAATCTTCCAGAATAAGTGAAAAGCTTCCAGAATAAGTGTAAATCTTCCAGAATAAGTGAAAAGCTTCCAGAATCAGTGTAAAGCTTCCAGAATAAAATATATATTGTTGTCTTAAGTCATATTTTTGTAACTGACTTTTTTGTTATACAAAAACATTTTATCGTTGCTATTGCTACCCCCCATACCCCCCCCCCCCCCCAAAAAAAAAAAATCCCAAAAAAACCAAAAAAACCCCCCCAACAAATACTAAGCAGTTGGCATCCCCCTTCATGTATGGGCCAATATAGCTTTTCGTGAATAAATCATTCGAGTTCTCTCTCTTTCTCTCTCTCTCTCTCTCTCTCTCTCTCTCTCTCTCTCTCTCTCTCTCTCTCTCTCTCTCTCTCTCTCTCTCTCTCTCTCTCTCTCTCTCTGTAATATGCTACTGTGTGTCTGTGTCTGTCTCTCTCCTAATAAACCAGTTAAGTCATACCTATTTCGATATTGAGAAGGATTGAACATAATGCTTGCTGTACCTGTTACACACACACACACACACACACACACACACACACACACACACACACACACACACACACACACACACACACACACACAGAGCAAGTATATTGGCTGCAACCTCTGAAAGGGGCCGAAACTGGTGAATAAGTTGTGACAGAGTTAAGGGTCTTTAGTGATGAGTAACTTAGCCCTAGCTTTTGCCAGTAACAGATTGTTGGTGTTGGTGATGTTGATGTTGTTGTTGTTGTTGATGTTTTAATAATGAAGCCAGCAGCCTGCACAACCGCACCCCCCTCCTCTGATTTTGTGCGAATACTTTGGAAGGAGATTCAGTGAGTTACGTGTCTTTTTTTTCTTTTCTCTCCAATGCTATTCACACTGTCTGTCTGTCTGTCTGTCTATCTGTCTGTCTGTCTGTCTGTCTGTCTCGCCTGGTGGTCAAAGTGATGTATTCGTGATCTGCTGACCCGGGTTCGAATCTCGTTCAAGAGGATTTTTCCTCAGGAGTTAACATCAGTGCCGACTCCACTCCCCCACCAAAAGTCCTGATGAGCCTATTAACCGAGGTCCAGTGTGCGAATGCACGCAGAACATCTTGCGCACACGTTAAAACCCGTTCCGCTTTTCGGAAGAGTAGGCCATTGTGTGCCAGTGGGAACGGATGACCAAATTTACAAAACTGCATTCACACGGGGACTTGATGGAAAACATGAGTGCTTATTCCATTATCCTGGAAATAAAAGAATACAGATTCTTTGTCTCTCTCTGCCCTTCGCTCTGTCTACCTGTGTCTGGTTGTTTCGGTTATGTCTGCTTGTGTCCGTCCACTGCTTGTTTGGTTACACAAATAATAGTGGAGAAAAGAAGAGGAGGGAACCAGATACAAGGTCCTTATCACTACTGCAAGGATTAAGCGAAGACAAACAACAACAGCAACAACAACAACAACAACAAAAGCTCCAACCTAACCCTCAATTTTTGTTTTATATGAAATGTTTAAGAGCGTGTGGGGGCCGTTTCTTTGTTGCTGTTTTGTTTGGTGTGTGTGTGTGTGTTGGGGTTTTTTGTTTTTTTTTGTGTGTTGATGGGGTTTTTTGTGGGGTTTTTGGGGATTTTTTTTTTTGGGGGGGTGTTGTTTGGTTATTTTTAGGCGAAAAAGACCCTAACATTGGGTAATTCATAGACTTAAGACTCAAGACTACTTTAATGTCTCAACTAGACAAATCATGAGTGGCATTTAAAAAAATTACAATTACACAGCATGCATTATTAAACAATACAGATTAAGAAGTAATATAATAACTTAAAAGCCGACAACACTCTACGACACACACACAATTTAAATTTTTATTTAAATGTGTGTGTGGACGTGAACGCGCACGGGCTCAGGTGTGCATGAGTATGTGTGTGCGTGTATATGTATATGTGGTAATTTGTATTTTCGATGTATTTCCTTATCGATTTTTTCCTTTTTTTACTGGTTTAACTCCATGGTAAATGATGCAATAATGTAGTGTCTTAGTATAATCATTACGAAATGTGTTCTTAGATAGATGGCTTGATGAAAAAAAGCAAATGCCATGCTTATTCAATGTACCATATGGAAATAAAATTTTGACTTGACTTGACAAACAAACAAACAAACAAACAAACCACCTCCACACGCTCTCAACAGTTGATGAATGAGTGTTGGTTTCCGGATAAACCACCGTCAGAGATCTCGGAAGTGGTTCAGATGAAGCATCCCTGGTATCGTACAGAAAAACACCTCTGATAAAACAGGTGTTATTTCCAGATGAATCAAATAATAATTCGGTGACACAACGAACCTTTCATCAGAAAGTTATTTTAGGAAATTTTGATGGGAAAAACAAGTTGCAACGTTAAAAAATGAGATAATTACAGACATCGTGTGTAATCTTCTGTTCGGGGCTTTGAAAGAATGTAGATCATTTTAAAAAAGAGATAAGGTTATTTTAAAATGTGTGGGCGACATGCTTAATCATTTCCGAAAAGAAGAAGGAAAAATAAAAGGAGATAAAAGACAGAAACAGAAATAGGCACCAATTTTGTCTTGACGGAATGTTTTAATAACGAAAGTAAAACAAAACCATATTGACCTCACGAAAACAGGAAGACAACCCCACCCACTACAGGCTAAGCTAAATAACCAGTCCCTTCTGTATTAAGAACTTAAACACTCACTATCCACATGACCACCAAAAACTGTGTAGGTTTGTGTGTGTGTGTGTGTGTGTGTGTGTGTGTGTGTGTGTGTGTGTGTGTGTGTGTGTGTGTGTGTGAGAGAGAGAGAGAGAGAGAGAGAGAGAGAGAGAGAGTTCGTGTGTGTGTGTGTGTGTGTGTGTGTGTGTGTGTGTGTGTATGTGAGAGAGAGAGAGTTAGATATATATAGAGAGAGCGTTACTGCGCGTGCGCGCGCGCGCGCGCGTGTGTGTGTGTGTGTGTTTGTGTGTGTGTCTGTGTGAGAGAGGGTTGCTTCTCTCTCTCTCTCCTTCTCTCTCTCTCTCTCTCTCTCTCTCTCTCTCTCTCTCTCTCTCTCTCTCTCTCTCTCTCTCTCTCTGTGTGCGCGCGTGCGCGCGTGTGTGTGTGTGATTATTGATTGTTGAATGTTTTATACCTCGCTTGTAACCTACACCTCTGTTTATCAGAAAATAAGGTATTGGCATCCCCTCCCCTCTCCCTCTCTCTATCTGTCTGTCTGTCTGTGTCTCTCTGAAGGTGGAAATCAGAGAAGGGAGGGGGGAGGAGGAGGAAGGAAGGAATGGCAGGAGAGTTGAGCGGATGGCTAAAGGAATGAATGAGACAGTCTAGCGCAGGAACGAAAGAAGGAAAGAAGGAATAAAATGGGTGCCGCGAGTATTCATTTACGATGATTATGAGAACTGTGCCTCAGTATTTCTGTTTTCAGGGCAGAGTTTTTAAACAATCAGTCCTCCCCCCCCCCCCCCCCCCCCCCCCCCCCTTCATCCCCCGTGTGAATGCCGGGGCCTTGTCAGTATAAATAGCAACCCCACCTTCTGGAAATTCTGTGCGAGGATTTCCCTCTATGCTATCCCTCTCTTTGTTTCTGCCTTGTTCCTTTTTTTCCTGTCACCTCCCTCTTGCCTATTTCTTGCCTTCTTGGTCCATTCTCCTGCCTTTTTTCCCCCCAGAAAGCCTTGAAATAACACTTCTCTCCCACGCCGAAGTCGGATGCGCTGGGCCTGACTTGTCAGGCGCTTAAGAGCAGCGCAACGCATTTTCGCTCATACGACAGACAAGACTATTTTAGTTACTGACTGAGCGTTCGGCGAAGAAGCAAGAAAACTAATCAGTCATGCGTGTGTGGGAGCGCAAGTAAGCCAGAGATGTTTGTGAGTACGTCAGTGTGTCTGCTCGTGCAGGCGTCCCTCCCTATGCAATGGATTGGAACATGGTGTGTGTTGCTGTTTGTATCTGGTTTTATTATTGTTGTTACTGTTTGTATGGGGTTGTTGTTGCTAGCGCCCTTTCTCTGTGTGGATGTTGTGTTGAAGGTTCCAATGGCAAAGTACCTCTTGGACGTGTGTGTACACACTGTTGTTCTGTGATGGTGTTCAATGGTTTTTGCGATAATTGGGTTATTGTAAAAACCTGTTGGTTTCCTCTGTGGTGGGAACGAATGTACTTACAGGTTGTGACAACGACCACATCATCATCATCATCATCATCATCATCATCAACAACAACAACAATAATAATGACGACGATGATGATAATTATAATGATAACAACATTGATGATAACGATAACAGTAATAATACAATAATAATAACATTGATGATAATGATAACAGTAATATACTAATAATGATACTGATAATAATCGCCATTATAGCCGTGTTGGAAGGCTTACTTTGCCTCTGGTTGGTCTAAGATGTGTTGCTACTCCAGACCTGTCCCGTCCTCTCTTTTGTGTTTATTTCAGGCTGTCTTTTGGCATCTGGCCTTTTTTATATTTGACACTTGTAACAGAACTTCTGCTGCTTCTGTTCTTTATGCAACATACATTTAAGGCTGTTAATTGCTTGTTTGTGTATTTGTAGTTTTTTTTTCTTTGTTTTTTTTTTTTTTTTTTAAAGTACACTCATCTCAGGCCCTCTTCTGTTTTATTTTGGGTTTTTGTTTGTTGTTTTTTTAAATTTGTTTTTGTTTGTTGTTTGTTGGTTTTTTTGCTCTTTATTTAACACACGTAAGGCTCTTGGCAGCCTCGTTGTGTGTTTTCTCTTTTGTTTTCTTTCTGTTTGCTTTTAATCGACAGTTATTTCAGGCCTTGATTTTGCTTCTGTTTTTGACTTAAAGTCACACTTGTTTAATAGTTGCTGTTACTTCTTTAAAGCCTATTGTTTTTCTTAAATTAGATTTATCTAAAGCTCTCTTTGGCTTCTGAGTTTGTAAGAGAGAAAAAAAGAAATATTATTGTCTAGTTTCTGTTGTTTTGGGATTTGCACTTATTCTGTGCGTTCCTTTTTTAGTTCTCTTTAAAGTTAAACTGTTAAAGCATTTTTTCTTTCTTTTTTTCACGCTTTGAATTAAAAGTTATCAACGCCATTTTGTCCTTTCTTTTTTAAATGAAATTATGTTATTTTTCTTACTGTTGCGTTGCTGTGCGAATGATGCACATCAGTGATGTATATCACTACATCATTTCTAAAGAGAAGTGAAGAGAGAGCCTGGATTAGCCACCCATCTTTTCAGTTGGACAGAAATCAGTTCAGATTGAATCATCTTTCACCACGCAAAATGCTGTCACACAACTGGCATGAACGCTTTTTGTTGTATGTTTGGTTTTTGAATCGTGTGTTTTGTGTGTGTTGTTTTTTGTTTTGTTGGTTGTTGTTAATGTGTTTTTTTTAAAGATCTTGTGTCTTTTTATATGTCTTCTTTTTGAGGGAAGGGGGGGGGGGGGTCGTTTCTCGGCTGGAGCTGTAAGGCTCACCAATGATGATATTTAGCGTATGCCAGTTTTGACCCGCCGTGAATGCTGTTTGTCTAAACTGCTGTTTTTCTTTTTCCTTCTCATATTATCAGAAAAGGGCTTTCAAATATTTGCGTAATATCAAACTTGCCCTGAAAAAGAGAAAAAAAATCGATGTTTTTTTTTTGTTGCTTCTTTTTTTGGAAAGGGGGGGGGGGGGTGGGGGGGGGATGAGGGGGAGAGTCGCCTTGGGTGTATAAAGCTGCCCATCACATTGCGATCTGATTTCACTTCCCTGGAGTCATTGATTGTGACTGAACTGCTATCGTTTTAGTGGCTGATTATAGCCGAGGAGGCACATTTGACGTGGGGGGCTTTTTTGGAGATTGTTCAGGTCCCCCCACAAAAAATGAAAGATCTTGGTGATAAACATCTTTATGAACACTTGGGGGCCAGGGTGCTCTCTCTCTCTCTCTCTCTCTCTCTCTCTCTCTCTCTCTCTCTCTCCTCTCTCTCTCTCTCTCTCCTTTTTTAATTTTTTTTTTTATTCGCAGCAACTGATTCGAATCAGACAGCTGTAAAATCATATAATGTTGTTTGTCAGGCCGATTTTTTTAAAACTCTCTCTCTCTCTCTCTCTCTCTCTCTCTCTCTCTCTCTCTCTCTCTCTCTCTCTCTCTCTCTCTCTCTCTCTCTCTCTCTCTCTGCCTCTCTCTCTCTCTTGCCCCGCCCTCTCTCTCTCTCCCTCCTCCTCCTCCTCCCCCCCCCCCTCTCTCTCTCTCTCTCTCTCTCTCTCTCGGCTTTGTTTGGATGAATATGTTTTAAGTCCGTGTGATTTGAGAAAGTTAAGATGGGCGGCTTTATAAATAAAAAGATAAGTAAACAAATGAATTAATAATTATAATAATAATAATAATGATAAAGATAATAGTGATTTTCTTTTATTGCATGATCAGCGAAGATGGCTGTAAGATAAAGATGGTGCTAAGGAATTGCATGTGCTTTGAGACTTAATAGTAATGATAATAATGACAATAATAATTATTATTTTCTTTTATTACATGCATGATGGTAAGTGAAGATGGGGATAAGACAAAAAATGGTGCTATGGAATTGCATGTGCTTTGAGATTAACAACAACAACAACAACAACAATAATAATAATAATAATAATAATAATAATAATAATAATAATAATAATAATAATAATAATAATGATGATGATGACGATGATGATGATAACGACAACAACAACAAAGTAGTGGTAGTAGTATCTACCATATCCGTAACGCCACATATTTATTTTTGGGGGCAGAAAATTGCAAATCAAAGTTCTTTCATACCGAACGTTCACACATAAAACACACATATTGTACACTGTTCAATGAATCATAACACCCAGCCATCCATCCAACCAACCAAACGGACTAACAGCCAATAAGAATACCTGTATTGTTCAACGGCAATTCAAATATTAACAAATTATCACAACACCACTTCAAAGAGTGTTAGGGGGAGGGGTTGTCGATTTTTTTTAATTGGATTTTTGGTTTAAATGTGGTTTATTCATTCATGTTGTTGTTATTGTTGTTGTTCCTCAGCGAAAACTCCGAGGTTTGCCAGTGGTGGGATTTTGCTTATATTCACTCAAGAAACAAATTATTTTTCTTTGACCATCAAATAACTCAGACCCTGAAAGCACTACTATTACCTGGACATACATGCACACATGCAACAACAACAACAACAACAACAAATTGATGTTGTACGAATAATCCCGAATTGACATGATGAAAGACTAGGTAAGTATGTGACAGAAACTGCTCACTCATGTGAACGAACAATTGCGATAAAAGTTTCAGTGGGTAATGCTTTTTTGGGCCCTGTTGCTATGGCGCGTGCCATGCCATGCCGTTTGTCTGTAGTATTGGCTTAGCTTCTGTGGAGCTGGTTTTGAAAGATGGATGCATTGAATAAAGAACTTTTTCGTCTGCAAATTGCAGTGTTGATGATCAAAGAGTAGTGTAACGAGTGATTGCCTTTTGGTTTTGGTGTTGTTGCTGCTGCTGATGTTTAGGATGATTTTTGTTGTGTTTGTTCTTGGTGTTGTCGTTCTTTTTATTATCTTTCCGATTCGAAATTGTAGCGCTTATCAAACAGTATTTAGCGATTTTATAAACGGTTTTGTTGTTGGTGGTGTTGTTGATTTTTGTTGTTATTGTTTTATAAAGAACTTTTCATTTCGAAGTAAACGTTTTGTTGTTGTGTTGTTTGTTTTTTGTTGTGTTTGTTATTTTTTTTGTTGGGTGGGTTGGGTGTGTTTTGAAGTTTTTTAAAAAATATTCATTTTTGTGTTGTGCTGTTCACATAATTGTTATTTAAACGTTTATGTTTTTGGGGGTTGGGTGTGACGTGTTTTTTTTGGGTGGAAAAAAACTTTCATTTGGAAGTTGTAGCATTTTTCAAACAACATTCATAAATATTTTAGAAACTAAAACAAGCGCATTTTTGCAATTGTTTACCGCTGGTTCGTTTCTGTGGAAAAAATAACCCACCTTGAATCAAATTTGACGTTGAGCGTAGAACAAACATTTTCAGAATTTCTTTGGAGGTGGACCTTGGCAAAGTATTTCTAACACACCTGGTCATGTAATCATGGGTACTCTGTGTCATGATGGCAGCAACCAATTAACCAGACAGACCTGTGACACAGAAAGCCGCGGGTTGCACTGGGTAGAAAACGGTCATCACAAATGTCTTGTGACAGGCCTGGGGCATTTTTCACAGGGTACAACACAGACCTGGGTGTTTTTGTTTGGATGGGTTTTTAATACACGTTGACAGAACAGAATCAAACCATGGGACAGAGAATATTTATTTATTTATTTATTCTTTTATTTCTTCTTTTATTTCGAGAATAATGGAATAAGTACTCATGTGCTTTTTTTCATCCATCCATCCATCCATCCATACATGCATACA
>CM054152.1:2116389-2126389 GCA_028751875.1 Rapana venosa
GATCAAAGTCAGCTGGTAGACTGTTTAGCATTGTGTTGCTTGGCTGTGCTCCACACGGAACCTTCAGTATTCTGCCGCCCAGAGCAGTGCATTTCTCCACCCAGCCCAGTGTAGTGTAGTGACTCACATACAGCAATGCTGGACATGTTCCGGTACAAATCCCTGGTAAATGGATCAACGGTCGACCACTTTGAAGTAGGAACATCTCTTTTCTTCAACAAACAAACAACATTCTGCTCAATGTTGCTCTCCCCGGGGAGAGCAGCCCGAATTTCATGCAGAGGAATCTGCCGTGGCATAAAATAAAAAATAAATAAAAGACAAAATGATTGGGCTTTTTTGTGAAAATAATTATATAATGTAGGTACATCAAGGTTACATTATTTTGTTTGATGTTGCCTGTTTCTTAAGTATGATTTGTTATCCCCCCCAAATTGTCAGGTTAAGAGTGACCGAGCTTTAGAGAGAAGAATTGTGCTTATAATAATTATAGAGATAAAAATCAAATCTTGGAGAAATCATTTTCAAAACGATTGAGAAGTGTGGCCACCTGCGCTTGTTTTCCTTCACTGCTGTTTCTGCCTTGATATCATAGTTTGGGGGCTGGTGGTGGTGGTGATGGTTTGAACTGTCCTTCGGATCCTTCGGATGAGACTAGGCTATAAACCGAGGCCCTGTGTGCGAACGCATGCAGAACATCTTGCGCACACGTTAAATCCTGTTCCGCTTTTCGAAAGAGTAGGCCATTGTGTGCCGGTGGGAACAGATGACACAATTTAAAAAACCGCATACACACGGGGACTGGATGTAAAAAAAAAAGCACATGAGTGCTCATTCCATTATCCTCAATATTTTTTTTTTATAAATCTGAGCGCTTTGATTTGTTGCTTTACAAGATTCAGCGCTATATAAATTCCATACATCATCATCATCATCATCATCATTATTATTATTATTATTATTATTATTATTAATTGTGTGTTTGTTCTTTGTCTGGTGGTGTATGCAGTTGTCAGGTGAGCAGACACGGATTTTGTTATTTAAAAGAAATGGTTTTGGAAAAGGACAGACCTTTGTCATTTGCACATCCATTATGCATGCTTCACTGGATGGTGCAGAAACAGCAGCTTTTGAACTCTTGTGTCTTTGTTTTGAAATGAATTACTGGGGATTCTGAGGGAAACCAGACAGAAGACAGAGAAGCGTTTCTTCAGGTCAAATGCTTGACCACAGTGGCCTCTGTGTTTCCTACCCCCTTTTCAATAATAATAATATATGGAATTTATATAGCGCTGAATCTTGTAAAAAACAAACAAATCGAAGCGCTTGCACTCAAATCATTTACAGGTACGCAACTCTCCTTAAACATAATGAACAACAGATTTCAAATGCATGCGCGCGCACGTACGTTCAGCTTTAACTGTTGTTGTTGTTGTTGGCAACGTTTTCAACTGTTTAGCTTGTGCGACTTATCTTTGATGTGTATTGTTGTTGTGCTTCGTTTTCAACTTTTGGTTTTATAATTGATCATTACCATGGTTGTAATCACAGCCGCCAACACTTTCACCCACTTGATGAATTTTTCTTGAACAAGTGAAATGGTTTTCACGAAACACTGCCCTAGCAACCATAACATGTGCTCTGTGTCCCTCCTCTCCCCCCCAAAAAAACTTTCATTTTACAACAGTTCATCAACAACCTTAATGCACAAACAATCTGTGACAGGTGCGGCTAGATCGGACTAATCCTGGCCTGAAGTGAGAGTGTAATTAAAAGGTCAGGTGTAGATCAAAGACGCCGAACGGAAGATGAAAAGCTGAGCGCTGACAGCGGGGCACAGACGGTTTAATTAATGACGGGGATTCGCCATGGAGGCTGGTTACCCGCCAGTTCAGCCAGCCGAGAGAATTGTGTAATAGTGTTCTGTGTGTGCTTTGCTCTCTCTCAATTTGGTGTGAAACTGTTTTAATTGTTCAAACCGAAAAAAGAACAACTTAAGAAAGAAACGCCCACAATAGATTTATTAAAAGTTAGCTGAATATTGAGAATAGATTAGCTCTATTTATTTTTCTCGTTTGATTTACTCAGATTCTTTTGTAGAAAAAAGAGGGTGGGGGTGGCTGAGAGGAGAACAGGATGGCCGAGGGGCTAGAGCGTGGAACGTGTGGATGATGACGACTGAGGCGTGGTTCCAGTCCTTGTTGAGTAGCTATTATCTCAGGAGGTGGTGTTTCCCCTTGTTTGTTGAAGAAAAGAGATGTTCCTACTTCAAAGTGGTCGAATGTTGATCCATTTACCAGGGATTTCCCCAGAACATTGAGAACATTGGTGCTAACTCCACTCCTCTGCTGCTATCCTCTTTTTTGGTGATGTTTTGTCATATTTTTTGGTCTTGTTTTCTTCCATATTTCCAATAGGAGGTGGAAAAGACGAGCCATTATTTTCCCCAGACATATCTGACAATGAGAGAAGAAGGCTACAAGATTCAGACAATTTTTTTAGCCACATAGAATCATGGAGTAAAACTTCTCTTTTTTTCACTTTCAAATTGCCATTTGGTTAATAACTCGTTTTTGTGTCTGGCTGAAACTTTATAGTGTGACAGGCTAATTCAGATCTCCTTATGTGAAAAATGAGAGAAATGAAAAACTTCAAAAGATAAAACAGAAACCAACAAACAAGACTCTGTTTACAATTTGGTTTATAAGCTGGTCATCTACCTGACTAGACCCCCCCCTACCCAGTGTAAACAGATTTACGCGGATTTCCTTATACAAATATAGATAAACAGCTAAAATAGAATTGGAGTATAAAAAAACACACAACTAAACACAACCAGCCGAACAAATCCCATTACAAGTTGATGTACACCTGTCCTCAAGCCTCTGAACTCACACTTCCCAAGCATGACGCAGACAACTCCCAACTTTCCCCCTCTTACTAACGCCTGCCCGCTACCAAACATCAAAACAATACCTTCTCGGAAATCGGAATGCGGCCACCTACCTACCTGAATAGTGAACAGAAATGGTCACATACACAAACAACAAATCTCACCGCTGGGGTGAACCTCAGAGCTCTAGCCTGAGGAAACGAAAAGCAAAGCAACACACACACGCGCACGCACGCACGCACGCACGCACACACACACACACACACACACACACACACACACACACACACACACACACACACACACACACACACACACTGACGCCTTCCTGCAACTCATGTCCTGTGCTCTCTGTCTCTGTCTGTCTGTCTGTATCTCTGTCTCTCTCTCTGTCTCTCTCTCTCACTCTCTGTTTAATTCCGTTGTGTCAAAGGAAGTCCATGTGACCTTTAGGGCAATAAATGACTTGTGATTCTCATTTCTGATTCCGATTCTTTTGATTCTGACCCTGATTCTGTTTCTGATTCGGATTGTGATTCTGACTCTGACTCTAATTCCAATTCTCATTTCGATTCTGACTCTTGATTCTGATTCTGACTCTGAACCCGATTTCCGATTCCGATTTCTGACTGATTTCTTATTCCAATTCTGATTTCTGGTTCCTATTCTGATTCTGATTCTGATTCCGATTCCGATTCTGATTCTGATTCCGCTTCTGACTGTGACTCTGTGTGTGTGTGTGTGTGTGTGTGTGTGTGTGTGTGTGTGTGTGTGTGTGAAGTCAAGTCAAGTCAAAATTTTATTTCCAGATGGTACACTTAATAAGCAATGTATTTGCTTTTTTTCATCAAGTCATCTATCTTAGAACAAATTTCTTAATGATTATATTGAAATACTACATTATTGCATACTTAACCATTAAATTAAACCAGTAAAGAGGAAAATCGACTAAGGTAATACATTGAAAAATACAAATTACCACATATACATATATCACGCACACATATACTGATGCTCATGGACACGTGCGCGCGTGCGCGCTCACGTCCACACACACATTTAAATAAAGAATGTTTTAAGAATTTAAAAAAGAAAATCATAAAACGTCAGAACAAACAAATTACTTCACCTACTGTTTCATCCATTCTTTCACGTAGGGGTAGGGGTGGTGGTGGTGGTGGTGGTGTGTATGTGTGTGTGAAGATACCAAACGTCTGTGTGTTCTGTACTCTATGTCAGTCTGTCCGTCTCTCTGTACTTTAGATAATAAAAAAGGTACAGGAACAAAACGTTAGAAAATACTAGGCATTCGTTGCGTCATTACTGACAATATTGCCTTCACTGACCTCCCTCCTCTCCTCCTCCGCTACCCAGCAAACGTGTGCTTGTATGCGCTCATACTCTTCAAAGTCCATGTGACTGTGTGTGTGTGTGTGCAGACGGATGTTCCCGGTCTTCAGGTGCTCGGTGTCGGGCCTGGACCCCAGCTCCATGTACACCTTCTTGCTGGACTTTGTCCAGGTGGACACTCACAGGTGGAAGTACGTCAACGGCGACTGGGTGGCGGGTGGCAAGGCGGAGCCCGCGGTGCCCAACTGCGTGTACATCCACCCGGACTCGCCCAACTTCGGGGCGCACTGGATGAAGGAGGTGGTGTCCTTCTCCAAAGTCAAGCTGACCAACAAGATGAATGGGGGTGGACAGGTGAGTGCGGGAGTGGGGGTGGGGGTGGGTGGGGTAGGGTAGGGTGTGTGTTTGTGTGTGTGTGTGGTTGGGTGGGTGGGTGGGTGGGTGGTTGGGGATGTGGTGTGGGTGTTGGAGGGGGGTGTACGGGTAGGGTGGTGGTGGTGTGTGTGTGTATGTGTGTGTGTGAAGATGCCAAACGTCTGTGTGTCTCTGTACTCTTATGTCTGTCTGTCCGTCTCTCTGTTGGTCTTTCTCTCTGTATGACTGTCTCTGTAGGTCTGTGTGTCTGTCTCTGTCTCTGTCTCTGTCTATCTGTGTGTGTGTGTGTGTGTGTGTGTGTGTGTGTGTGTGTGTGTGTGTGTGTGTGTGTGTGTGTGTGTTCTACCTCACCTCTCTTGTGTTTGTTTGGGCTTTTCTCTTTATTTTCCTTTTTTTCGAATTTATTTCTTTTCTTTCTTCCTTACTTTCTGTTTGTTTTAACTTTAAGACTCGGACACGTATGCATTTGGTAATTGTATATGCCTTTGTCTTTCTCCAGACCTGTGTAATTCTGGTTTTTGACTGTTTTCCTGACGCTTGAACTATGCAAAACGTCTAACGTTTACCCTTTACCCATTGTATGTGTCGTAAGCATTCTTTTGGGTTTCTCCTCAGATGTAGACCTATAGGTGCCTTCTGCATTTCTTTGCCTACTTCTTTTTCTTCTTCTTCTTCTTCTTCTTCTTCTTCTTCTTCTTCTTCTTCTTCTTCCTCTTCTTCTTCTTCCTCTTCTTCTTCTGCTTCTTCTTCTTCTTTTTTTCTTCTTCGTCTTTGTCTTCTCTCTGTTTCTGTGTGAGTGTGTGTGTGTGTGTGTGTGTCAAGTCAAGTCAAAATTTTATTTCCAGATGGTACATTGAATAAGCAATGCATTTGCTTTTTTTCATCAAGCCATCTATCTAAGAACACATTTCGTAATGATTATACTAAGACACTACATTATTGCATCATTTACCATTAAATTAAACTAATAAAAAAAGGGAAAAAATCGATAAGGAAATACATTGAAAATACAAATTACCACATATACATATACACGCACACACATACTCATGCACACCTGAGCGCGTGCGCGCTCACGTCCACACACACATTTAAATAAAAATGTTTTAAGAATTAAAAAAAGAAAATCATAAAACGTCAGGACAAACAAATTACTTCACTTACTGTTTCATCCTTTTTTTCACGTTTATACTTTAGATAATAAAAAAGGTACAGGAATAAAACGTTAGAAAATACTAAGCATTCGTCATTACTGATAATATTACCTTCAATGACCTCCCTCCTCTCCTTCTCCACCCAAGTGTGTGTGTGTGTGTGTGTGTGTGTGTGTGTGTGCGCGCGCGCGCGTGCGTGCGTGCGTGCGTGCACCCCTCCCTCCCTCTCTCTCTCTTTAGACGTCTTTTGGTAGTACGCCCTGTCCACTCTCTCAGAGCGTTGGCGTTCGATGCTCAGAATGTGGCTTTCCCAAGTGAAACTTAACACCAGGTTTCTGGCTTGAAGCTCTGAGGACTGTGATCAACATGTTGACCTGAAAAGTGTAGATGAACTACATAGTAGCTGTCCTTCAACTGTGTGAAGGTTAGGCTGTGTTTTCAGGTTAAGGATGTACATGATCAGCATATTCACCGGAAGAGTATAGATTAGCCACAGTGGGTGTATTCAGCTGTGTTAACTTTATGCCGTTTCCATTTAGATTCAGCATGATCAGCATATTCACCGGAAGAGTATAGATTAGCTGCAAGAAGTGTGCAACTTTGTGAACTTTATGCTGTGTTTTCTATTTAGATGTTTGTAGTAGGATCCACGTATGTACGGGAAGAGTGTAGATTAGCTAGCTACAGCAGGGGCACAATTTTGTGGACTTTGTTGTTTTCCAGTTTGAGTTTATATAGTTATGATCTGTGTATTTATGGGAAGTTGTATAGATTAATTACAGTAAGCGTACAGCTTTGCAAAGTTTATGTTGTGTTAAAAACAGACAGCAGTTTATCTTGTGTTTTGAGATTGGATATCTATAGTTATGATCAACACCTTCACTAAAAAGAGCTAGATAAGCTGCACCAGTTGTCCAAGCAGTGTGTGACCTTTACTCTGAGTTTTCAATGTAGACTTTAATATTTGACCACAGTTATCTGAGGAACAGCAGTCAACTGTAGAATGTGTGCAAGAACAGTGTAGACTGCGTGCACGTGTGGGTAAGGGAGGTTGTCATGTGGGAGGGTGGGATGTTTTCATATGGGAAGGGGGTAAATGATGAAAGGTAGCCAGTGAGGAGAATAGGCTAGGGTAAAAGAGTGTGTGTGTGTGTGTGTGTGTGTGTGTGTGTGTGTGTGTGTGTGTGTGTGTGTGTGTGTGTGTGTGTCTGCTCATATGTATTTGTCCTTTTGTTCGGTAGTCAGTATAATTCTGATGTGTCTGTTTATAAAGGCTCAGATCTTTCACAACAGAGATCAGGCGCACACAGTATCCTTTAGTACTTAGTTCAGTTCAGGTTAGGTTGCCAATGTAGACTTTGATATTCACCTGAAGGGGATATAAGGGTGGATCAGTAACGCACCCGTCTAGAAGCCTTGAACACCCGGGGTCGATCCCCGTTTGAACCCGGACCCCACTCCCCTTTTCAACCAATCAACCTTAGGTGCTGGTCTGGGTGCTGGTCTTTTGGGTGAGACGATGAACCGAGGTCCCGTGTGTACAAGACGTTTAACACACGTAAAAGAACCAACGGCGCCCAGAGTGTTTGTCCCTGGCCAAGTTCTGTAGAACATAAAAGCCACGGATGTGGAAAGAGAAACACTTGCAAGTAGAGAGCATACATGTAATGGCTGGCGCTTCTCTTGTCCCTTCCGGGGGAGAGCAGTCTGAATGTTGTGCAGAGAAATCTGCCGTGACCGAAAGCAGAATACAGTTGAATACAGTGCAATAGAACACAGCGCCACGCCACGTAATACAACACTAGGAAACGCAATATAGTACAATACAGTACAACACAAGACAATACAATGTGGCACAGCATATTACAGTACAACACAATACAACACATCACAACACAACCAAAGCAGATTGACAACAGCTGTGTGTTAGTTAACACCAGGACAGAAGACACCTGTGATAATAGTGGGCGGTGTGGTTCAAAACTAAGGTTCACATCCCACTTACTTGCCACGAAGCCTCCTCCACCCCACCCCACCCCACCCTACCCCACCCTACCCTACCCTGCCATGCCCCTGATGTCAGAAAAGTGGCGGCCTGTGGTGGCGACAGATCGATTGAGGGATCGATCAGACTGGCCGTGGAAAAATCAGCCTGCCTTCCTTGCCTGCTTCACTGACTGGCCTGAAGACTGCCGCGTTCTCAAGACTCAAAACTACTTTGATGTCTCAACTAGAGAAATTATGAGTGGCATTTTATAATTATAACTACACAGCATGCATCATAAAACAATACAGATTAAGAAAAAACACAGTGTTTTAAAAGCCGACAACAATCTACGTCACACACACACCCGCACCCACCCATCCACATACACACATATACACACCCATCCACACACAGACACACACAACGCATGCGCGTGCGCTCGCACAAACCAGTAAAGGTCAAGAGTAGCAAAGCAAAACCACAACACAACAACAACATCATCATCAACAACAACAACAACAAGAATAATAATAATTATAATAATTATAATAATTCTGGACCCAGTGCATGTGGTGTACTGTTTGTTTTTGCACAGCATTGGGACTGTGGTTAAAAGGTATTTCGCACTTCAGTTTCATTTATTTCTTTATTTATTCTTTTATCATTTCCAGTATAATGGAATAAGCACTCATGTGCCTTTTTTTTTTTTACATCTATTCCCTGTACGTATGCAGTTTTGTCATTTGTGCCATAGATGCCATCCGTTCTCACAGGCACATAATGGCCTACTCTTCCGAAAAGTGGGAAAGGTTTTAACGCGTGTGCAAGATGTTCTGCGTGCGTTCACACACGGGACCTCGTTTTATAGTCTCATCCGAAGGACTGTGTTCATGAATACACAATATTCTTTTTCGTTTCTCTGGCTAGAGCTCCGAGGTTCACCCATGTTGAGGGTTTGGATATGCCACCGTTTGGGTTTTGTTTTGTGCCCGCCATGACAGTAGTTGCAATACGACTTTGTGGGGTAAAACACAGCTCAATGTGGTCATGAATGGAAACGTGTGATAGGCTTGGGTAGTTCACAGTTAGCGATGGCGTAGTATTGAGTAGACAACAAGTTGTTTTGTGAAAATAAAAGGGAAAAAGAAAAAAAAATCCCCTCCACACAAAACAGAAACGAAACAACAAATCAGATCTTGTGACATAATCGGATTTTGTGAGATAATCAGATCTTGTGATGTGGTCAGATTCATGACATAATCAGATCTTGTGACGTAATCAAACCGTGTGACATAATCAGACCGTGTGACATAACCAGACTTTGTGACATAACCAGACCTTGTGACATAACTAGACTATGTTACATAACCATACCTTTTTTGCATAATAAAACTTTGTGACATAATCAAACCTTGTGACATAACCAGACCTTGTGACATAATTAAAGCTTGTGACGGTTTTTGCATTATTGCATTTGAGGTTTTGACAGTAGTGACCTGTCACTCATCTGACCGGGTTTTTAAAAATTTTATTCCCAGTGCCACATCCTTCATGCTGGCATTGTTCAGGAAAGAGATGTCCCACATTGAGTCAGTGCAGCTCCCATTGCAAGTGCTCGTAGTACCCCTAGCTGTAGCCTCTGTCTGCTAACGCCTGCATTGAACAACACCATAGATAGATTACCAGACGCCTCCCTTTAATGCCACAATCTGTTGTCTAACAGTCCCCATCATCATCATCACCACCATCATCATCACACTGCCAGTTTCCCTGGTGGCAGGGCAGGGCAGGGGGTCGGGCTGACGTATGTACACCCAGACCTGATGTAGTCATGACGCCAAAAGGGGATGGAGGTGGGGGCGGCCATTGTTCTGGTCTGATTACGAGCTGTTGGGGTCACGTGTGGTGAGGGGTAAGGGGGATTAAGCCTGTCGTGTTGTCCCTGATTTAGAGGGCGCTGCACTTGTAGAATTAATTGATTGACATCAGCTGTGGGAAGCCTGGTGTATGCAGTAAATAAATGTTGTACAGCATGTAGCCACCTGTAGAGCCTTGCCGCACGCCCGTGTGTGTCGCGTGCGCCCTCATCATTGGTGGTGGAGATTTGGTTGTGGTGCTCTGGTTTTAGTTTTCCTGTGCAGGTGGTTTTGAGTTGTAGTTGAACATTGTCAGGCCTTAAACTTTGTTGTCTCTGGCGGGTTTTTTTTTCCTCTGTTGGTTTATGTTGTTTTGTTTTTGTAA
>CM054152.1:2128889-2139522 GCA_028751875.1 Rapana venosa
TAATCAGTGTAGCAATTGGCACATTGTCAAAACTAACCCCTGGGCTGATTTAAACTAATAGCCAGCCAGCCAGCCAGCCAGCTGAATACAGTACAGCACAGTGCAGTTCTGAAAACACAACTTCATGCAACAAGTAGAATTAGAGGTAGGTCTCCAGTGTGAACATTGTAATATGGAAAAATCTCTCCAGAAAAGGGAGAGAGAGAGTGTGTGTGTGTGAGAGAGAGAGAGTGTGTGTGTGAGACAGAGAGAGAGTGTGTGTGTTTGTGAGACAGAGAGAGAGTGTGTGTGTTTGTGTGGTGTGTGTCAGACAGAGAGAGAGAGAGAGAGAGAGAGAGAGAGATGTGATGGTGTGTGTGAGACAGAGAGAGAGAGTGTGTGTGTTTGTGTGTGTGTGTGTGTGTGTGTGTGTGTGTGTGTGTGTGTGTGTGTGTGTGTGACAGAGAGAGAGTGTGTGTGTGTTTGTGTGTGAGACAGAGAGAGAGAGAATGTGTGTGTGAGACGCAGAGAGAGAGAGAGAGAGAGAGAGAGAGAGAGAGGAGGAGAGAGAGTGTGTGTGTGTGTGTGACAGAGAGAGAGGGGGTGTAAGTAGATGGCAAGCTTCTATTTTTGGCCTTTGTCTTGTTTCTTTCCTTTATAATCCAACGAACGCTGACATGAACTTCAGGATCGTTAATTGCATATTTCATATTCTGCCTGTGTATATACACGGTGGGAATTAAGGCAATGGCGGGTCTGCACTTGAAGTTGACATGATCGTAAACATCCCCACCCTTAATTCACCAGATGCCGCCGAGATTCGAACCCACGACTTCGTGGACCCCTGGGATCGAAGTCAACGGTTTTAACCACTCGGCTATAGCGTCCGTCACCTGTATGAATGGACTGTGTCCAAACTTCTGGTAAACGTCACATTTCCAGGGGCCGGAGGGGGGGGGGGGGGGTGGGCGGAGGGGAAGATAATAATAATAATATATCAAATTTATATAGCGCTATATCTTGCAGAGACAAATCAAAGTCCTTGCACTCAACTCATTCTTACACAGTCATACAACCAGTAACAATTAATAGTTCCACCAAGATGACGGACCAACCGCTACAGACAATTTGCAATTAAACAGACGTATCAAACCCGCCACCCAGGAAGTGGACACTATTGTATCGGCACTAATTACAGCTAGCGGTGTGGACAGACAGACAGGTCAAACACAGACGCAGAACAAGGTCAGTGCTGATACATACACCTCCAGTTACACACACAGGGTACAGGTCTGGCTAGTTAGTGTCTGACCTTGCTGTTCACAGTAGAGCCTTGTTCCTTTCTTCACCAGGTTTGACAAAACTGTCAAAGAAAAAGACATCGCTAGGTGTTGTCTTGAGACAGAAGGCGTCTACCTCTCTACACAGTTTAGTCTGACAACTTCGTGCACAGATCTATGTGCTTTGATTTGTCTTTGTAAGATATAGCGCTATATAAATTCCTATTATTATTATTTTTTATTTTATTTTTTTAAAATTATTATTAGATCTGGCCAGCCGAAGTGAACGAAGCTTGTTATTTGTGATTATTTTGTTTTTAACTTATGGTCACTGAATGATACTTTGACTCGCTTACTCAGATTTCTGAAGCACAGATTCATGGGACTGAAGTGTGGGGTTTGGAAGCAGCTGTAGCGTATTGGGAATCGGTGCAGTTTGTTTGTGTGCTTTAAAATAGTTTTAGGGTAAGACAGGTGTGCACTTTATGATTTTCTTTACATTGAAACTGAATGACACACACACTCACACACACACACACATATATATATACATATATATTTATATATATATTTATATATTATATATATATATATATATATATATATATATATTATATATATAATTGACAAAATATAGTGAGGAAAATCAAGTGCAGGTAACTAATTAAAACTTCATTCCCATCATAAAAATGATTTTTGTCCAAGATTCGAAAAAAAAAATTCACTACAATATATATACAAATATACAATATATATACAAATATATAATTTGTACATCGTCTGAGTTACTTCTGCTGGAAGACGCATTCGATATTTCGATATTGGGCCGCCTTTTTCAGTCTTATAAGATGCTTTTCGATTCATAAAAATCATGCTAGGAAAAAAGAAAAAGAAAAAGTAACAAGCAGCTGGGTGACACATATTCGTACCTGTCGGTGTGGATGTGATACTGGTTTTGTTTGGCGGTGTCAGGGTGTGGGAAGTTGTACAGAGTTCCCTCCTTCCTGTGTCCAGACCAAAGTGGTGGTCCTAAAGCTTCATAGCCCTGATGAAAAGGGCCGAGTTGTTCATGGGGAAAAGCCCTTTTTGGTAGTTTGTTTCAGGTTCTGTCACTGTCAGTCTGTCTGTCTGTCTGTCTGTCTGTCTATCTTCTCTCTCTCTTCTTCTTCTCTCTCTATCTTCTCTCTCTCTCTCTCTCTCTCTCTCTCTCTCTCTCTTCTCTCTCTCTTCTCTCTCTGTATCGAAGAATGAACGGTCTGGCTCCATCTACACTGACTAATAAGTTTCCAATCAAGCAGTCAAAGTACACAAATAACATAGCACTATGAGACTATAAACCGAGGTCCCGTGTGCGAACGCACGCAGAACATCTTGTGCACACGTTAAAACCCGTTCCGCTTTTCGGAAGAGTAGTCCATTGTGTGCCGGTGGGAACGGATGACAAAATTTACCCAAATGCATACACACGGGGACTGGATGAAAAAAAGCACATGAGTGCTTATTTCATTATGCTCGAAATAAAAGAATAAAAAAAAAAAAGTAATACCGAAACCAAGACTCCATCTTTACAAGACAAGCCTTCGTTACTCTGGAGGAACTGTTTGGAACTCATTTCCAAAAAATATTTAAAATAAAAAAATATTTAAAATAAAAATAGCATTACATCTTTTAAGCATTAACATAAATCTTACTTGTTCCAGAAGATTAGTCAACTATGCTACTAAACTATTATCAGTATTACGCTTGTTAAATTGAGGCAACTGTTAGCACCATATTAGAAAAAAAATATCACTATGAGTACAAAAAAGTATATGAAAGTAACATAGACATGCTATATACCTAATCTTTCATACTGTGCGCATTTGGTAATTTTCCATGTCAGTTGATTTTTTTCTTGGTGGGGGTGGGGGTTGGGGGTGTTTTTGGTTTGTTAGTTTATTTTTCGTGGATTTCGTGTGTGTTTTTTGTGTGGTTTATTTGGTTTATTTTGGGGTTTTTTAGTCTGGTTTTCGGTTGGGTTGTTTTTTTTGTATTGTTTTTAGGGGGGAGGGGGTGTGTTGTTTGGATTTCTTTTAGGGGGGTAGGGGTTTTCTTTTTTTCCCCTTTTTATTGTTGGTTTTTGTTGTTTTTGTGGGTTTTTTTTGATGTGGGGGGGGGGTGTGGGGGGTGCGTGAGATTTTTTTCTTTTTGGGGGGGTGATTTTTTTTTAGGGGTTGTTTTGTTTTTGATTGTTGTTCCTTTTTGTTTGTTTGTTTTTTCCTGAGGGCTCTGGATGTAAAAAGCAACTTCTGCTTATTCTGTTACCCTCTTTGAATAAAAAGTTGTCCAAGTCTCTCTCTCTCTCTCTCTCTCTCTCTCTCTCTCTCTCTCTCTCTCTCTCTGGTCTTTCATGGATTTCCTGATTTTTTTAATAATTGAATGGGAATTTGAGGGATTCGTGTAATTGCTTTTTGACATTATTTTGTGTAGTAATTCATTAATTTATTCATGTTTGTTTTTCACCTTTTCCCCCATGAGAGGGCCTGGTGTAAAAAAAAAAGCCTCTGGCTTATCCAATTACCCTCAATGAAATGTTCCAGCTCCCTCTCTCTCTCTCTTTCTCTCTCTCTCACTCACACCATAATATACACTAATTCTCTCGCCTCTCTCATTAAATATACCCCTTTGAGAACAGAACCAAACCAAACAACAAAAGAGCACACATAACACAGCCACACACAAATATAACCAGGCAACAGTATCTTTTCTGTGTGCTCATCGGCATGAGTTACCCATCACATGTATTACATGGCTGTCTCGGGGTTTAAATGCTGGATATCATCAGAAACAAAAACATGTATAAGAACAGCAACATCAGTGTCACCCAACGAGCATTATGAGCAGTGTTATTAGGTATTACACATCACAAGTCAGACTGTTATTGGGCTCTGTGTGTGTTGATACAACCAGTTACATTACCATTCAGTTTTTGTTTCTTCATGAAATCCCGTGATGTGGGCATTTATACTCTTTCCGTATTTGTTATTGATACTGCTTTGTGAGAAAACAAAGGAAAGAGAGTGGAGGGGAAGGGAGTGGAGGTTTTGGGTGGGGGGGGGGGGGGGGGGGGGGGGAGGGGAGGGGGAGCAAAATCGATTTCATGTTCTTACTTTAGTGACATAATTATACGCTCAAGCTGTTTGGTTGTTTTGCGATTTTGTTAGATTAGTTTCAATCTTAATGGATACGTACTGAATGCTCACTAAATCTTTCATCCCACTTGTTCATTTATCTATTTATTTATCTGTGATTATTCGTTTATTTATTTATGATCGACCCATTCATTTGTTTGTGCCTGTATTTATGCCAGCTAGGGTGTGAGCTGTCATGCCACGAGCAGTGTCAGGTTTTGTTGATTTGCTTGTTTGCTGTTGTTGTTTTTGTTTTGTTCCCAACCACAACTTGAGCTTAATGTGGTAGTTGTTGCTGGGTTTTTTTTGTTAATCATTATTTGTTACATTTCTTTTTGTTATTTGGTGGTTGTTGGTTTTTTAAACTGATACATGTGCTAAATCAGAACCAGGTGCCTGTTCTATTCCAGCAGGGTTTTCCCCCTTTCTAAACGGAACATTCGAAACAAAAAGTAAGGAAACTCAAATTTTAAAAAATGAAATCCTTCAGCAAAAACTTAAGGTTGCAAATTCAGCAACGCAACTCAACTGAAATCTCTGGGGGAAAATCAGCTTAACTGAAAAACAAAACAAAACTGACTCATCTAAAAACTGTAGAGAAAAAGACCTGTAAGCAAAAAACATTTTCCCTCTCGCTCTCTTGTAAGGTAATAATAGTAATAGTAATAATAATAATAATAATAACGAATAGAATTTATATAGCGCTATATCTTGCAAAGACAGAGGGCTTGCATTTAACTTATTGTTACACAGTCATGCAACCAATAACAATAGTTTAAACAAATTCAAAATGTCCCAGACACACACACACTCCCCACTAAACCCCACTTCACGCACACGCACACCCCGACCACACACACAAAAGCCCCAACACACACACACACACACACACACACACACACACCCCAAAAACCCCAACACACAGACACACACAGGGGGTTTTCCACTTTGGCAGGGGGATGGGAAAACTGTGGGCTGTTGAAGGGGGGGCCCCAATTTCCAGGGATAAACGGGAAAGGGGAAAGGGTCTGAGGTCCGTATTGAAAACCTGTCTCTGGGGTAAGACGGGCCCTATGATAATCACTGCGAAAACTTTTTTTGTGCTTTTGGTAGAAAGGAGATAATTTTACCCTTTAAATGGTTTGATAAAAAAAATCTCAAATAAATTTTTAATGGAAAAAATAAAAAATAGAGATTTTAAATTTTTTGTAGTAAAAAAAACAACAACAACAACACCCACCCAAGAAGATGGGTTATAATAAAAAAAATAAAAAATTTTTCTGTAGAAGGGGAAATAAATTAAGGAAAAAAAAGGGGTTTTAAGAAAACCAAAGGTTTTGGGTTTTATTTCTGGTCAAATTAAAAAAAACCCAAACCCCAATTGAAAAGGATTTTGGGTTTTTGCAGCCCCCCCCCCCCCCCCCCCACCACCACCCACCCTTTTGGCCCCGGGGGAAACCAAATAAAAACCCCATAAAAAGCAAGTTAAAGGAAAATAAAGCACACAAAGAATGGTCCGTTTTTTACAGCGTTGGATCAAGGGACGGCGTATTCGGGGCCAAAGGGTTAAACCTTGAAGGCAAAAATGGGGATATTTGAAATGAAATAAACACACCAAATTTACCTTTAACAAAATATGGGGTGTACGTCACGGAAAAAGAAACCAAAACCCGGGGGGGACTTTTTGGGAATTTATGTTATTTTGGGTTTTTGAAAAATTATAAAATTTAAAAAAAATATGTGGAAAAAAGGGGCCATAGCCAGCGTTTGCCTCGAAATTTAAAAAGATTTATCATTTGTGCTGAGTATTTTTTGGGCTTAATTAATGATTTTTCCCCGGTTTGTTTTTTTCAAAACCCAATGAATTCCCAAATTCTCTCTTGTTTTCTCTCTGCCCTGTCTTCTGTTTTGCCCTGTTTTCCCCTCCCCTCTCCCCTTCCCCCACCCCTCTCTTCTCTCTTTTCCTTATATAATAAAATATATTTTAATATATAAATCTTTCTCCTCTCTCTTTTCGTTTCTCTCTCTCTCTCTCTCTCTCTCTCTCCCTTTCCCTCATACACCTTTGCGCGGCACAGACAAAAATTTTCACTCACACCTCCACTCCCCCTTTCTTCATCCCTCACACCCCCCGCACACAAAACCACCACCACCAAAACAATTAACCCCAAAACACAAAATTTTACTTTCTCACTCCCCAAATCCCCCACACACGAAATCCCCAAAAAAAAAAAAAAAACAACACAACACACACCCAAACACCACACACAAACGCACAATCTATATAGCTTACAGCGTGCTCAAACACCAGACCAGAAGCCCCACATAATTATAAAAAATGTATGGGGGAATGGCAGCGTAGCCCAGCAGAGTCGTCATAGTTATAAAATTTCTCACCTAAGTTTTTATGGTCTTTCCGAAACTTTTTCATTGTTTTTAAAAGGGTCGGGAAAAGGCCTTTTTTTCTGGGGGTTTTGTGACACAACAAAGGGACGGGACAGACAGACAGGACGGGACAGACAAACAAAAAAAAGACGGGACAGGGGACAGACGGGAAACACAGGCAACAGAAAAAAACAGACAGACAGAAAGACACAACAGGCGAGGGGACAGACCCAGACAGACAGACAAACAGACAGAACGGGACGGCAGAGAGATACAGCCCAAAAAAGAACAACAAGCAACCAGAGAGATTGATATGAAAAATCTTGCAAAAGCATGAAAGGGGAAAAAAAAGGTTTTAAAGTTTTAAAATCAAACTAAGGGAAGTCTCTCTCTCTCTCTTTTCCCCCTCTTTTTCTCCCTCTCTCTTTTTCTTTTCTCCCTTCTCCTCCTTCAAAAACACAAAAAACACCCACCCCAACCCCCACACACCCACCCCCCCCCACCAAACCCCCCCTCCCCCCACCACAAACCCCCCCCCCTCCCCCCCCCAACACACAAAAAAAAAACCCTACTCCCCCTCCCAAAAACACAACAAAAAACCCTCCCCACCACCACCCCCCCCACCCCCAAATAACCCCCCCCCCCAAAAACCACACACACCCCCCCCCCCCTCCCCACCCCCCCCCCCAAAACCCCAACACATAACACACCCACCCCCAAAAAAACCACACAAAAAAAAAAACCAAAAACCCCAAAACACCCCACCCCAAAAAAAGGGGCCCCCAAACCATCCAAAACACCCCCCCCCCCCCAAAACCCCTTAAAAAATTTAAAAAAAACCCCCCCCCCCAAACCAAACCAACAAAACCAAACCAAGGGGGGGGGGGGGGGGGGCCAAAAACAACCCCGGGGGGGGGGGGGCCCCCCTTGGGGAAAAAATGTTTGTGGGGGGGGGGGCGGGGGGGTTGAAAGGGGGGGAGTGGGAATGGAAGGGGGGGGGGGGGGGGGGGGGGGGGGGGGGGGGGGGGGGGGGGGGGGGGGGGGGGGGGGGGGGGGGGGGGGGGGGGGGGGGGGGGGGGGGGGATTTGTGTTTTGGTGGAAGGGGGGTGGGGGGGGAAGGTGCCACCAACGGGACTTTTGTGAAATTTTTAAAGCCCCCAGGCGGGCCCAACACTGGAAAGCTGTGTCTGAACGGGTTGCCCACAGCAGGGCAGTGGGGGGCAGGGCAGGGTAATGCAGGGCGTGGGGGGCGGGGTTTAATGCAGGGCAGGGTAATGCAGGGTTAATGGGGGGCCCGGGTAATGCAGGGCCGTGTGGGGCAGGGAAATTGCAGGGCGGGGTAAATGCGGGCCCGTGGTGGGCAGGGAAATTTGGGCGGGGGCCGGTGTTGGGAAAGGGTTTAAGGCGGGGGGCAGGTTTAATGGGGGGCCCAGTGGGGGGGAAAGGAAATGCAGGGCGGGGTTTAATGCAGGGCATGGGGGGAAAGGTTTAATGAAGGGCAGTGGGGGCGGGGAAATTTGAAGGGCAGTGGGGGCCGGGGGTTTCCCAGGGCAGGGGGGGGCGGGGTTAATGTTTGGGCAGGGGTTGGGGCGGGTTAATGCGGGGCAGTGGGGGGGGTTTAAGCGGGGCCCAGGGGTTTTGGGAAAGGGAAAAGGGTAGGGCAGTTTTGGGGCAGGGTAATGCGGGGCAGGGAAATGCGGGGTTTATTTTGGTTTGGGAAAGGGAAAATCCCGGGCAGTTTTTGGGCGGGGAAAAGGAAAGGGAGGGAAATGCAGGGTAGTGGTGGGCGGGGGTAATTTTGGGGCCAGGGTAAGCGGGGCAGTGGGGGGCAGGGTAACGGGGCGGGTTAAAGCAGGGTAGTGGGGGCAGGGAAAAGGGTTTGGGCGGGGGGTTAATGCGGGGCTTGTTGGGCAGGGTAATGCAGGGAAAAGTGGTGGGAAGGGAAAAATGCAGGGCAGGTGGGGGGCAGGGAAATTGGGGGCAGTGGGGGGGCAGGGTAATGCGGGGCAGGGTGGGCGGGTAATGCAGGGCATTGGGGGGGAAAGGGTTTAAAATTGAAAGGCAGTGGGGGCCCAGGGTAATGCGGGGCAGTGGTGGCAGGAAATGCGGGGCAGTGGGGGGCGGGGAAAATGCAGGCAGTGGGGGGCAGGGAAAGGGGCTTGGGGCCAGTGGGGGTTCAGGGGAAAATTGCAGGGCAGTGGTGGGCGGGGTAATGCGGGCAGTGTATACAAAGGAAGGGCAGGGTTGTGCTGTGTTGGCCACACACACTTCGTGTCATGTCATTGACGCACGGCGTGGCACGACACGATACGGCGTGACATGACATGGCATGGCATGACATGGCAAGGCAGGATATCTGTGTTACACGAAGTGATCACACTCGGTGGATCGGTGGTCTAGAGGTAACACACCTGGCTAGGAAAGGAAAAGTCCGGGGTCCAAGTGTGCGGTGGTTCCATCCCCGTTTGGACCAGAAACTTTCCCCATCCATTAGATCATGAGTGGTGGTCTGGGTGCTAGTCTTTCTGGTGAGACGATAAACCGAGGTCCCTATGTTGAACATAATTATTAAACGCACGTAAAAGAACCCACGGCAACAAGAGAATTGTTCCTGGCAAAATTCTGTAGAAAAAAGCCACCACTCAAATAGGGAAACAAATACAGTTGCAAGACCGGAAAAGAAAAAAAGAGGGTGGCGCTGCTCTTGTGGCGACGCGCTCTCCCCGGGGAGAGCAGCCCCAATTTCACGCAGAGAAATTTGCCGTGACTTAAAGTGGTATAATATATATATTTAAAAAAAAAAAATAGACATTACACTGCACCACACTGCATGGTGACACAACGCAACACAACACAACACAACACAACACACTGAACGACGTTACGTTACACTGCACTCGACCACAGTACTCTGCACTGCACTACACACACTACACTACACTGCACTACACTGCACTACACTACACTGCACTACACATACACTACACTACACTGCACTACACTGCACTACACTACACTACACTACACACACTACACCACCCAACCACCCCCACCACCCACACCACACCCCACCACACCCCACCACACCACACCACACCACACCACCACACCACACTACACTGCACTACACTACACTACACTGCACCACACCACACCACACACACCCACACTACACTATACATCACACCACAACACACCCCACCACACCACTCTACACTATACTATACTACACACACCAAACCACACCCACACCAACCCCACTACACTATACACCACACCCCACCATAAACCCCACTACACTACACTACAAATCACTAATGTGAATAGACGTTAAACTGAAGAACACCACTAACACTACACAAACACTACACTACACCACACCATACAAACATACCACACCACACTACACTATAACATCCCCCACACCACTCTACACTATACTATACTACCCCTACACCACACCACACCACACTACCTATACATCACACCACACCACACCACACCGGGACTACACTACACCCCCAGCACACTACACCCTAACCACACCCACTACCAGAATACATCCACACCACACCACACCACACAGCACTATAACATCACACCACCACCACATTACCACAAACCAACCACAACCTACACTACACCACAAACCCCACTACCCCTACACCACACTACACTACACACACCCCAAATACACTACACCACACCACCCACACTACACTACACCACACCACACTAAAACCACACCACACCACACTACACTACACTACACTACCCACAAACCCCATACCACATACCCACCACCCACACACCACCCAA
>CM054152.1:2140022-2142522 GCA_028751875.1 Rapana venosa
GAAAACCCCCCAAACCAACCCCCCCCCCAAAACACACACCACACACACCAAAACCCCACCAACACCACACCACACTACACCACACCACACCACACTATACTGCACTAACCCCAACACACTACACCACACTCACCCACCACACCACACTACACTACCTATACATCACAACCACCACTCTTCACTATACTATATACACTACACCACACCACACCACACTACACCACACCACACCACACCACATCACACCATACCACACTACACCACACCACACCATATCACACCACATCACCCCACACCACACCACACTACACTACACTACACTACACCACACTACACCACACCACACTACACCATACCACACCACACTACACTATACATCACACCACACTACACTACACTACACTACACATCACCCCCCACCACGTACCTACACCACACCACACCACACCACACACACTACACTACACATCACACCACACCACACTACACTACACACACCACACCACACCACACTACACTACACATCACACCACACCACACTACACTACACCACACCACACCACACCACACTACACTATACATCACACCCACACCACACCACACCACACCACACTACAATATACATCACACCACTCTACAAAAACACTAATTATAACACTACACTACTATATACTGCACTTCAATACTCAGAACATTATACCACACTTCACTACACTAGTCCCTTAGCCAAGATTATATTTATATAAAATATATATATATATATTATTAGAGAGAGAGAGAGAGGAGAGAAGAGAGAGAGAGAGAGAGAGAGGGGAGAGAGAGAGAGAGAGGAGAGAGAGAGAGAGAATGCGAATGCGAATGGTTTATTCAAAAGGCCTTGGCCACATTTGAAGGGGAAAAACACAAAAGCACACACTATCATACAAGTGATATTCACATAAACAATCATTTCACAAAACATTAGCAAAACACCGATCATTTTTCAAGAATTAATAAGGGTGTCCCGCAGTCTAAATGCTTTATATAGGAAAAGAGCTAATGTTTTGTTTGTAACTTCATTTCCAGACGTAACGAGCATGATTAACCTATGGAGACATGGTTGACGTAAGAACTTTCGAGGTATAAACTGCTCTCTTAATTCCGTAAGTTGTGAATACGTGAATAGAAGATGTATTTCGTCTTCAGTAGAAGAGAGAGAGAGAGGAGAGAGAGAGAGAGGAGAGAGAGAGGGATATATATATATATATTATATATATATATAATTGATTTATTTATATGCATATGTGGGTGTGGGTGTGCGCGCGCGTGCGTGTGCGTGTATACATACACACACCCAGCCTATAATATGTTTGTCATACTTAACACAAAAGAAGAAAGAAAGGCGAAGCCAAACGGGAGGAAAAGAAAGAGAAGTAGAAGAAGACGAAAGAGAAGAAGAAGACGAAAGAGAAGAAGAAAGAGAAGAAGGAGAAGAAGAGGAAGAGAAGAAAGAGAAGAAGGAGCAGGAGAAGGAGAGGGTTGGCCTGATGAGGATGTGGAGTGGTGTGTGTAGGCCTTTGAAGCTGGAGGCGCAAAGAGTTTTAACTTCTCGGCCTGCCTGAGACAGAGGGCCTGAGAGGCGATGAGCTCCCTGTTTAATTACTGCCTTTGAAGACACCCCCCCCCCCCTCCGTCCCCCCCTGCCCGCCTCCACACCTACCATACATAGAGCAGTATGAAGCGGGCTAGCTCACACCCCCCCCCCCTTCTCCCCCCCAACCTCCCTCCCACCTACCCTTACCCCCCTTTCCTCCCACCTACCCTCACCTCATCTCCAATCTCCACCCACCCACCTAGGGTCTCCGGTTTTTAAAAACAGTACCCGCTACCACCCTGTTTCGCGATACTGCTACCCCACCACCAACCTCACACACACCCCCCCCCCTTAACCTGCCCCACTCCCCTTCCCTACCCCTACCCGTCCTTTTTTTTCTTTTATTCTCCCCCGCTATTCGCCCAGCGCGCAGAGGTATATATATATAAAAGGGCCACCCCGCTAGCAACAAAGACCCCGACTCGTCCCTCAGTCAATATTAAATCTGCCTTTTGAGAAAACATAAACCCGGGGTGGCGGGGGACACCCACAAAGCTTTGACAGAAAAAGAAGAGGAGGAGGAGGAGGAGGGGTGGGGGAAGGGAAGGGAGGGGGGGGGGGGGAGCTCATGATGGCAGCGAGATGGGGTGGGGGAGGGGGTGGGAGGGGGTGGTGGTGTCTTTGTTCCACCTGTTGATGTTCATGTGGCAATCAGATGAAGGGGGTCTCGGCTCGCAGCTTTGATGTGGCCGGCAGAAGGACCCACTCGGAGAGACCCTTCCCCTGGTGGATCCCTCTTTTAACTGCCGGACAAGTGGGGAGGGGTGCCTAGTCTACTCTCTGGCTCTCCCTGTCTCTCTCTCTCTCTGGCTCTCTGGCTCTCTCTCTCTCTGGCTCTCTCTCTCTCTGTCTCTCTGGCTCTCTCGC
>CM054152.1:2147522-2155022 GCA_028751875.1 Rapana venosa
TTACAAAATGAACAGATGAATAAATACTAGCCCCACATTTGTGCCTGTACGTGTATACACACAGAGACACACTAACGCATGCACGCGTACACCCCCCCCCCCCCATACACGCACGCACGCACGCGTACACACTTACACCACACACAACACACACACACACACACAACACTACACACAACACACACACACAACTACACACAACACACACACACACACACGTACACACAACACCACACACACACGTACACACACACACACACATACACACACAGGGTAATAAACGATGTTCTATTCTGGTCGCACACAAATGTTGAAGCTGCCATACAACTTTTTAGACACACACACACACACACACACACACACACACACACACACACACACACACCCACACCACCACACACACAGAGGGTAATAAACGATGTTCTGTTCTGATCGCACACAAATGCTGAAGCTGCCATACAACTTTTTAGAGTTTTCTTCCCTATCATCCATTCCGTTATGGCCAGCAGTGAACACGACCGGGACAGTTCCAGAGAGCTGATAAGAAACGATCACAGCATGAAGCATGTGTCGGGTTTCTCCGTTTTGTGTACCAACTGATTGATTGATTGATTGATTGATTGATTGATTGATTGATAGGTTGATCAACTTGCAGGCTGATATATATTTTTTTTTATGTATTAACTTTACTAACACGTCCACTTATGATCTCGGCAATCTGAACGAGGAGAGAAAATTACAAAGATGTTACCTGTTGTCAGAGTTACAAGCCCTCCCCCCCCCCCCCCCCCCAGCCCCATTTGTCCTCCCCTTCCCCTCCCTACCTGCCCCTTCGGAATCCCCCATCCCCCACAAAAACACCGTTTTTCCTTTCTGGTTTTTGTCCATGCAAAGTTCCTACCACAGTTGTCCCAAATCACCGTCTAACCTGACGACTATTTGTACCTGGTCTTCAGCCTGGACATGACTCATCGTATTGTTGATAGAATTATATGACCACAGTGGGTGCGTGTGTGTGTGTGTGTGGGGGGGGGGGGGGGGGGGCGGTATGTGTTGAGTGTTTGTGTGTGCGGTGTGGGTGTTTTTGTTCGCTGTGTGTAATCTGTGTGGGTGGGTGTGTTTTGTGCGGTGTGTGTATGTTGTATTGTTGTGTGTGTGTGTGTGTGTGTGTGTGTGGAGGAGAGAGAGGTAATGTATTGGGGGGGGGGGGGGGGGGTGCGTGTGAAAGCGATGTGACCATCTGTCCGAAAAATCACAGGTAGCAACAGTCTGTGGCCCAAAACATCTGTGGTCAACACATAATTCTCTGACCACAGGTTGACTGGAGACAGACAGACAGACAGACAGGCAGAGGATGGTGATGGGTGTTTATGGAAGCGGCATGGCTTTGTGGAGTGGTGATGAGCAAGAGCATTGGCATCAGTGACTTACTTTGGCATACAGTGGGGACATTTCACTGCTGGGCGATTGTGAGGATTATGCAAATGATTGAGTGATTGATTTGTTTATCACCGGTGGCGCGCGCTATCTATGGAGAGCAGCCTGGATTGTCACATGGAACAATCTTTGTTATGTGCAATGCTGTGCAATGGAAAAATCCCAGAATAGAATAGGAAACGATGCGATTCGATATTTTACAATACAATACACTACAACCCACTTACACTACACTACACTACACTGCACTTCACTTCACTTCACTACACTACACTGCACTGCACTTCACTTCACTACACTGCACTACACTACACACACCACACACACCCACCACACCACACCACACCACACTACACTGCACTACACTACACTACACTACACCACAGCACACCAACTCATACCACTTTACACTACACTATACTACACCACACTAACGGGACGGGATAGCCTGGTGGTTAGAGTGATATATTCGTGATCTGCTGACCCGGGTTCGATTCTCGTTCAAGAGGGTTTTTCCTCTGCAGTTAACATTAGCGCAGGCTCCACTCTCCCAAAAAGTCCTTCGTGATGAGATTAAAAACCGAGGCCCCGTGTGGGAACGCACGCAGAACATCTTGCGCACACGTTAAAACCCGTTCCGCTTTTCGGAAGAGTAGGTCATTGTGTGCCGGTGGGAACGGATGACAACATTTACACAAATGCATTCACACGGGGACTTGCTGAAAAAAAGCACATTAATGCTTATTCCATTATCCTCGAAATAAAAGAATAAAAAATAAAATAAATAAATAAAAGAAAATGAAATAAATACACTACACTACACTGCTCCGTCTCGCACCAACACATAATACACTTCACTACACTGAAGATTCTGTGCTAGGAATTCCCTCTTTTCTATCCCTCTCTTTGTTTCTGCCTTGTTCCTTTTCTTCATGTCATCTCCTTGTCTAATTTCTGCCTTCTTGGGCCATTCCCTACTACCCCCCCCCCCCCCCTCCCCCCTCAACCAACCCTTCCCCCCCCCCCCCCAGCCCCCAAAGACTTACAAGATAACAGTTATCTCCTACGCCGAAGTCGGATGCACGGGGCCCGATTTGTCAGATGCTTAACAGCAGCGCAACATATCTATTTATTTTTTTTATTTATTTACACCACTTAAAGTCACGAGATTTCTTTGCGTGAAATTCGGGCTGCTCTCCCTGGGGAGAGCGCGTCACCACAAGAGCAGCGCCACTCTTTTTTTTTTTTTTTTTTGGTCTGCAACTGTATTTGTTTCCCTATCAGAGTGGCTTTTTTCTAAGAATTTTGCCAGGGACAACTCTCTTGTTGCCGTGTGTTCTTTTACGTGCGCTGAATAATTGTGTAACACACGGGACCTCGTCTCATCCAAAAGACTAGTGCCCAGACCACCACTCATGGTCTAATGGATGGGGGAAACGTTTCGGGCCCAAACGGGGATCAAACCACTGCACACTTCCGACCCGTACTTTTCGCTTTCTAGACAGGCGCCTTACCTTTAGACCACCGATCCACTGTATTTTCGCTCATATATTTTTTTTTAATGACAGACAACAATAGTTGCTGTTTGAGCGTTCGACGACCCCTTAACCCTGTCCCCATGAATGGGCAGGATGGGAAGGAGGGTGAGAGGGCAGTGGCCGCGGTAGTGACCGGTGATGTCAAACTAATTCAGGACTGGCAGTGGACAGAGTTATGATGATGAAGGGGGGGGGGGGGGGGGGGGGGGGGCAACAGCATGTGTGTGTGTGTGTGTGATGTACAGTGAACATGGGTCACTGTGGGGTTGGTGTGATTTAGCATGCCAGGAGGTTAGTGGGAGTGGAGGGGTGAGGGAGGAGGGGAGAGAGATGCAGGCAGGCAATCATGGACTCAGAGAGAGAGAGAGAGAGACAAACAGATGAGACAGGCAATCAAGTAGACTGGCAGTAGAGAGATACGAGTGATAGACAAATATTATTTAATCATAAAGTATGTGTGCTTTCAGAAGCAATTACGAACACCAATGCAGTGCATGAGCCATCTAACACAAACACAAATACAGGTGAATTTTAATTTCGTGTGGCAGAAATTTTCCTGTAACATAAAAAAATACTGATGGTTTCTTTAGGTTGTGAATGATCATAAATCTAAAGAAGCCATCAGTGAACTTTTTAATTTATTTTTTAGTTCATCGGCTAGAGCTCTGATGAGGTTCACCAATGGTGAGAGTGCGTGACGACTGTTTCTACCCGCCATTAAGGTACCCGCATTCCAACTTTGAGGAATGTCAATCTAAAACAAAATGGACGCAAACGTAGCATGATTTTTACAGGAAAGGCCGCATAGGAGACAGAAGTGAGGTGGAAATATTGAACCACGCAGAGTGAAAAAACAAATAAAAACACAAACAATACAATAAACAAACAGCAAAAAGAAAAGACCCTCATCAAAGAGAGGAAAACACAAAACCACACGAAGGCCTCACTCCAGCCTCTGCTTCCAGAGTATGCAGTGGGTGGTTTGTTTTTTTTAAAGAGAGCTGTTCAGGAAAAACATGTTCGCCTATTTCTGACATTGAACGTATGAAAAACTGTACTGTGTGTGTGCTTTGGGACCTGAAGAATCAGACTGATGCCATGTTCGCCTGAAAAAGAAAGTTGAAAAGACTCATCATCTGACAATAGTTTGTGTTCCAACCGTTTGACAAGATTCAGCTTTATAGAAGTTCCACATGCGTCATTATCATTATTATGACCGCGCGCATGTATATTGTGATTAGATGGTTAGCAGAAGACAAGTAAACGAGGTTGCTGAAATATTTGACATAGCAAACAGGTCTACCAAATGTATACAAAGTCCCATAAGTTCTGAATCAGGGGCAAGTCTTTCTTTCACCAGCAGTGCTTTTCATATTCACTCACGCATTTACCTGTGTGCTATCAATGCTACAGTGAACAAGAAACCAGAATGGTCTTGTAATTACATTTACGTCTCCGCGCAGATTTCCGATTTAGGGACTATGGAAATAATGAAGAAGAAAAATGTGCCAGAATTATAAAAAAAACTGTAGCAGGGCCCAAATCACAAACTCCCCTCATAGCGGAAGGATCGCTTTGCGCATGTCAGAGACGACAAGGGAAGTAAGCCGACACGACACGTGACACGTGGCGGGAGCAGGAACAGAACGGAAAGGCCAGAACTGGCCGCTAGGTGGAGAGCGGAGGAGAGGAGAGGAGAGGAGAGGTGGGATTTGGCGTTTAATACCTTGACACCCTGCACATCAAAGCCCCACGACCACCTTCAAGGGGGCACGATGAACGAGCAGAGTGATTTATGGCCGCTCTCTCAGACTGCTATAGGCCTCCTAGCTAGTGCCGCTCTCTCTCTCTCTCTCTCTCTCTCTCTCTCCACTACAGCCCCCGCTTGCTCTATGACTGGCCCCCTGCTTCCACACATTACAGGTGTACAGGGGTACCACGTGTGTGTGTGTGTGTGTGTGTGTGTGTGCGCGCGCGCGCGCGTGCGTGCGTGTGTGTGTGTGTGTGTGTGTGTGTCGTGAAGTGGGGTTCTCGCGCAAACTGCGCTCAAGATGTTTTCAACTGCACGAACCTAGTGGATGAGGGGTTGGATGCTATGTTTAACTGCTCACAGCCTTGTCTTTACATTAACACTTCCCGAAGTCGGAACGCAGCCACCTTCGTGGTGGGCAACAAAACAAAACAAAAAACAAAACACACAAAAGGCGGGCCACATACGCGAAATCTGACCATTGGTGAACCTGGGAGCTCTAGCCCGAGACCCAAATTAAAAAAATATCATCACAGATGTAATACGGAAATTAATGTATATATATATATTATATATACGGGGACGGGATAGCTCAGTGGTCGGAGCACTCGCTTTCCCCCAGCCAAGTTAAGCAGCGTCGAGCGTGGTTACCAGTTGGATGGTGACCGTTTGCGCGCCTTGGCTTCAGTACAGTTCCCCAGTTCTTCTTTCATCTGCCCCACTTCACCCAGCTGTAAATGGGTACCTGCCCTCTTTAGGGTCAGGGAAGGTAAAGCAGCGAGGGAGAGGAGATGGGTGCCGCCCTCAATATGCTGGCCCTGGAGAAGTGAGGTCTCTGTCGCCCCGCTCCCCTACGACCTTATAGGTTATGGGACTCCTTTACCTCCTGTTACTATATTATATATATTATTTAGATAAAAACCAATCGGGTCTGCTAGAATATTAAGGGTGCTCATTAACTTCACCGGGGGAAAAATCCGTTATTGACTTTGATCCGATTCGCCAGCTCAGAGAGGTGTCATAATCCCAATGGATTAATATTCAGGTGGAGAGTGAAGCATTTTCAGCTGGATGCGTGAATGTCTTATTCAAAAACAGTAATACTACTACTAATAATACTAATAATAGTAATAGTACCGGTAATAGTAATAATAAATGGAATTTATGTAGTGCTGTCTTGCAATCACAAATCAGAACGCTTGCATTCAATCCGCTTCTACACATGCAACCAACAATGATTAACAATATTCTAACAATTTCAAATGTACACACACACACACACACACACAACACACACACACACACACCACACACACACACACACACACACACACACACGCACGCACACACACACACACACACACACACACACACACACACACAGGTTGTACATTTCAGCAGGGTGATGGAATTTTGGCTGTTAAAGGCAGGGACAGATATGAGATGAAACAGGAGGGAAAAATCTTAGGTTTGAAATAGGTATGTTTTGAGGCTGGATTTAAAGCTGTCGTAAGTAGGCTTTTCACGAAGTACATAACGCAGTACACAATACTCCACACGAAGTTTACAAACCGGTCGGAAGCGGTTCTTACCTCTCTGAACATCCCCGGAAGTCGAAATTCAGCTACCTTTAGGGTGGGGAAAAACGGTTCACACACCCCAAACCTCGCCACTTGTAAACCTCGGAGCTCTAGCCGAGGAACAAGGAAAAAAAACAACGAAAACAACTCTGACCAGTTGAGGACAGACACACCATTTAAGGACATCCTCTCTCTCCCGCTCTCTCTCTTCTCTATCTCTCTCTCTCTATCTCTCTCTCTCTCTCTTCTCTCTTCTCTCTCTTCTCCTTCTCTCTCTCTCTCTCTTCGCTTCCACACAAGTGCCGGTCTGTTCCCGCACGGTCCTTCGGATGAGACTGTGCCAACGCATGCAGAACATCTTGCGCACACGTTAAATCCTGTTCCGCTGTTCGAAAGAGTAGGCCATTGTGTGCCGGTGGGAACAGATGACAAAATTAAAAAACCGCATACACACGCATTAAAAAAAAAAGCGCTTTGATTTGTAGCTTTACAAGATTCAGCGCTATATAAATTCCATACATTATTATTATTATTATTATTGTAGGGGAGCGGGGCCGGCAGGTTTGTCAGGCTGATGGGGCCTGCTAATGCCGAGGTTCGGCTCCTCATTGACCAGTGCCGGTCAACTTGATCCACGCAGCCCTAAACTGCAAATAGACCTGGACTTCATGCTGACATCAACTCATCATGACAAGGCCTGATGGAGTTAGCGTTGAGGAAGGGGGGGGGGGGGCATTAGGAGGGGGTGGTGTTATTGTCTTTATGGTATGCTGGGTAGGGGAGGAGTGGGGGATTAGGAGGGGGTGGGGGTGTTATTGTCTTTATGGTATGCTGGGTAGTGGGGGTGGTGGGGCAAGCGATATTGTCGGGTTGACGTGTTTGTTTGCAACAAGGTTTAAGTCGGATTATTCAACGTGTGTTTCACTTACGTTCTGATAACGTTTTGTCAGTTTGTGTATGCGTTTTGAATAATTAAAGAAATTTTTGAATGTTTATATCATCATAATAACCCAAAATAAGTTCACATACTTGAGGGTCGGGTAAATTATTGATAATACACTGGCACTGGTGGCGAATCAGATATTGTCGGTTGGACACATGCACCCGCGCGCGCAAACACAACACAACACAACACAACACAACACAACACAACACAACACACACACACACACACACACACGACATGCCAGTGCAA
>CM054152.1:2157522-2175022 GCA_028751875.1 Rapana venosa
CGGTTTTTTGGTCACTTCTGTAATCTGTACCCACCGGCACACAATGGCCTACTCTTACGAAAAGTGGAACAGGATTTAACGTGTGCGCAAGATGTTCTGCGTGCGTTCGCGCACGGGGCCTCGGTTTGTAGTCTCATCCGAAGGACTGTTTGGGGAGAGTGGAGTCTGCACTGATGTTAACGCCAGGGGAAAATATCCCCCTTGATCGGGAATCGAACCCGGGTCGTCAGATTGCGAGCGCAGTGTTCTAACCACTAGGCTATCCCGACCCCCTACATGTAGGGTGAGGTGGGTGGTAGTAACGTAGGGGTGGGTGGGGGGGGGGGGTGGGCGGGGGGAATGGGGGGGGTGGGGTTGGATGAGAGGGAGCTGGGAGGTTCACCACTGGCAAGGTGTTTGGCACCTGTGACCGCTTGTTGAAACCCACCGTGAAGGTAGCCACATGCCAACTGTGGGGAGCGTGCCTGTGGATAACAGTGAGGTGGCGAATTCGATGCCGATATGCTGAAACCGCTGGGCTATTCTGCCCCCGCCCTCCCCTTTTCTTTGTCAAGAAGAAGATACAAGCTGCTTTCGAAACCGTGGTTTTATGATCTGAAAGACTAGCGTCCAGACCACTGCTTCTAGTCCAGAAGATCGAGGGACGAAGGTCCTGAACTGTAATCATGACCTACCCAGGTCTGCTGCGGTGCTGTGGACAGTGTGAAGGACTACAGCTTTCTGGGACAGATTTGGGATAAGAAAATTAATGCATGGGTAAATCGGTTTGTTTTCAGAGGTTTTTGTTTTTTAGAATTATTTTTGTATATTTTATTTTTAGAAGTATTTATGTGTATTTTATTTTCAGGAGTATTTCTGTGTGTTTTGTGTTCAAAAGTATTTATGTGTATTTTATTTTCAGGAGTATTTCTGTGTGTTTTGTGTTCAAAAGTATTTATGTGTATTTTATTTTCAGGAGTATTTCTGTGTGTTTTGTGTTCAAAAAGTATTTCTGTGTATTTTATATTCAGAAGTACTTGTGTGTGGGTGGGGTTTTTTCAGAAGTACTTCTGTGTGAGTTTTTTTTCAGAAGTATTTCTGTGTGAGTTTTTTTCCAGAAGTATTTCTGTGTGGGTGTTTTTCAGAAGTATTTCTGTGTGTTTTGTTTTCAGAAGTATTTCTGTGTATTTTGTTTTCAGAAGTATTTTTGTATATTTTGTTTTCAGATCACAGCGCTGAAGATAAAATACAACCCCTTTGCCAAAGCCTTCCTGGATGCTAAAGAAAGGTAAGACGCTGTCTTGGTTTTTACTTTGACCCCCAGAATCTGCATCATGTGGGGTGTTGGGAAGGAGAGGGTTGTGGAAGTGGAGATGGAATCTTTTTGTAAAATCCGTTTTACATGACTGACATCCTCTGAGAACTACCAGAACAACTATTTTAGCTGAAAGCTTATGATAGTTTTTTCATTGATTTTTTAGAAATATATTTTTATGGTATCTATTTTTATTTAAAAATAATTATTTAAACAATATAAAAACAAGCTAGAAGTCTGATAAAATTAGAGAAGATAATATGCCCAGAAATACGTAACAACCCCAATAAGGGATATTATGATTCATTGTTCTTTCTCGGATTTGCATAAAGATAATGTATACAGATAAAAAAAATAAAAGAGCCGTTTCTCCAAGCAGCTTAACAAAAACAACAACAAAACCCCCAGAAAATCAAATGACATGATACAGTGGGTGCCCTCCAAACTTCAGTTGTAACATGCTTGCCTCTGATGCCGTCTTCCGTTCAAAGTAAGCGTCTGTGCAGATGCACTATTTCTAGAAATTGAGGAATTACTGAGAAACACACACACACACACACACACACACCACACACCACACACACACACACACACACACACACACACACACACACACACACACTGGGGACTGGATGTTGTTGTTTTTTAAAAAGCACGTGAGTGCTTATTCCATTATCCTCGAAATAAAAAATAAAATAAAATCACACACACACAGAGGCAGGAAGAGAGAGGTGTGGGGTAGGGTGGGGTGGGGTGGGGGTGAGGGAATGAGCAGGGTTGTGTTTCCATCATCAAAGGCTGGGCATCCATAACACGTGTTCTTTGAACGTCAATTTCGGAACACTGTCTCTCTCTCTCTGCCTTGGCCGTTATCTCATTTGCTTTGATTTTTGTTTTAAAGTTGAGTGTTTCTTTTATTGTTGTTATCATCATGTTGAACTATCACGTCTTTTTTTTCATCTTGCTTTTAACAATTTTTTACGATGGAAACCCCCCCACAAAAATTAAAAAAACAGAAAAGCAAACCAATAAAACCCCGTGAACTTTCTGTCTGTAGGAAAAGAGCTAGGAGTATTTCGAAATTATTATTATTATTTTATTATTATTATTATTATTGTTGTTGTTGTTGTTATTGTTGTTATTATCATCATCTTGTTGTTGTTGTTAACTTTATTTCGGCCATTCTTGTTCATGTTGTCATCCTTGTCTTATCATATTGTATATCTGTGTTCAGTCAATGTGTGTTCCTTTTGCTCATTGTTCATTCCTTCGGCCATTTTGTTTCCAGCGCAAAACCCTCAGCTTCTGCAGCCCCGCAATATTCTGTGGCACCATACACAGCCTCAGACAGGTTGGTTTTTCTCATCTGACTACCAAATGGTCAGGCCGCCATCAGGCCACCAGCCCGGAGATACCCGGCGCTGTCGCTTGGGTCTCTTCGGGAGCGTTTGGTAGTGCCTGTTTTGGTCTTACTACGGTGCGTACAATACCGGCATGTGTGTATACACCCCTTGCTGCTGATGATGTTGGCTTGGTTACGGAACCAGACTGAGTGAGGAGCTGCTTACTCTGAAGCGGTTATACAGCTACCTGAGTCCCTCCAGGAAGATTCCCGAATTTTGCCGAAGCTAATTTTCTTTTTGTTTGTTTTTCCTTACAAGATATATATATATTATATATAATATTAAATATTTTATATAAAATATATATATATATATATATATATATATTATATATATATTACACACGAAGCAATGATGTAACTGTGTATATAGTATTGATATAAATTGTATACATAATGCAGATTTTAGACTCTCCTAGTTTAATAGACAATGTATGTAAATCGTAACCGGGCTATCATACGTTTACGTGTTGTCCTGTCAAGGTGTGCTTGTATTTTTGTGACACTTTATTTGAATAAATTTCCCCGTGAGGATGCTGGGGGCCTGTCAGTACAAATAGCATCCCCACCTTCTGGAAAATCTGTGCTAGGAATTCCCTCTTTTCTATCCCTCTCGTTGTTTCTGCATTGCTCTTTTGCTTCTTATCACCACCTTCTTGTCTATTTTTTGCCTTCTTGGTCCATTCTCCTGCCCTTTTTCCAAAAAGACTTAAAAGAAAACAATTCTCTCCTTTGCCAAAGTCGGATGTGCTGGGCCTGACTTGTCAGGCGCTTAACGGAAGCGCAACGCGTTTTTGCTCATATGACAGACAACAATAGTTGCTGTCTGAGCGTTCGACGAAGAAGAAAAAGAAAAAAGAAATTGAATAAATTCTGTTTTTAAACCCAAAAGGTGATTCTCAAATCCTACAAAAATAGAAGATGATAAATATACTTGCTTAGGAATTGCATATTCTCTAACATGTTCATGTCGCTATTACTCGTGCAGACAGGAAAAGAAGAAAACTTATTATTATTATCATCATTATTATTATTATTATGGGCGGCGCTGCTATTACGGCGACACGCCCGAATTTCACACAGAGAACTTTGCCGTGACTTAAAATGATATACAAATTCAATAATATACAATACAGTAGTACACTAAGATATTGAAGCTGAAACATCCATCATAAGTTGTATCTAAGGAGTGTTGTTATATTATTATTATTATTATTATTGGATGCATAGTATTGTTGCCCAGGCTGGCACAGTCACTGCATAAAGGTAAAAGAAAGCACAGAAAAAGGGCTGTTGATTTGTGATGCAAGACTGCAATGGATGTCTATTTAATTAAAGCAGGCACTATCTCGTGTGTGTCTGTGTCTATGTGTGTGTTGGGTTTCCGTTTTTTCTTCTGGTTTGTATTTTGGGGGGTGTGTTTGCTTATTTGGGTTTTCTTTCTTTCCTTTCTTTTCTTTTTTGGGGGTGGGGGGTGTTATTTCCGAGCTTGTTTTCTTTATTGTCTATCGTCTCAGTGTTGTATTTATTTACATAAGTTAAAATATTTATTTTTTGCTATTCTTGACCTTGGAGGATTTTAACGTAAGCTCATCACGGATACTTGTGTGTTTGAGTGTGTGTGTGTGTGTGTGTGAGAGAGAGAGAGAGAGAGAGAGAGAGAGAGAGAGAGAGAGAGAGAGAGAGAGAGAGAGAGAGAGAGAGAGAGAAAGGATCTAAGGTAAAGAACATATTAAAGAAACATTTTCTCTTAATTAGGGTTTATGCTGATAAAACTGCATGCCGTTCCCTTTTCTGATCGGCCTTCTTCCAGGATTGTGTAACAGAGGATAATGACATGTATTATCAAAACAACACAAGGCAAAACAACAATAAACCTGTAAGAAATAAACTCTCAGTTTATGTTGGTAACATTAATGAGCTAAAGTGGCGCTGTGCTGTGGTGCTCTTTCAGGCCAGATCAACGAGACATGCTGGATGATGGAGGGGTAGATGCACAGGGGAGAGCACTGTCACATTGTGAGTACTGGCCTCAATTTGCTGTCTGTCTGTCTGTGTCTGTCTGTCTGCATGTCTGCATGTCTGTGCGTCTGTCTGTTGTGTCTATCTGTCTGTGTATTTATCTTGTAGTATGCATCTGTCAATCGGACCCCTCCCCCCTTCTCTCCCTCTGTCTGTCTGTCTCTCACTCTCTCTCGCTCTCCCTCCCTCCCTCTCTCTCTCTCTCCACTAGCTCTCTCTCTCCCTCTCTATCTCCTCTCTCTCTCTCCTCTCCTCTCTCTCTCTCTCTCTCTCTCTCTCTCCTCTCTCTCTCTCTCTCTCTCTCTCTCTCTCTCTCTCTCTCTCTCCTTCCTCTCTCTTTCTCTCTCCCTCTCTCTCCTCTCCCCATCTCTCTCTCTCTCCCTCTCCCCTCCTCTCTCTCTCCCTCTCTCTCCTCTCCCCCTCTCTCTCTCACCCTCTCTCTCTCTGTATCTAAAACTGCTGATTCTTACTGTTTGCATACTTTGTTTACTTTAAGGTTTTTTGCATTGGTGTGTATTTGTCTGTTTGTTGCTGTTAGGTTTAGTTTCAGTTCCTCTGTTTTGATTAGTGTGTGGGTTGGGGGGTATGTAGTTTTTCTTGACTTTTTTCTTCTTTTCTTCTTTTTTCTTCTTTTCTTGTTTTTTTTTTACCTGTTTTCCCCCTAGTTTTTTGTGTGAGAGCATGGTGTAAAGAAGCCCTGTGCTTATCCATTTACTCTCAATAAACATTTCGAGTTCGAGTTCTCCTCTCCCTCTCTTTCTCCTCGCTCTCTCTCTCCTCTCCCTCTCTCTCTTCCTCTCCCTCTCTCTCTCCTCTCCCTCTCTCTCTCCTCTCCCTCTCTCTCTCCTCTCCCTCTCTCTCTCCTCCCTTTTTCTCCCTTTCTCTCTCCTCTCCCTCTCTCTCCCTCTCTCTCTCTCTCTCTCTCTCTCTCTCTCCATACACGTTCTTTGTGCCTGTGTCTTGTTTCTCTCTCTCTCTCTCTCTCTCTCTCTCTCATCTCTCATCTCTCTCTCTCTCTCTCTCTCTCTCTCTCTCTCCTCTCCCTCTCTCCTCTCTCTCCTCTCCCCCTCTCCCCCCCTCTCTCTCTCCATCTCTCTCCCTCTCTCCTCTCACCCCTTCTCTCCCTCTCCCCCCCCCCTCTCTCTCTCCTCTCTCTCTCTCCATACACGTTCTTTGCGCCTGTGTGTTGGTGATCTTGTTCTCTCCCTCCCCCCCCCCTCTCTCTCTCTCTCTCACTCTCTTCCCCTCTCTCTCTCCTCTCCCCCCTCTCTCTCCCTCTCTCTGCCCCCCCCCTCTCTCTCCCTCTCTCTCTCTCCCTCTCTCTCCCTCTCCCCCCCCCCTCTCTCTCTCTCTCTCTCTGTCTCTCCATACACGTTCTTTGTGCCTGTGGGTTGGTGATCTTGTTGCCGTGTCGGATTTTCATGGCGCGATGTTCATTGCCTCTGCACCTGTGAGGGGTGTTCGTTATTGATGGCAGCACCGCTTCAGACTGTGGGGAGTGGGGAGGGTGGGGCGTTTTGGTTTTGGTTTGGGGCTGGTTGGGTTTTTGGTGGTTGTTGTTGTTGGGGTTTTTTTTTGAAGGGGGGGGGGGGGGGGGGGGGGGGGGGCTTTGTTGTAGTTTTGTGTTTGTTTCTGTTAGTCATGGAGAAACGAGTGGCCTCAGGGCAGCCAGCTTTTTTGGGCACACTGGCCTCGTCCCATCCTTTGTGTGGCTTCTCTTGCTGCTGCTTCTGCTGCAAGATTGTGTGTGTTAGTTGTGTGTTGTGGTGTGTGTGTTTGTGTGTGTGTTGTGTTAGTGTGTGTGTTGTGTTGTGTGTGTGTTGTGTTAGTGCGTGTGTTATGTGTGTGTTGTGCTAGTGTGTGTGTGTGTGCGTGTGGTTTTTGTCTTTTTATGGGTCGCTCAGAATCTCTCTGTTTCTGTCTCTCTCTGACTGTCTGTCTGTCTGTCTCTCTATCTCCCTCTCTCTCTCTTTGTGTTTTACCCAAAGTTTTTAGGTGTTTTTCTTTCTTCAAAGTGAACTTGGAATGCCCACATTGAATATATCTTAACTAAAGGAAGAAAATGTTTAAATTTGCTTAAAGTTGTACGAATGCAGTATAGGGGACAAGACATTACAGTTCTGAAACATCTACTTCTTTAATTAGATCTAAATTATCGTATGGAGAAGAAGTCTTTTTTTTTAGTGCAACTAAATACTTAATAAAGAAACTTCAAAGTGTAGACTGCAAGGCATATAGACTCGCTCTAGGTGTACCATTTCATGCCTCTGCACTTGATGCATATAAAGAAATTGGAATGATACCACTTGATGAATACCGACAACTTGTATGTGCCAAATATATTCTAAGAAGTTCAACATCTGAAAACTTTGCTTCAGGAGAAATAAAAATGAGGTCTGAAACAGATTTTCCCAAAAGAGCCCGAAGCATAAGCTCTTTGATGACAATAAGTACCTACACATCAGATCTTTATGGGCGTTCTGACATTTTTAAATATGATGTAGACCCACAAAGGGCAATTCCAGTTTGTCCTGTTTAGGAAATGAAGCAAGCTCACTTTGATGTTGATAATATCAACATGAAAAAGAATGAAAATCCAAATATAATGGCAGTTAATGTTCATGCACATTTACAACATAATTACTGTCATTGTCTTAACATTTATACAGATGGCTCACTTTTAGACAACCATCAAGCAGGCTCAGCATTCCTCATACCAGCACTAAAAATAGAAAAGTCCTATCATGTTGGTAAAAATCGATCTGTTTTTACAGCTGAACTGATCGCTATTCTCATGGCTTTTAATTTCATTTTAGATCACCCATACTCTTTCTTTCATATATTAGTTTGTGTGGATTCAAAATCAGTATTATATGCCTTAATAACTATAAGTTATAAGAAATCAGCTAAACTTTGACGTCAAATACTTCATAAACCTTCTGTGTTTAAAGGAATTAATGTTTCCTTTTGCTGGATACATTCACATATAGGATTATTTTCTAATGAGTGGGCTGATCGGGCTGCAAAGAAAGGTGCATGGAATGAAAAGGGGTCTATAGTACTGCATGTCCCTCTATCCAATGCAGAGGGTTATCAGTTGTTAGAAGAAGCTTCCTTAAACAAATTTATAGAAAAGCATCAGCAAAACAATCGCTTTCACATTCAACTCTTGAGTGTGACTAGTGTAGTTGAATACATTGAAGACTTAGAGATTCATACAAATGCTGTAAAAGAAAGACAACTCAAGGCATTATTTTTCACGATAAGATTAAATGCATTCATGACAAAATTCAGCAAGGATGTTAAATACTTATCTGGTGAATATATTTCAATTACCCATATCATACTTGAATGTGAGAAGTTAAAACCTCGTCTCCCTGCCTTTTCTGAGAATTGCATTGAAGAAATTTTGAACAATGTTAAGTTAACAATTGACATTGCTAAGGGTTTATTGTTAAGTCCTATAGGGCATTTATTGAAGTTATTGTAGTTATTTTTGAATTTCAATTAAAAAAAATACTGTTCTTGATTTGTTCTTGTTAAGAATACTTTTTCCTTTGTTATTACTATTTATTACACACACGAGCGCGCATGCATGCAGGGACGCCCACACACATGCACACTCACACATACAGAGTAGATCTCTCTCACTCTCTCTGTCTGTATCTCTCTCTCTCTCTCTCTCTCTCTCTCTCTCTTTCTCTCTCATATATTTAGTCTCCTATTTTAGGATCGTCTGGTATCACTTAAAGTGGAAAGACGTTAAAATTGAAGACTGACTTACTTACTTTTCTCTTTGTGTCTGTCTCTGTCAGTCTGTCTGTCTCTGTCTCTCTCTGTCCCTCTCTCTCTTCTCTCTCTGTTTCTGTCTGCCTGCCTGTCTAGCTGTCTGTCTGCCTCTCTGTCTCTCTCTCTCTTTATCTTTCTTTCTATCTTTCTCATAAAGCCTAAACTAAACGAGCCAGATATCAACAATTTTTTTTAAAGAGTTGAGACGTTTTTGTAAACGTTTGTAAGCGTATTATTTAGAAATGAAAGAGAATACGCGCGCGCGCGCGCGCGCGCGTGTGTGTGTGTGTGTGTGTGTGTTATGTATGTGTGTGTGTGATAGCGAGAGAGAGAGAGAGAGAGAAGAGAGAGAGAGAGAGAGAGAGAGAGAGAGAGAGAGAGAGAATGTTATGACAAAGTTCCCGTGCCGATAGTTGTATGCAGTGACATGAATGTCAAGAAGGATAATAGACGACCTAGTTTTCTCCCTTTTTCATCTCTGATGGACTGCCATCAATGTCGGGAGGGATGGTGATAGATGAGGTCTGCCTCCCTCACCTATTTATCGCTCCACCCCCCCCCCCCCCCCAAAAAAAAAAAAAAAAAAAAAAAAAAAGAGGAATACTGTTGTAACCCTCTGGTTATGCAAACTGACTTTGTTTTCTTCTCCCTTATCTTCCTCGAGTCCCCCGTGGGGATACCGGGCCTGTCAGTATAGATAGCACCCCCACCTTCACCTTCACCTTCACCTGTCCTGTAGTCTTGTCGATCGTGGGGGCACCACTGAAGATTTCGCAACCAGCTTCCCCCACTCCCCGCGGTCCTCTGCTTTCCGTGGTAATTCGTTCTACTCCAGGCCAGTCCCCTCTCTGATGCTGTCTTCCCATCGTTTTCTCTGTCTGCCTCTTCTTCGTCTCCCTCCTTGTAATGTTCCCTGTAGGACGGTCTTGGCCAGTCCAGATGTTCGTGTGACGTGCCCGTGCGACTTTAGTTTGCGTTTTTTCACTGAAGTCAGTTCTTCATATGGTCCGATGGCGTTTTAAATTGTTTTTCACTTCCTCATTAGTGACGTGATCTATGTATGAGATACCAAGGACCCCTACCTTCTGCAAATTCTGTCCTAGGAATTCCCTCTTTTCTATCCCTCTCTATGTTTCTGCCTTGTTCCTTTTGTCCTTCTTGTCTATTTTCTGCCTTCTTGGTCCATTCACCAGCCCCCCAGCCCCCTCCTCCCCCCCCCCCCCTCCCCCCCCTTCCTCAGAACCAGCTGAAAGGTAACAATTCTCTCCCACGCCGACGTTGGATGCGCTAGTCAGACTTATCAGACGCTTCATTAACGGCAGCGCGACGCTTCTTTCGCTCATAATTTATGACAGATAACGATAGTTGCTGTCTGAGCATTCGACAAATAGGAAGAAGAAGAAAGCGCTTGTTTCACAGCCAGCTTTACGGAACGGATTTTTGTGCGCTCAGCCGTTTTCTTGTTCTCCGTCCTTTTTCCCCATTTAACATTCATCTTTTAGAACGTCAGCTACAAGAACATCTAGATGGAAACAGTTTTCGTCAACTTTCATAGTGACTTGTTGAAAGCTTATACAGAAAGCATTTTCGTACGTCCAGTGGAGCATTCATACAGATCACAGAACCCACTCTGCGATACCTCAACAGTCAATAGAACCCACTCTGCGATACCTCAACAGTCAATAGAACCCACTCTGCGATACCTCAACAGTCAATAGAACCCACTCTGCGATACCCCAACAGTCAATAGAACCCACTCTGCGATACCTCAACAGTCAATAGAACCCACTCCGCGATACCTCAACAGTCAATAGAACCCACTCTGCAAAACCTCAACAGTCAATAGAACCCACTCTGCGATACCTCAACAGTCAATAGAACCCACTCTGCGATACCTCAACAGTCAATAGAACCCACTCTGCGATACCTCAACAGTCAATAGAACCCACTCTGCGATTTCTCAACAGTCAGTAGAACCCACTCTGCAAAACCTCAACAGCCAATAGAACCCACTCTGCGATACCTTAACAGCCAATAGAACCCACTCTGTGATACCTAAACAGTCAATAGAACCCACTCTGCGATACCTCAACAGTCCCCAGAACGCACTATATGATACCTCAACAGTTAACAGAAACCACTATATGATACCTCAACAGTTAATATAACCCACTCTGGGACACCTCAACAGCCAATAGAACCCACTCTGGGACACCTCAACACTCCCTAGAAACCACTCTGCCATACCATTCGGATCACTGAAGCTGGATGCACTGCTAGGCCTGGCTTGTCAGGCTTTTAACGGCAACACAAACGGGTTTTCGCTCATATGACACAGAAAACAATAGTTGCTGTGTGAGAGTTCGAAGAAGAAGAAGGAAGGAAGGAAGGAAGAAAGAAAGAAAGAAAAGAAGAAGAGGACGGAGGAGGAGAAGAAAGAAAGGACGAGGAGGGGGATACCTCACCAGTCCCCATAGAACTGACCACTGGTCAGTCTCACTCTGCTTCTCTGCATGCCTAGAAGCAGTACAGCCACTGGCATCCCCACAACGGCCACAGGTGCGAAAAGTAACTACCGCGACACATACAGCTAGCTCCCCATACCAGCTCCCATTCCAGCCTCGCTAAGCGCCAGGCACGGTTTATGGGGCTGGTAACTCGGCGTTAATTTCTGATAATCTGCTAACACCCTGCTCAAGTGCTCTCCACCTGGGGACCCTTCTCACCCCCACTTGCAATCCACATCCTGGCGACAACTAGGAATACCAGCTGAAGCCAGGGAGGGAGTGGAGAGTAGGGGGGGGATTGAAAAGCAGTTGGTTTGGTAGGAGGATTTGGGAGTAGGTGGGTGGGGAGGGACGGGTGGGGTGGGGATGGGGCTCCTTTGACGGGGTTGTTGGGGGTGCAGGGTCCGTGTTGATAAGGGGCCAGTCAGGGGCACAAAAGAGGGGCTGAGTTATAGGGAGAGTGGCCGATAATGCACCTGCACTGCCCCTGTTTTCCCCTCACTTTGTCAACCTGCTGTTTCAAGGTAAAGAACAACTGTGTGTGTGTGTGTGTGTGTGTGTGTGTGTGTGTGTGTAGTGTGTATGTAGGGGGGAGAAATGGGAAGGGGTGGTTGGGTGGTGGTGGTGGGGTAAGGAGGATAATGGATTAGACAGGAAAAGGACAAAGATTTAAGAAGGTGGGTTGAGGGTGGGAGGGGGGTGTTGGTTTAGGTTTAGTTGATTGGTTTGTTCGGACTGAGGGACTGGCTGCAAACAGAAGTGTTGTCAGGTTGATCAGGTTTACGTTGGTTTACACAGAATGTATCCAAAACGAGCGTTACAGTAAATACAACCATACAGGCAGACCTGTACAGGACACCAAACAAACATTGTATTGTTCAATGAAATCTAGTTCAAAAACACCACAAGATCTGACAGCAACAAGCTAGACCGCATCACAAGGGCAGCAGCAGGGATCATCCAAAAGGACATCCATCACTCCAGCCTCCAGCCTCTATCAGAAGAGCTGCCTGAAGAAGATGACCAGGATCATGAAGGACGACACCCACCCCTCCATCCTGTGCTCCCATGTGTGTCCAACGAGAGGTCAGCGTCGTCCTGTCCAAGAAGGACAAGACAGACTCTTCTGCCATAGACTAACAGCAACCTCCATGACAAGCACTCCTGACATAGCCCCTGCTGCAACCAAACAGAGAGAGACAGAGAAGCAGACAACTGGGAACAACAGATCCGAGATGCAATGGAGAGAGAGAGAGAAAGAGAGAGAGAGAGAGAAAGGAGAGAGAGAGAGAGAGAGAGAAAAGAATATGTGTGTGTGTGAACAGATGTACAGAGGCATAGAAGTAGGGGTGGTGGGTGGGCAGATGGACGGATGGCTGCATGCTAGGTTGGAGTGGTGGCTGTGGTGGAGGGGGAGGGGGTGTCTGGGGGTCTGTGATGGAACTCCCCTGCCCAAGGTGTGTGGCTGCGTGCATGGTCAGGCATACATGGGCTTCTGAACTCTGTGTGTGTGTGTGTGTGTTGGGGGGGGGGGGGGGGGGGGTTACGGACCAGGGTATTTGTGTGTATGAAATTCAGGGAAGGAGGTGTGTGTGTGTGGAGGGGGGGGGGGGGTGCGTGGAATGGAGGAAAAAGTGTGTGTGCTTTGGAGAAAAAAAAGTGTGTGTGCGCGCACGACAGCTGGGGGTGGGAGCAAATGCGCACATTATGCATGTTGTTTGTAGCATGTACTTGTAGTGGCGGGTTGCGTGGTGGTAGGGAGGGTGGGGGGGGGGGGGGGTGTTTCCAGAGGCTGGGTTCAAGCTGACGGAGGGAAGGAAGGAAGGAGCTCGGGGATGCACTGTGGTTGCTGGACTGTGTCAGCGGACTTCTGGCTGTCCACTCTTACTGTGTGCTGGATGCTATTTTAGCGCTTCCTTTGTATTTCTTTTTTGATGTGTTTGAACATCATTTTCATCTTAACGTTCATCTGCTATCTTTTTATTGTTTGATTCTTTTTAGCGTGGTGTATGTATGTGTGTATGTGTGCGTGTGTGTGCGCGCGCCTGTGTGTGTGTGTGCGCGCGCGCCTCTCTCTCTCTATCTCTCTCTTTCTCTCTCTCTCTCTCTCTCTCTCTCTCTCACTCTCTATCAACTTATAGTTTTCTTGTTTTGTGTGCGTGTGTGTTTGTCTCTGTGTGTGTTTGTGCGCGTGCGTATTGTATATGTATCTGTGTGTATGCATGCGTGCGTGTTTGCGAAGGGGTGTGTGTGGGGGGGGGGGGGGGAGTGTTTGTGTTTAACGACTGTTACCTTTTATCGCATGTGTTCAAATTCATATATATATATCCATATACTCTTAGTTAAGTTATTTAGATACGTTTTTAATCACTGTAAAACAAATCTCCTTTGATACAATTGTGTGTGAATGTGTGTGTGTGTTTAACAAATGTTACCTGTTATCACGTGCATTCATGTCTATATATGTCTGTATTCTATTACTTTCTTAGATATGTTTTAATCACTGCAAAGCAAAGTTCTTTAGACAGAGGACAAAAAAAGAATTGAATTGAATTGAAATACACTTATGATAGGTTTACGTTGGTGGTGTTGCGCGTGACAGCAGGAGATCTCTCTGTCTGTCTGTCTGTCTGTCTGTATGTCTGTCTATCTGCGTCTCTCTTCTCTCTCCTCTCTCTCTCATCATCTCTCACTACTTCTCTCTCTTCTCCTCTCTTCTCTCACACACACACACACCCCACACACACACACACACACACACAACAGTGCAACAGCTAAGGATCTCTGTATCTCTGTCTGTCTGTCTCTGTCTCTCTCTCTCTCAAACATACACGCACGCAGAACATCTTGCGCACACGTTAAATCCTGTTCCACATTTCGTAAGAGTAGGCCATTGTGTGCCAGTGGGAACATATGACAGACTTTACAAAGCCGCCTATACACGGGAACTAGATGTAAAAAAAAACCACATGTGCTTATTCCATTATCCTCGAAATAAAAGAATAAAATACAAAAAAATAAAAATAAACAGACACAGTGCAACACTAAGGATCTCTATCTCTCTTTCTCTGTCTGTCTGTCTCTCATTCACACACACACACATACACACACACACACACACACACACACACACACACACACACACCACACACACACACACACACACACACACACACACACACACACACACACAGAGTTCAACAGCTAAGGATCTCTCTGCTCTCTGTTCGTTTTCTGTCCTCTCTCTCTCTCCCCCTCTCTCTCTCTCTCTCTCTCTCCTCTCTCTCTCTCTCTTCTCTCTCTCTCTCTCTCTCTCTATTCTCCTCTTCTCTCTCTCTCTCTCTCTCATCTCTCTCTCTCTCTCTCTCATCCTCTCACTCACACACACACACACACACCACACACACACACACATCTTCATAGTACACGTTTTGTAACATCATTATCATCATTGTTTTCTTTTCTTGTTTTTTCCTTTTCCTCTGTGTCTGCTTTGTATTTAAAAAAAACAAAACAGATTCAAGACAGTGTTATACGATACTTGAAAATAACAAAGATTATAATATACTAGGGTACGGGATAGCTCTGTGGTCAGAGCACTCGCTTTCCCCCAGCCAAGTTAAGCAGCGTCGAACGTCGAGCGTGGTTACCAGTTGGATGGGTGACCGTTTGCGCGCCTTGGCTTCAGAACAGTCCCCCAGTTCACCCAGCTGTAAATGGGTACCTGCCCTCTTTAGGGTCAGGGATGGTAAAGCAGCGAGGGAGAGGAGATGGGCGCCGCCCTCAATATGATGGCCCTAGAGAAGTGAGGTCTCTGACGCCTCGCTCCCCCCAGACCTCATAGATTATGGGACACCTTTACCTTACCTTTATATAATGATACAAGTACAAAAAGTTGCACCCTAGTTCTCTTACTTGGGATTGGGGGTGGGGGGGGGGGATTGGTTTGAGGTTTTTGTTCAGGGTTTTTTGTTTTTGTTTTGCTTTCTTTTGTTTTGTTTGTTGTTGTTGGTTTTTAGGAGTAAACGTATTTCTACTTTCCCGCGCTTGTTTTCCTTCCGCTTATTTTCCTCATTAATATTTCTACTTTTTGGTCGTATTCTGGCATTGTTTTCACACATTCCAATAGTAAATAGCTCTCGTCACCTCCCTCCACCCATTCCACCCTCCTCCTCTCACCCCCCACCCTTTCCCCTCCCCTGTAAATCCCCCCACCTACCTCTCTGTCTCTTTATTCTGGGGCATGGCAGGCTGGCTGTTATTGTGACATCGATTAGCCAATGAACGTCACATGGACGTCACATGCACGGCTGACATGCAGCACTAAACTGGCTCACATGGCCTGCTCCACTGTAAACCCCACACTCCCGATGCGCTGCGCTGATTTGCATCGACTCCAGTGAACAATAAAAAGACAATTTTTTTTAAAGCTCAACAACAACAACAACCAAAAAAAGCAAACACTATTTTTATTTTTTTTAATCTTTATTTTGGTATTATTTAGCTGTAGTAGTTATGGCCACATTTATTTCCAGTAAAACTTTAGAGCTGCTCGCTTTGTCGTAGGTACGGCCTCCACCCAGTTATTTTTCCTTGACTGCAAAATGTAGTTTTTCGTCTCTTTGACAGTCACTTTCCTCCTCTCCGTGACCCCCCCCCCCCCTCTCTCTCTCTCCTCTCTCTCTCTCTCTCCTCTCTCCTCTCTCTCTCTCTACTCTCTCTCTCTCTCTCTCAGAAAAAGCTCCTCTTTTTTGACGTAGGTGTTTTTATGTGTACTTAACTTACGTTGCGCACAGAATCTCCGTTTATTGTCTCCCCCTCAACCCCCCCCCAAAAAACAACAACAACAAACAACAAAAACAAAAAACAACAAAGCAACCCAATATATATGCCATTTAAATAAAACAAGATATGCACTCACACACAAACACACACAACACACACACACACACACACAAACACACACAACAGAGCAACAACACAAAAGCACCAGGTTGCAGTCCGCTCAATAGAAAACTTTTTTTAAACTATCAGCTTTTTTTTCTTTTTTTCTTCTTGTTTGTAGCTGCATTTGGCAGCTGCTGCAATGGAAGTCATTCCGCCAGCAGTAATGGGTCTCGCGTTTCTTTTTACGAACACATTTTCCACAGAAATCTGTTGACGGTAAAACTGATCCCGTGTAAACGTTCAGGACTAGGGCAGAGAAAATACAATGGCAGTAAAAGATGGCTATCATTCCTCAGTCCCATGACGTATATATAGTGGGGGGTGAGGGGGGGGGATACTTTGGTCCAGTGTGTTCTCCAGGCTGGACTGTCTTCAGCTTCTGAGATGATAAGAGTTAATTCAAAAGATAAGTAATAGGACGTTCACAACCCCCTCCCAACCCCCCCCTTCCCCCCCCCCCCCCAAAAAAAAAAAAGTAACCCCCAACACCCCAAAAACCAACCAAGAAAAAACCAAACCAAACAACCCCCACAAACAAAATAGAGTCGAACGTTTAAACAACAAAACAAGAAAAATTAGAAGTCTCCCCCCCCCCCCCCACACACACACACACACAAACACCTCTTTGTAGCCCGCCCCCCCCCCCCCCTCCCCCCGCCCCCTCCTCCTCCCCATCGTTTTGCTGTTTTTGTTCTGCTTTTGGTTTCTTTTGGTTTGTTTTTTAGTTGGAGGGGGGGGGGGGGGGGGGTTAAGTTTTGTTTGGGTTTTTTGTAGGTGTTTTTTTTTTCTTATTTCTTTCTTCTTCTTTTCTTTTTTTTTTTTTTACTGCGTGAGTGTATAGTTATTGGGCTTATTTTATTATCATATGATGCATCCCTAAGGGCGGGGACTGGATATAAAAAGCACATGGGTGCTTATTCATTGTCCTCAAAGTAGAAGAACCTCTCTCTCTCTCTCCTCTCTTCTCCTCTCTCTCTCTCTCCTCTTCTCTCTCTCTCTCTCTCTCTCTCTCTCTCTCTCTCTCTCTCTCTCTTGATGGTGATGATTGATGAGGAGGAGGAGGAGGAGGATAGCGAAGGTGGTAATGGTGTTGTTGATTGCTGCGATTTTATTTTTCAAACAACTTTTATTACTGTTGCAGTTGTTATTGTTATTGTCGATGCGATTATTGTTGTGGTTGTATTGTTGTGTTGTCATGTATTTCATTGTTACTTTTTTACATTTGTTTCCGAAGATTAATGTTGGGGGGTTTTGTCGTCTTCTTTTGTCTGTAAGGGGCAAGTGAATATTTCCCTTTTTTCCCCACAGAGTCATCTTTTTTTCCCTCCTGCCTTTGTTTTTATGTCTGTCTTTATTCTTCTTTTTTTTGTTTTTTTTTTTTGTTTTTTCGTATTTCTTCTTCTTTCTCGAAATTTTTATTCGTTTTATTTCGGCGTTTTTTGTATTGTGTAGGGTTTTTGTGTCTGTTTTTAGTGTGTATATGTGTTTAGTACTTTTTATTGTGATTGTTATGATTCCATTTGCTTAAAATACTTTCTG
>CM054152.1:2180022-2195022 GCA_028751875.1 Rapana venosa
ATGGGTACCTGCCCTCTTTAGGGTCAGGGAAGGTAAAGCAGCGAGGGAGAGGAGATGGGCGCCGCCCTCAATATGCTGGCCCTAGAGAAGTTGAGGTCTCTGACGCCTCGCTCCCCCTACGACCTTGTAGATTATGGGACACCCTTTCCTTTTTATTGTATTGTACTGTTTTGTGTTGTATTTTTTGGTTTTATATACCATTTTCAGACACAGCACATTTCTCGGCGCGAAAGTCGGGCTGTTCTCACTGGGAAAGAGCGCCATGCCACAAGAGCAGCGCCACCCTTTGTTTGTGTTTTATTTTCCAGTGTGTGAATGTATTTGTTTCCCGATGGTAGTTCCTTTCTTTTAACTACATGATTTTGCCAACGACAACTGTCTCGCTGCCTTGGGTTCTTTCACATGCGCTGAATGTGTGTTGTATACCAGACCTCAGTTTATTGTCTCATCCAAAAGACTAGCATTCAGACCCGCATTCAGAGTGCAGCGGGTAGGGGACCATGTTCGGGGACATATGGGGATCGAACCAATACTTTGTGCTGCCCAGACGTGTGCAATACCTCAGGGCCAACGAGCGTTTGAAGAGAACTCTGAACTCTGAACAGTTTCATTGTACTTCGGCCTTGGGCATCAGAGAGAGAGACAATGACAATGACAATGACAAAGGTTTATTGTGATAAGCAAGATGCCCATTCACAAGGGGACAGTGGGAGGGGGGCTGGGCACAAAACACATAATATCAAATACCGAGAACATAACAAATTTCAGCCCAAATAGTCATCATGTCATGGATTCCAGAACATGGTTACGTAGAGATTCAAATCCTTTTTTCATAAGGAATTGTCAAGGTGGAGGAGTTTCCACAAAAACTGTACAAATTCAAAATCAACTTTTTACAACAAACTGGTCTGCGACAAGAAAACAAGGTCACAATGTCTCTTCTTCCTAGGTTTTTTTTCATGGCATGTGCAATTTTACACGGCTAACACGTGACAGATTCGTGACAATCTAGGTGGCATGTAGCCTACAACTATTCTCTCTCTTTCTCTCTCTCACACAAACACACACACACAGACACGCACGCACACACACGCATACGTACACACGCACACACAAACACGCGCACTCACGTTTATACACACACATATACACACATATCTATACACGCATGCATATCCACATATTCAAACACACACATATACGCGCGCGCACACACACACACACACACACACAAACACACACACACATACAGATACACACGCACTCATACATACACACACGTATACGCTCGAACGCAGGCGCACGCACGCGCACGTACGTACACACACACACACACACACACACACACACACACACACATATACACACAACACACACACACACACACACACACACACACACACACACACACACACACACACACTGGTTATCCAAGCAAGAATCGAACTGCGTCCACTATGACATGCATCACATCAAGTCCGGCACTGATACGATCTTTCATTTTCTCCCGGTCAACAGGGCACCACAGCTTCAGTTTCTGATAGACACAGGATTCCTCATTGGTCATCAGCCTGGTGTTTCTTTTCACAAACCAAAACATATCCGGGGTTGTGTCATCAGCAGCAGTCCATTCAAAACGAAAAACAAGATCGTCTGTTTCACATACCATTGTGTCTGGATGCCGTTTACTACTGAACACCTTACTAAAGTCTTGGTTCCTATGCCTGTCCCTTAGCTTTCTCTGCAAAGATCTATCAGTCAGTTTAGCCACATAGTTCTTGATGACGTCGGCACTGGTTCCAACTTGCTGAACTTTTGCCAGAGGATCGTCACAGTCCGAAGTTTCCGTTGTAAACACATGGGCAAGGTCAATGTCACGTTGCACGTCAGCATGCTTTTCGTTCTCGGACTCCTTGACAGCACTTGGTGAATGACGGATTGCACGTGCAGCTTCTTGCGGCAGTGTGTTACTGGCAGAAGGGGGTGTGTCAGTGTGTGATACAGCACAGCTTGTAGGAGGTGTGGGCATAAATAAACATGGTGAATGTTCTTCTGGCATCACACTTTCACTTGCCTCCTGTTCTTCTTGCCTCTGTGCTGTCCTTCTCCTCTCCTCTGTCCTTCTCCTGTCTCTGTCAGTCTGACTGGGAGGCTTCCTGCGGTAGCTGTGGGAGATGGCAGGGGTGTGTTGTTGCGCCATGTTGCTGTTGCTGGCTGGACTGACTTTCAGTCGTAATATGACAACTGTGCTGTCGCCACTTCCACTTATCTTCCAAGAAGTGAGGTGCTGTTCTTGGAGCAGGGCATCCAAAGTGACTTCCAACGTTGTGGGAAGACCGACAACGGGCATGGTGTTGGATGAATAAGTATTTTTGACAAGTTACTTCACAGCAAAAATCATCAGAAGAGAGAGAGAGAGAGAGAGAGAGAGAGAGAGAGAGAGAGAGAGAGAGAGAGAGAGAGTGAGTGAGTGTGTGCAATAATCAAACTGTTATATGGCGTAACATAAATTAATTGGTAGTTGTGGGCATAATCGTTATTGCAAAACGGAAAAAAAACAAAGTTGAAAATAACGGACCAGCCAGGCAAACCGGTGGCCGTAGACCACTCACCAGAAGCAGCCCCGCCCTTCTGGCGCTTTATCCATGAGTTAGGCGTTCTTCCGTCTCCCCCCCCCCCCCCCCCCCCCCCCCCCCCCCCCCCCCCCAACTTCCTCCCCACACAGTTCTTGGTTGTTGGGGTTTTTTGATGTTTAAGGATTTTCTTTTCTTTTCAGGTTTTTTTCTTTTTTCTTTAAAAATTACTTTCTTCCATTTTTTTTTCTACATTTCTTACTCATAAAAGTTTTCTTTGATTTTTTTTTCTTTCTGACGTTCTTGCTTTTATTTTCCCCTTATTTTTCTTTCACCCTGTCTTTCTTTTTTATTCTTTTTTTCTTTTTCCGTTTTCTTTCTCTTTCACTTTCTTCATTACATGATTTATTTCTTTCTTTCTACCCGTGCATTCTTCCTACTTTCTTCCTATTTTCCCTTTTAGCACTAATTGCCATTTTCTCTCCCTCTTCTCTCTCTCTCACTCTCTCATTCTCTCATTGTACTCATATGTATCTTATCTTTTGCTGAGTGCTAATACTGACAAAGGCAGCAACAACAACAACAATCAATAATAATTGGTGTTGAGTACACCGTAAGATTGGGGTTTTTTTGTTTTGCTTTTTTGTTGTTGTTTTTGGGGAGTTGTTGGGTTTTTGTGCTCTTTTTGAATACAATTGTAAATGTAACTTCATGAATTAAATGCAATTGTTTCTACAACAACGACGATGGTGATGATGATGGTGGTGATGATGATGATGGTGGTGGTGGTGGTGGTGTGGTGATTGCTATAGTGATGATCACGATGATAGTGATGGATGGGACCGTGGCGATGATGGTGATGATGACATTGACGATGATAATGATGATGCTGATGTCGATGATGCTGATGATGGCGACGATGATGCTGATGTCGATATGATGATGACGATAATGATGATGCTGATGTTGCTGATAATGATGCTGATGTCGACAACTCTGATGACAAGAATGGTAATGGTGCCGATGGTAACGATGACAGTGATGCTGCTGATGTCGATATGATGATGATGATGATGATGTCGACGACTATGTTGACAATAATGGTAATGGTAGCGATGACAGTGATGCTGCTGATATCGATATGATGATGATGCTGATGACGATGATGATGTCGACGACTATGTTGACAATAATGGTAATGGTGCCGATGGTAACGATGATGACAGTGATGACGATGCTGATGCTGACGATGCTGACGGTGGTGTTGGTGTTTGTGTTTCAGTCACGGGGTCGTGGTACCTGCCGGGGCCTGGTCACGGCCTGATGCCCCCCCCTGCCCACCAGTTCGCCTCTCACCTGGGCCTGCCCAGCCCTGCCTCTGACCGCCTGGCGCTGCGCAATGCCAGACCCTCCCCCTACCCCCCCTACCAGCGCCGCTCCCCGCCCCACAGTCAGTACTCCTCCATGGGTGTGTGGGTGTTCCTGTGTCTGTGTCTGTGTGTTGTGTTGTGTTGTATTGCATTCTATTCTATTACTCTGTGTGTGTGTGTTCGTGTGTGTGTGTGTGTGTGTGTGTGTGTGTGTGTGTGTGTTCGTGTGTGTGTGTGTGTTCGTGTGTGTGTGTGTTCGTGTGTGTGTGTGTGTATTGTATTGCATTCCATTCTATTACTCTGTGTGTGTGTGTGTGTGTGTTCTGTGTGTGTGTGTGTGTGTGTGTTCGTGTGTGTGTGTTCTGTGTGTGTTCGTGTGTGTTCGTGTGTGTTCGTGTGTGTTCGTGTGTGTGTGTGTGTCTGTGTGTGTATTGTATTGCATTCCATTCCATTCTATTACTCTGTGTGTGTTGTGTGTGTGTGTGTGTGTGTTCGTGTGTGTGTGTGTGTGTGTTCGTGTGTGTGTGTGTGTGTGTTCGTGTGTGTGTGTGTGTTCGTGTGTGTGTGTGTGTATTGTATTGCATTCCATTCCATTCTATTACTCTGTGTGTGTGTTCGTGTGTGCGTGTGTGTGTGTGTTCGTGTGTCTGTGTGTGTGTTTGTATTGCATTGCATTCCATTCTATTACTCTGTGTGTTCGTGTTGTGTGTGTGTGTTTCGTGTGTGTGTGTGTGTGTTAGTTAGTTCTTCAGTTTAACGTCCTTCCACCAAAAAGTGATATCAGACGATTTTGTGTGTGTGTGTGTTCGTGTGTGTGTGTGTGTTCGTGTGTGTGTGCGTGCGTGCGTGTGTGTGTTCGTGTGTGTGTGTGTGTGTTCGTGTGTCTGTGTGTGTATTGTATTGCATTCCATTCCATTCTATTACTCTGTGTGTGTGTGGTCTGTGTGTGTGTGTGTGTAAGTGTGTGTGTAAGTGTGTGTGTTCGTGTGTGTGTGTGTGTTCGTGTGTGTGTGTGTGTGTGTGTGTGTGTGTGTGTGTGTGTGTGTGTGTGTGTGTTCGTGTGTGTGTGTGTGTTCGTGTGTGTGTGCGTGCGTGTGTGTGTGTTTTATTGCATTGCATTCCATTCCATTACTCTGTGTGTGTGTTCGTGTGTGTGTGTGTGTGTGTGCGTGTTGTGGTTCGTGTGTGCGTGTGTGCGTGTGTGTGTATTGTATTGCATTCCATTATTCTGTGTGTGTGTATGTGTTTGTGTGTATGTATGTGTGTATTGTATTGCATTCCATTCCATTCTATTACTGTGTGTGTGTGTGTGTGTGTGTGTTGTATTGCATTCCATTCTATTCTATTACTGTGTGTGTGTGTGTTTGGAAGGGAAGGGGGGGGGGGGGCAGGAGAGTGAAGAGGCAGGGGGATGGGGGAGGGGAGAGGGAGGGAGTCGGTAGGGAGGTGTGTGTTGTTGGGATAGGGAAGGGATAGGGAGTGTCTGCTGGAGGGGTTGTGTGTGTGCGTATGGGTATTGTATTGTATTCCATTACTCTGTGTGTGTGTGTGTGAGTGAGTGTATTTGTGTGTGTGTGTGTCTCTCTCTCTCTCACTCTCACTCGCTCTATCTCTCTCTGAGCACATGCAGTTATGCGTGCATGCATGCATGACTCGTGTGCCTGTGTGTGGTGTATAAGTGTGTGAGCGTAAGAGCGCTTGAATACATGTGGCATTTGTATACATACGTGTATATATCTGTTTACACATGTGAGTGCGTATCCACGCGTGCGTTTATATATATATTGTACGTTATTGTCTTCTTCCTCATCTTATTTCTTTCTTTTTTCTTCTTCTTTTTTCTTCTTTGCAATTCTTCTTCTTCTTCTTCTTCTTCTTCTTCTTCTTCTTTCTTCTTCTTCTTCTTTTTCTTCTTCTTCTTCTTCTTCTTCTTCTTCTCCTCTTAGTGTTGTCCTGAATTCTACATCAGGTTCATTACAAAAAAGCCAACGAAACAATACAACACAACACAAAACAAAAAACAAAACAAAACAAAACAAAACAAAACCAAAAAAGAATAGTGTACGCGCGCGCGCGCGCACACACACACACACGTACACACACACACACACACACACATACACACACACACACACACACACACACACACATGGTATCAGTGTCAATCTTCTCCATAGCTGTCAAGCTGTTGTAATGAACATGACTTTCATAGCGTCTCTGGAGAGATGGATACTGTCTGTCATGGTAGGATGTCTTGTCTGCACGGTATACACGCGCAGTCATATCACACATGGCCTTGACCTCCATCATCCCCCCCACCCCACACACACACACATACACACACACACACACACACACACACACACACACACACACACACACACACACACACACACACTCTTCCGGTCCTGAGATTACGACCTCTGATTGGAGCTCGTCGTGACCGGATATGACATCATAGCTTTGGGAAGTTGTTATCCAAGTTTGATGCTAAGGGAAAGCCAGTTATCTTTCCTTTTTCTTCCCTATTGGTGTTTTTTTGTTTGTTTGCTTGCTTGCTTTCTCTCTCTTTTTTATGTTGTTTCTTTCGGGGTTTTTTGCATCCTTCTCCCTGTATCTGTCTCTCTGTCTCTATGTCTGAGTGAGTGGTGTATTCATGGTCTGCTGACCCGGGTTCAAATCTCGTTCAAGAGGATTTTTTCCTTTGGAGTTAACATCAGTGCCGACTCCACTCTAGCTAAAGTCCTTCGGATGAGATCATAAACCGAGGTCCCGTGTGTGAACGCACGCAGGACATCTTGCGCACACGTTAAAACCCGTTCCGCTTTTCGGAAGAGTAGGCCATTGTGTGCCGGTGGGAACGAATGACAAAATTTACAAAACTGCATACACACGGGGACATGATAAAAAACCCACATGTTCCATTATTCTCGAAATGAAAAAAATAAAACAGTAATAATAAAATATCTCTGTGCCTGTGTGTGTTTGTCTCTGCCTGCCTGCCTGTCTGTCTGTCTGTCTGTCTGTGTCTCTCTCTCCTCCCTACCTCTCTCTCTCTCTCTCCCTCCCTCCCTCCCTCCCACCCTCCTCTCTCCCTTCCCCTCTCCCTATCTCCCTCCCTCCCCTCCTCCCCCCCCCCCCCTTTCCCCACCCTTCCACCTTAATTTTTGTTGTTGTTGCTGTAGACATCAGAAGAATATGTTTGGCCAGCCAGTGCTGGGTAAGTGAAGCCTGAAATGAAGCCAAGTCCCTCCTCCCCTGTTGCTATCTGACATAGCACCAGCTCACCACACTGGAGGCCATCGACACTGCACTACACTACACTACGCTACACTAAACTACACTACACTACACTACTTACCACCACTCTACTACACTACGCTATGCTACGCTTACACTACTCTACACTACACTACACCTACCTACGCTACGCTACTCTACACTAACACATACTCTACTCTACTCTACAACTACGCACACTACAACCTGCACTACACTACACTACACTACGCTACGCTACACTACACTGCACTACACTACTCTACACTACACTACATTACACTACACTACACTACTCTACACTACAATACGCTACACTACACTGCACTGCACTACACTACACTACACTACGTTACGATACACTACACTACACTACTCTACACTACACTACACTACGCTACACTACACTACACTACGCTACACTACACTACGCTACGCTACACTACACTACCCTACCCTACCCTACCCTACGCTACGCTACGCTACACTACACTACACTACGCTACACTACGCTACGCTACCCTACCCTACGCTACGCTACACTACACTACGCTACGCTACACTACGCTACGCTACACTACACTACGCTACAATACACTACGCTACACTACACTACACTACATTACGTTACGCTACACTACTACACTACAATACGCTACACTACACTACACTGCACTACACTACTCTACACTACATTACACTACACTACACTAACTACACTACTCTACACTACAAAAACGCTACACTACACTGCACTGCACTACGCTACACTACACTACGCTACACTACACTACGCTACACTACACTACACTACACTACGCTACACTACACTACACTACGCTACACTACACTACACTACACTACGCTACACTACGCAACGCTACACTACACTACGCTACAATACACTACATTACGTTACGCTACACTACACTACGCTACACTACACCACGCTACACTTCTCTACACTGCACTACACTACACTGCACTACACTACGTTACGATACACTACACTACACTACACTACACTACACTACTCTAGCGGTATCTGTCTAGAGGGGAATTCTCTTACACTGCTACTGAATCATTGACAACAAGAGCTAGGTTATACTGGCGAGGTTGTGGGTGTGTGTGCTCGTGTGTGTGTGTTGGGGGATGGGGGGTAGTGTTTTTTTGTGTGTGTTTGTGGTGGGGGATAGTGTGTGTTGTTTTGTAGTGTGGGGGTGGGGGGGGGGGGGTGGCGGTGGGGGGGGGGGGGGTAGGTAGAGTTGTGTATGTGTTTCTTTTATTTTAAACAAATTCTTTTTGTATCTAGGATAATGGAGTGTGTGTAGTGTGTGTGTGTGTGTGTAGTGTGTGTGTGTGTGCGCACGCGCGCGTGTGTGTAGTGTGTGCGTGTGTGTGTAGTATGTGTGTGGTGTGAGCTATAGTGGCGAGGTTAGGGACATCTGTGTATGTGAAGGGGGTGGGTGGGGGACTGGGGAGGACGGGGTGAAAGAGAATATAAGTTGGGTCCCTCTGTCCTGCCGGCCAGCCGGCCGGGCAGGTGAGATAGGCATCAGACTGACCAGTTAATGAGATCAAGGCGTCCCTCAGCCAGCCACTGACTGCTGGTGGCCCCTGACCCAGTACAGTAGGCCCAGTGTATCATAGCTACTCCTCCTATTGTGCTGGCTTCCTATCCTGTCCTGTATGTGTGTGTGTGTGTGTGTGAGAGAGAGAGAGAGAGAGAGAGAGAGAGAGAGAGAGAGAGAGACCCCGACCAACAGAGAGACAGACAGATCGACAGACAGACTGGCCAACAGACAGACCGAGAGACAGTTGGTAAGTGAGCCCTATACACAAACGTATGCCCCGTTTCGTCTAGAAAAGTTAGGCTGTAAGCAACAGGTTTTCTTCACCATTGGAAGAGGTCATGAGATACCTTTTGTTCTGTACACACAAGAAAACTGGGGCCAGCAGAAAATCTGGTGCCTTTCACGGTGTAAAGGGTTGACAGAAAAACGGAAACGGCAGAATGTGAAGGTAGAAAGAAAACGGAACGTAAGGGAAGGTCAAAGTAGGAGACAACATAATAAAACTCAAGAGTAAGACAGAAAACAGGAAGTAACATAACATAAGGTAAGACAGAAAACAGGAAGTAACATAACATAAGGTAACACAGAAAACAGGAAGTAACATAACATAAGGTAAGACAGAAAACAGGAAGTAACATAACATAAGGTAAGACAGAAAACAGGAAGTAACATAACATAAGGTAAGACAGAAAACAGGAAGTAACATAACATAAGGTAAGACAGAAAACAGGAAGTAACACAACAGAAAGGAAAACAGAAGTAACGTACAGAAAAGACAGAAAACAGAAAGTAACATAAAGGAAACAGAAAACAAAAGTAACATAAAAGGAAGACAGAAAACAGGAAGTAACATACATAAAGAAAAACAGAAAACAGGATGTGACATAACATAAAAAACAGAAAACAGGAAGTAATATAACATAAAGGAAAACAAGAAACAGCATAATATCAAGGAATACAGTAAACAAGAAATAGCAAAACATAAGAAAACAGGCAGGTGGGGGGGGGGGGGGGGGGGGGGGGGGGGGGGGGGGGGGGGGGGGGGGGGGGGGGGGGGGGGACCAGCTAAAATACAGGCTACACTTCACCTTCAGTTTCCGAGTCATGTGATATCTTTATAAAAGTGCTACTCAAAAAAAATTTCTGCTGATTTTCACAGATTTTTTACAGTATCAAAACTGCACTGTGGACTTGTTTTGGGGATTGAGGACACAGAGCAATACCAGGTAGTCACAAGAAAGTTGGAAATGATCATCAAATGAGGATTGCTTGTGTTCCTACAGTGCTGACCCTGCGCATGCATATTGCGGTTAGGAAGCTAGCAGACGACTAAGGACTCTGATTCTGATGTGGTACCATGTTTGCTGGTAAAAATTAATAAAATAAAAATTTCAAACTTACCAAATTTGTGTAAAATTACATGAGTTTTGAGTCGGAGGTTATTAGTCTTTCAAAAAAGTGAAGGGGTGGTGGGTGTGGGCGGGTTGTATCCAAAAAAAAATTCTATGGTGCCATGGGGTGTGGATACAAGAGTGATAGTTATAGGAAAACAGAAACAAAAGTGGACAAAAAATAGAGCTGGTGTGCAGCCCATAGCGCCCCATTTGTGGCAACACTCTCCCCTGGGGGTGGGAGAGAGCATCCGGAATTTGACACCTAGGAATCAGCTGTGACTGTGATCACAGTCAGGCTATAGGATAAAGTTATGATAAAACCATACCAAATGCCCTAGCTAGAAAAAGTGCTGTGATTTGCGGGTCGTCTGTGTGTGTGTGAGGGTGGGGAGAGAGAGAGAGAGATTTAGAATAATTATTTTATGGTCTTAAAAGTCATGTAAGTCTTATTTGACACAAAGAAAACGTCATTTTATGGTCAGTTTGGTGTGTGTCAAGTCAAGTCAATTTTTATTTATTTCAAGATGGTACATTGAATAAACATCATTTGCTTTTTCTCATCAAGCCATCTCTCTAGGAACAAAAAGAAACTTGATCAATATTATCTAACTACATTATTACCATAAAACGATAATAATAAAACTAACTCCAAAAGAAAAATAGAAACAGAGAAAAAAAAAGAAGAAAGAAAACACGCACAACGCACACGCACACACTAAAACGCGACCAAAATCTCAAAAACTGATCAATAACGAAAATGCCCCCCCCCCCCCCCCCCCCCCCCCCCCAAGAAAAATACACTGCATAATTCGTACACACATACACGCGCGCACACACACACACACACACATGCAACACAATATAACACAAACACAACCCAACACAACGCGCACACACAAAAATTCATACACATACTCACGTACATACACGCGCACATTTGTACTCACTTAGATATGGATTACAAGAAAATGAGAGAAAAAAGTCAAATATCAAACAAAATATATAAGGTTACAATGTTACCCGTTTCATTGGCATACTTTATAATTAATGACAACCAACACACAAAAAGCCAAAAAACTAAAAGAATCAAACAAGGAAACAAACGGAACAACCCCACCCCACCCCACCCCCCCCAAAAAAAAAGAAGAAGAAAGAGGGGGGGGGGGGGGAGACAATAAACAAAAACATCAACGTGTGTGTGTGTGCGTGCGTGAGTGCGTGCGTGTGTGTGTGCGTGTAAGTCAGAATCAAATTCAAATTTGTATTTGCAGATAGTACAGTAAATAGGCAAATCAAATGGGTGGGTTTTGTCATCAAGCCATCCATCAACACTTATTAAACATGAACGCAAACTGTGGTTATACCATCAATATATGATACGATTAACATGGAAGCGATTTGTGGTTATACCATCATTACTGATAAGAATAACAATAGTAAGATCAATACTTATAATAATTAAAATGATTTGAGTAACTGTGTGAGTGTGTGTGCGCGCGCGAGCGAGCCACGGGCGTGTGCGTGTAAATAACTGTGTATGTTTCCTTCTCTCTCTTTTCTTCTCCTCTGTCTTCTCTTATTTTGATAGAAAGCTGACCAACAACCCCATCCCTCCTTGGAATGTGAATTGGTGTCTGGAGGAGGGGAGGGACAAGGGGGTAGGGTAGTAGGGGTCAGGCCCCAGACTCCTGTGACTGACAAGGGTGGAGTAGATAGCATCAGTAGTCCGGGTGGGGGTGGGGGGGGGGGGGACCTGGGCGATCCACCCGTGTCCAGTTCACCTTGTATTGGGGTGGCCTGGGTGGCTGGGAATCAAAGACTGTGTGGACTGAACTGTACTGTACTGTACTGTACCACGCTATGGCTATCTACCTGTGTTGTCTGTGTCTGTTCTCTTTTAATAAGTGATCGGACAACATTTTGGCTATTTTGAGAGGGAAATTTGGGGACCGGGGAGGGGTGGGGGTGTGAGAGAGGGGGCGGGTGGGAAGGATGGAGATGGGAGGGGGGGGGAGATGGAAGGAGAGAGAGAGAGGAGAGAAGAGAGAGAGAGAGAGAGAGAGAGAGAGAGAGAGAGAGAGATGAAAGTAGAAATAGTGGGTACAAAAACTATTTTTGAAGAAACATTTTCTGTTTGTAGTAGATATGCAGTTGTTTTTTTTAAATGTCAAGCATACTCTCTCTCTCCTCTCTCTCCCCACACACACTCTATACCACGCGCGCGCGCACACACACACACGCAAGAAGAGATGGAGAGAGAGGAGAGAGAAAGCGCAATATAGGACTTTCTCTCTGATGCCAAGTTAAAGTGCAACATTTTTTTTAGGGGTGAGGGGGGGGGGGGGGGCGTGAGGGGTGGAACATTGGATATGCCTAAAAAAAACAACCACCACAAAACAACCACAAGTCCCTGGAAATAGCTCCATCCCCACCCCATCCCCCATGTTGTGGCAATCATGTCAGAGAAAACTCAACCCTGGATTATCTCACCACTCGTCAGAAATGTTCCACCAAGGGCGGACTGATAACAGGCAGCTGTCAGTTGATGCATGCACGTGGCAGGTGGTCAGTGCTTTACCGGTAACACACCCACCATCCACACAGACGTAGGTTGCATGTTCGATTCTTGTCCCAGTACGGATTTTCTCCTCGTACATTTGACCATCAGTGGTGGTCAGGGTGCTAGTCTTTTGGATAAGACAGTATGCAGCATACAACTTTTTTCTCATGAGTGAAAAATGTTTATCCTATTTTTCCTCACAAGTGCAAACTGTTTATCTTCTTTTCTGTACAGTGTTAACTGTTTATCTTTTTTTTATATCCACGAATGCAAACTGTTTATCTTCTTTTTTCATACTAGTGCAAAAACTGTTTATTTTTTTCCGTACTAGCTCAAACTGTTTATCCTATTTTTTCCATACTAGTCCAAACTGTTTATCCTTTTTTCATTACAAGTGCCAACGATTTATCTTCTTTTCTGTACAAGTGCAAACGGTTTATCTTGTTTTTCCACATAAGTGCAAACGGTTTATCGGTTTATCTTGTTTTTCCACATAAGTGCAAACGGTTTATCTTGTTTTTCCACATAAGCGCAAACGGTTTATCTTGTTTTTCCACATAAGCGCAAATGGTTTATCTTGTTTTTCCACATAAGTGCAAACGGTTTATCGGTTTATCTTGTTTTTCCACATAAGCGCAAACGGTTTATCTTGTTTTTCCACATAAGCGCAAACGGTTTATCTTGTTTTTCCACATAAGCGCAAACGGTTTATCTTGTTTTTCCACATAAGTGCAAACGGTTTATCTTGTTTATCCACATAAGTGCAAACGGTTTATCTTGTTTTTCCACATAAGTGCAAACGGTTTGTCTTGTTTTCCACATAAGTGCAAACGGTTTATCTTGTTTTCCCACATAAGTGCAAACGGTTTATCTTGTTTTTCCCACGCCTACAGACTGTCGATCTTCTTTGTTCTCACGACTGCAATCTGTTTTTATTTTTTCCTACGAGAGCAAAACTCACACCACATAGCAATCACACGCACACATTACTCGTTCCACACACACAACGCAAGCCACGACGCACACACACACACACACACACACACACACACACACACACACACAGACACACACTCACACACAAGCCACACACACTTACACTCACTCACACACACACCTACACACACAAGCACGCACACACACACTCACACACACAGACACACACATTCACACACACACTCACTCACTCACACAACACACTCACTCACAACTACTCACACACAGACACACACACATTCACACACACACACTCACTCACTCACACAACACTCACACACATTCACACACACATTCACACACACACACACACACGCACACTCACACACATTCACCACACATTCACACACATTCACACAACACATTCACACAGACACCACACCACACACACACACACACACACACACACACACACACACACACACTATTCATAGCAAATATGCCTGACGGAGGGTATAGCACGTTCAGAAGGATGAGGGGAGAGAGGAAACGGAGGAGGAGGAGGAGGGGGGGGGGGAGGGGGGTGATAGAGAGTAAGTACGTGTGAAAAAATTGAAAAAAAATGTGGGAGAGGCAAACTCTGTGTGTGTGTTCGTGTGTGTGTACATGTGTGTGTACGTGTGTGTGTGTGTGTGTGTGTGTGTGTGTTGTGTGTGTGTGTGTGTGTGTGTGTGTGTGTGTGAACGCAAGCGCGCGCATGTATGTGTGTAGGTATGTGGGTGTAAGACATAAGGGGATAGTATATAGTTATGTGAGATTGTACGCACATGTCTGTGTGTGAATGTGTGTGTGCGCGCGCGCGTACGTGTGCGCGCGCATATGTATGTATGTATGTAGGTGTGTGTGTATGCGCGCACACACATATGTGTATGCGCGTACGCGAGCGAGCGACAGAGAAAAACTAAGAAAGAGAGAGAGGGGTGGGTGGGTGGAACCACGACAGGCGGAGTAGTAAGATGCTGTGTAGCTGAAGAGTGTTACCCCAAGTCGCCACTGACCATTTTACTCTGTCACTCCCCTCCTCATCCACACTCCATCACCAACTCCTCCTCCCTCCCTCCCCCCACCCACCCACCCACCCTCTTAGAAAAGAAGAAGAAGACCCACTCAAAAAACCTAAACTAAAAAACAATCCCTCCAAAAGCCCTCTTCTTTTGTCTTGCCTGTATGTAACCTTTCGTGCAGCCCGCCCAGAGAGAAAGGCCATTGGGACACACAGAGAGACGGAGACAGACAGAGAGACAGAGACAGACA
>CM054152.1:2200022-2212522 GCA_028751875.1 Rapana venosa
CATGTCATGTCATGACCTGTTCGTGCTTACGCTGCAGAAAACGGCAAAGTTGTCATCAGCCAATCACGTGGCTGCTAATTAGCATAACAATCACGTGACTGCAACAGGTGGTCAAGGAGAGGGGTGGGTGGGGGGGGGGGGGGGGGGCTCAGGTGGATAAAGGGTCAGGTGTGCAAAATCTCATCATGGTAATCTCAGAGTTCTAGCCGAGGAACAGGGAAACTGTTTTGTAGGGATAATAATACTGATACATGGAATTTATATAGCGCTATATCTTGCAGGGGTAATTATACGGAAGGATTCTGGCACTCACCGGCTGGTTTGCATCAACTTGTACCTGAGTGATTTGTTTTAAACACTCCCCCTCCCATACTTGAGCAATGGAGGAAGGGGGTAGATTGTACGTCTGTTGTGCTTAAAACAAATAGATAACACAGAAGAAGTGTGTGTGTTGGGGAAGGGGGGCGGGGGGGAGGCAGACAGATAAAAAGAAAAAAAACGAAAGACGGTGACAGTCTGAACTAGCCACTTCTGCCGTTGGTGTTTTAACTTTAGATGGTTGAAACAGAATTTGGGGTTCAAAGTAATCTGTAGCTCGATGCCTTTCCCCTGCTGCTATCATTGTCGTCTACTTATGTTGTGTATGTATTGAATAAACCATGTCTGAACCAAACACAATTGTATCAAAGAAAGAAGGCGCCATAAAGCCACACCCGTCACCTCGACAGGACAAGAAGAATACATTTACTAGTCCTGTCATAATGCATAATTATACACTCATTGAGATGGATTACCTCACAATGCATACACTACGGTCTTCCCGCTTCCTCCTCCCCCCACTCTCCGTGCCCTCCCACTCCCACACCCCCATAGGGATGCTGAGGGCTTGCCCGTGTGAATGGCACCCCCCACATTAATTTAGGAAATTCTGTGATGGGAATTCTCTCTTTTCTATCCCTCTCTTTGTTTCTGCCTTGTTCCTTTTCTTTCTGTCACCTCCTTCTTGTCTATTTTCTGCCTTCATTTTCATTTCATTTCATTTTTTCATTTATGCCACTTTAAGTCACGAGATTTCTCTGCGTAAAATTCGGGCTGCTCTCCCTGGGGAGAGCGCGTCGCCACAAGAACAGCGCCACCTTTTTGTTGTTGTCTGCAACTGTATTTGTTTCCCTATCAGAGTGGCTTTTTTCTAAGAATTTTGCCAGGAACAACTCTCTTGTTGCCGTGGGTTCTTTTACGTACGCTGAATAATTTTGTGTAGCACACGGGACCTCGGTTTATCGTCTCATCCGAAATACTAGCGCCCAAACCACAACTCATGGTCTAATGGATGGGGGAAAAGTTTCGGGCCCAAACGGGATTCGAACCACCACACACTTCCGACCCGGACTTTTCGCTTTCTCGACAGGCGCGTTACCTCTAGACCACAGCCTTCTTGGTCCATTCTCCTGCCTTTTGTCCAGGAAGACTTAAAAGACTTTTTCCTACGCCGAAGTTGGATGTTCTGGGCCTGACTTGAAAGGCGCTTAACGGCAGCTTGACGCATTTTCGCTTATATGACAGACAACAAGGAATAATCCCGCCATGATACACATACACTCTCTGTGACAGAGGACTTCTAATTCATACACTTCTTGTTTTCAATTGAGAAATGATCGCAATCTGGATTGCTAATGATTTGGATGGTTTTGTCAAGGCTTTTCCATGTACCCATGTAGGTTTGGGTGTTTCCTTTTTAAAAAATAAAGAAATAAAGTTTGACTTTCAACTAATGCATATATTAAATATTACTGATCATCCGATTGGGGACGGGATAGCTCAGTGGTCAGAGCACTTGCTTTCTCCCAGCTAAGGTTAAGTAGCATCGATCGTGGTTACCAATTGGATGGGTGACCGTTTGTGCGCCTTGGCTTCAGTACAGTCCCCCAGTTCACCCAGCTGTAAATGGGTACCTGCCCTCTTTAGGGTCAGGGAAGATAAAGCAGCGAGAGAGAGGAGATGGGCGCCGCCCTCAATACGCTGGCCTCTGGAGAAGTTGAGGTCTCTGACGCCTCCCTCCCCTGCGACCACACAGGTGATGGGACACATTTACCTTTACGATTGTTCACACAGAGCGCCGTCGAAGTGTTCATAACTTTGAGCGCTTCGATTTGTTTACTTTGTAAGATTCAGCGCTCTTAAGCAATTCATTATTATTATTATTATTTCGTTATTATTCATCATCATCAGTTTATATTATCATCGTATTATTATGTTATTTTATATTTTATGATCATCATCATCATTATTATTATCGTTATAATCATCATCATATTCATCATCATCATTATATCGTTATCCTTACTATGACTACTGTTATAATAACTGTTATCATCATCACTAACACTGGTTTGTTGGTGTGTGTTCGTCTCTCTGTGTGTGCAGGCAGCAACTTTTCGCGGGACATGAGCAACCTGTCCATGTTCAACCTGCCCGAGCAGTGGCCCAACATGGCGGGCATGGGCACGCAGGCCCTGCTGGGCGGGGGGGCTACGGGCGGCGTGGGCATGGGCCACCAGTCGATGGGCGGCCAGTACCCGGGCGTGTGGATGCCCTCGGCCGTCAGCAACCTCAGCAACGTCAGCCAGAGCTGCGCCATGCCCTACCTGAGGTCGGCGGGGGGGCACGGGGGGTACTCGCTGCCCCCCGTCACCGCCCCGCCCTCCGTGTCCTCCCCGAGCGGGGGGCTGGGGGCGGCGCTGCCCACGGCGGGGGGGGCGGGGTCCAGGGTCAGTGTGACCAGCCCTACGACCTGGGGCCTACACCTCGCCTGCCCGCGACCAGGGCCGCCCTGCTGCCCCCCCTGCCTGGGGGCCGCTGACCCCGCCCCCCTTATGATGGTGACCCCCCCCCCCCCATTCCCACCCCCCCCCATCCCTCCCCATCCATCCCCTCCTGGACAGCAGGCCAGCCAGCCGACAGCCCCTGCATGGACAGTGAAGTGGAGAGGAGCAAAGTACATGAACAGAAAGGAAAATAGAAAATAGACAGACAGACAGACAGCAAGCAAGAAGAGAAGCTTAGGTGGAGGAGGTAGGGAGGGTTAGCACGGGCAGGGCAGGGCAGGGCAGGGCAGGGTACAGCACAGCACGGGCCAATGTTTTGTTTACCTCATCAAACTCCTGGGTGATTCCAGCCTGCAAGTGTGCGCTGATGATGGTGATGAGGATGAAGGTGGGTGTGGGCGGTTGTGTGTGGACGGACGGGTGGATGGCTACAAGTTGCCAAGTGCAGTATCCACCCCACTACCCTGTGTCTCGGGTGGATCGATAGTGGCAGACTGGGCGTGCTTGCTTTGGTGGGAGAGGCAGGCAGGAGGGATGGCACGGAAGGGGACAGGCACTGTGTGCACTGCCTATTTGACCAGCCAACACTGGAGAGAGAGAGCGAGAGAGAAAGAGTAGCAACAGTGATGATGATGATGGGATGTAGACAGTTGTCGTTGTTGTTGCAGCGCGGCCCGGCCCGGGACCCTGGATAGCCAGGGAGGAGGCAGGCCGCGCCCGGGAATCTGTGTATCGATGTGCAAAGCCTTGCTAGCCTCTGTGTGTGTGTATGGTGCCAGTGTGGTGGGTGGGGTCGTTGCTGCACAAGTTGAGCTGTACTGTACTGTACTGTACTCCACTGTACTGTACTGTACTGTACTCCACTGTACTGTACTGTCTTGTAGTGGCACTAACGCTGGCTGAAGTGTCGTCTGCTGCTTCAGTGTGTCACGTAAGTGGTGGCTTTCCACTACCATGGTTTTCAAAAGAGAAAAGAAACATTTACTGTGTTTGGGGGTTGCTTTTTTGCTGCATGTGTATGTAGCGTGTGTGTGTGTCGTGTGTGTAGTGTGTGTGTGTAGTGTGTGGTGTGTGTGTGTGTGTGTATGTGTCGCACGAGCGTTGGTAACTATGTTGGATAATGTGTTACGCCCCGAGGGCGTTTGCGAATACGAAACGCAAAAAAAAAATGAACAAAATATTATGTCATGTTTTGTGTAAACCAAAATTTTATTGCATTTTTTTTCATTTTAAACAAAGGACTTGTGTGTACATAACCGTACACAGAAATTGTACGAAAGATGATAATTATTGACAGCTAAAATGTTTATTTGATTGTCTTCTTTCATTGATTTTGTTGTGAGTGTTTCCATCATATTTAAGAGGTGTGAATTTCCCGGCCCTGAGCAGCCACCTACGTTCCATTTGACGACTTGGGTCCTTTGTGTTGATGCTGAACATACGTACTGACTGCAAGCTCGTTGATTCTTCGGAAATTGTCCCAGACCGTTGCCATAATGACGTCATTCCTGATAGATTGTTTATTATCATTGTCCCAATTAAACCAAAGAATTCCATTTTGTTGACTTTAAACATTTTTTTTGGGTTTGGATTTTTTTTGGTATCAAGACTGTTCATTCATTCCATCTCACTACAAGAGAAGGGGGAATAGTTATTAGGAGTGGATCGATGATTAATCAGTGATAGGTTTCCTTGCTGCATCTAGCATCTGTCAGAAAAAGGGGAGTGTGTGTGGGGGGGGGGGGGGAGATTAAAGATAGATTTTCTTGTTTTGCTATATATAAAAAAAATACTGAAAAGTTGTATCAGGTTTTAAGGTTTTGATTGTCAGAAACACATGATTCGACTGCTCATGAATAAACACATACAAAAATAGGAAGAAAAACAAGCAAGTTTATCACACACACACACACACACACACACACACAACACACATCACACACATCTCGAAATAAAAGAATAAATGCACACACACACACACACACACCATGAAGCAAAACAAGGCAACATTGGTATATCTGGCACAGAAAATACATGCACCTTAAAAGGGTGGGTGGAAAGGGGTTGAACTAGCTATGACGTAATACATTGCAAGTGCACGTAAAACAAATTCACAGAAAAAGGAAGCAAACCAAACAAGCAACACCTCCAAAACCGCAACAATTAAATACAAACATATTAACACGAAACCCAACAATGAATCCCCCCCCCCCCTCCCAACAAAAAGCCCAAATAAACAAACAAAATTTTAAAAAATTCAAACCTCCTTTTCTCAGGACAGGCTAAACCACTGACGTGTCAATAACGCTATTTTCAGTCATGCATCGAGGTTTTTTACCTTCGCCTTGTTGATATCATTTCATCTTTTATTCTTCTTATGTTTTCATTTTGTTCCTTTTGAAAAATTTCTGTTTTCTTTCTGTCTAGGGTGGTGTTTTTGTGTTGTTGTTGATTTTTTTCTGTTCTTTTTCTATCAGTCGTTTTGTTCATTATTTTCTTTCTTCTTTCTATCCAGTGTTTTGTTCATTTTTTTTCTTTTCTTTTTTCTTTCTATCCAGTCGTTTTGTTCATTCTTTTTCCTTTTCTTTTTTCTTTTATCTTTCGTTTTGTTCATTTTTTTCTTTTCTCTTCTTCTTTCTATCTTTTGTTTTGTTCATTATTTTTTCTTTTCTCTTTTTCTTTTATCTTTTTTTTGTTCATTATTTTTTTTTATCTTTCTTTTTTCTCTGTTGTTTTGTTCATTATTTTTCTCTTTTCTTTTTCTCTCTATCTTGTTGTTTTGTTCATTATTTTTCTTTTCTCTTTCTCCTTTCTATCTGTTGTTTTGTTCATTATTTTCTTTTCTCTTTCCTTCTTTTCTATCTTGTTGTTTTGTTCATTATTTTTCTTTTCTCTTTCCTCTTTCTATCTAGTTGTTTTGTTTATTATTTTTCTTTTCTCTTTCCTCTTTCTATCTTGTTATTTTGTTCATTATTTTTCTTTTCTCTTTCTTGTTTCTATCTGTTGTTTTGTTCATTATTTTTCTTTTCTTTCTTTTTTCTGTCTTCTTTCTATCTGTTGTTTTGTTCATTATTTTTCTTTCTTTCTTTTTTTCTGTCTTCTTTCTATCTTGTTGTTTTGTATTATTTTTTCTTTTCTCTTTCTTTTTTCTATCTAGTTGTTTTGTTCATGTTTTTTTTCCTCTTTTTTCTTTATATCTTTTAGTTTTGTTCATTTTTTTCTTTTCTTTCGTCTTTCTATCTCGTTGTTTTGTTCATTATTTTCCCCCCTTCATCTCTCCAACTTTTCATTTTCAATTTTGTTTTCTTTTTAAGGGTAGCATCGTATCATAAGTTCTGCTTTTAGCAGTGGTTTCATCTCTAATTAATTTTCTCTTTCTGTCTTTGTGTAATGTTACTGTAGTCTGTTAGAGAAAATAATGAGCAATACAGAGTTGACGGTTACATGCTTACTTTTTTCCTGCTACGTATGATTCTGAACAACCCTGCTTGCCTCGAGTTTTGTTTGGGTTTTGGGGTTTTTTTGTGGGGGTTTTTGTTTTTTTGGTTTTTGTGTTTTTGTGCTTTTGTTTGTTTGTTTGTTGTTTTTCTTTGGGGGGTAAGGGGGAGTGTTAAGAGAGAAGGTTGCCAGTGGTTGACTGTTGTTCCAGGTGTAACGCTACATTCTCCATTCATTCAGCTGTAGAGCGAGTTCTTGTGTCTTGTTAACACTTGTTGGTGTTCCCTGTGAAAATCGGTCCTCCATATCTAAGTTAGGGAAAAGCGTCGCCACGGTACAGTGCCACGCTTTCCGTGTTTAGGAAGTGTTTGGATTGTGGATGTTGTAGTTTCCTTTTTTCTACCGAAGATCAGGATTTGGTTGCCTGAGGGTTTTGTTTGTTGTTTGTTTGTTTTTATTCAGCGCATGCGCCGGTTCTGGAATGTTTCCGTGACCGAAAAGATACAACATTGTTTTGAACAAAGTACAAACAAGGATTTTGTTTTTGTTTTGCTTTTTAACTGAGCATTTATCACCAAAGATAAGCATCTTAAGCAATCGATATCACACACACACACACACACACACACACACACACGCACACACACACACACACACACACACACACACACACACACACACACACACGCGCGTATGCATTATTAGTGATGTTAGACTTTGAATAAGTTGAGATGTTCCTAATTGTAACATTCCTTTATTGCAACAAAAGAAACCCTAATTGCCTGATACAACTAAAATACTGATGGGAGGAGAGAGAGAGAGAGAGAGAGAGAGGAGGAGATGGAGAGGAGAGAAGAGAGAGAGAGAGAAGAGAGAATCAGAAACTCAGAAATTTAATGTATCTCAGCCTTAGGCCATAATACATGGTTGGCATAGAAGAGAGAGAGAGAGGAAGGGGAGAGAGAGGAAGGGGAGAGAAAGAGAGGTGGCAATATAACTAAGCCTGACCTATTTCAAAAGAAGCTTTACCTAATTATTTTTTTGTCCAATTATTGCAACATCATGAACAGCATTGAATAGGATAGGTTTTTTTCAGACAATTTCAGGAAAGAAGAAATACTAACTGTAGATGACAATTAATAATGTGTTGTATTGTTTTGTACTGTACTGTGTATTGTACTGTATAATTATATATCGAGTTGTATTGTACTGCGTGTGCTGTGCTGTGCTGTGTTACATTGTTTTGTATGACAATGTATTATGTTGTGTTGTATTGCATGGCATTGTATTGTATTGTAGTCACAGTAGTTTGATGTCTCTGGAAGTTGGCCTGCTTTCCTGGTAAGGAAAACAGTGTGTCGCCAAAGTTTAGTGTCTCTTCTGCAGTAGTTTCAACATCTGTTTCCGACAAGGGCTCATGAGTATTGTTCCAGTGTCCAGAATGGAAAGAAGAAGACCAGCCACAAACTGACTTTTTATCAATAATAAAAAAAATTAAAAAGATAAAAATACGATCTTCTTGGATATAGTTCAGTAAAAGGGTCTTATACACTAAATACATTCCTGGACCAGCAATCTGGCGATTCAGTTTCCAAGTGTCGACATTTCTCGCTGCGCATGCGTAAGGATAGTACGCTTCCTGACTGGATGCGTTCTTCTGAGGATGCGTAGGGTGTGCGTATTTCCAGCATGGCAGCTTGATACGTATAGTGTTGGTCTCTAAAACTGCTAGACTAAATATATAAATAGGATCAAACTCTTGTGGTAGCACTTCTAGACCAGCTGTTGGAATATAATCACGCGCCCACACACAACTTAAATATGATGCCGTTTATCTTCCTTTTTTTCTTATCATTGATTTAATATTTGCTCATTACAGAGTGGTTTAGACACGCATGTATTCATACTAAAACAATGAAAAGAAAAAACAAACAGATGTAACCTATTCGCTGTTGCTACACGGTTGTAGCCTGTTGTTGATGTTGGGGATGACCGAACCCATTCATGAAAATAATGTTTTACCTTTATTCAAAAATTGTGTTGATCATGAATACACTGTCCTTGAATTATTGTAAAATTATGTTTCAAAGAAAACTATTCCTTTTTCTGATCCAACCTAAACTAATGAATCTGTTGAAAGACGAAGGGGACGGGGGATTATCACAAATTACATACCCTGGAATGGTAGAGTGGACATAATTTTAGCAATAAATAATTGTGAAATAGGCTATTGCAGAAAAAAGCATGGGGCATATCTCGAACAGTATCATATTTTGCTTTTGTATTTGTCTCGTTTTTAGAGTCAAATCATTCAGGATGAACTGATCGGAACAGTCTGTACTGCTTGTCATAAGTATTCTGAAAATAGCTGTGTTCTGACAATACAAGCACACATTGTAAACAATCACTCAGTTTGTTTTTTCAACAAGTAAGCAAATGCGGTTTCAGATATATCTTTTGCTTTGGGTTTTTTTTTAAATTCATATTCAACAAAATATCATTAGTACTGGTTTTTTCATTTGTCGCAACTTTGGTCAAACTGAGGGCTGTTGTTGAGGGCAAAGGTTAAAAAACAAACCATCTTTCAGAACTGAAAACACTCCCAAGTGGTTAGAGGGACATGTATTTGATGTCGTAATAAAGACAGTAGGCTGTTAGCAGTTTTCAGAAGTGAAAACACTCCGAAGTGGTCAGAGGGACATGTGTTTGATGTCATACTAAAGACAGTAGGCTGTTAGCAGTTCCCTGCGCCATGCCAGTAACTGACCCTTACTTTCAAGTAATCTTCAACATTTTCGTTGTCCTGTTTGTGCTGAGAGAGAGAGAGAGAGAGAAGAAGAGGAGAGAGAGAGAGAGAGAGAGAGGAGAGAGAGCGAGAGAGAGAGAGAGAGAGAGGATGGGAAAAGCCTGACTTGAAAGCTGTGCTTGTCTCGCTACGACCTGTGATCTCTTTGCAATGCAGGCTGTAGGTCGGTGATAGCACAGGCTAAAAATAAGCCTGTCAATTGCCATGTTTCCATTTACATCCACATTGTGTGTGTGTGTGTGTGTGTGTGTGTGTGTGTGTGTGTGTGTGTGTGTGTGTGTGTGTGTGTGTGTGCGTTGGCGGTTAGGAGAATTGGGAAAAAATCTATTTTATATTTTTAATTCTCCTTTTAATATTTTTCTAAAGCTTTGAGTTTGCTGTGTTCAAAGACTTATTTTTAGATGACATTAGAAGTAGGGTGAATTGCGGGGTGTTGTTTTTTTTCAAAATATAGGGTAAAATTATGTTTTAGTAATGTTGTCTGTTGTTTGATTTTAATAAACGTAGCTGAATCACATACAGATAGATCTATCCGCTGCTAGGCAAACTTGTCTTAAGTTTAACCAACATAGAGGCATTTTTATAGTCCGTGTATGAGAGAGAGAGTGAGAGAGAGAGAGAGAAGAGAGAGAGAGAGAGAGAGAGAGAGAGAGAGAGAAGAGAGAGAGAGAGAGAGAGAGAGAGAGAGAGAGAGAGAGAGAGATTGAAATGGTTGTAATTTTTAGGAAAAATCTTAAGAGTTTTATTCGATGGAATAAGGAGTTCCTCCCCCCACCCTTACTTTTTTTTTAAACAGTTGAAAATTAATGGAAAGTAAAGGGGCATTAAAATGGAAAATTAATGGAAAGTAAAGGGGCATTAAAATGGGAGTCATAGGAGAAGTTTGTTTATTTCACTATAACTATAAACAAACAAGCAAACAAACAAACGAAGCCACAGCCAGATTGGTATCATTATTCTAAAGAAGCGGGAGCCATGGTGTCCTTCACAGGATAATGCATAGCACTCCATTCTGTCTTGCAGTTCGGCTGGATTATTTAATCGTTGTGTAACGTGATGTCCACCACAGGCCACAAACCCCAGACTAGAGCCGTAACATGAAGGAAGCAGTGACAAGACTACCACAGTGTTGTCATAGCATGACAGGGTTATGTCTCTGACATGTCACAATGCTGTCAATGTGTATTAAGACTTCATAATTGTTCTGGTGATGGAATGTCATGACATGTTTTCAATATGGTCTTGTAACTCATATTGACAGCAGACTGGCACGTCGCAAATTTGTTAATGTCACAACATTGTTAATAAATATTATTTGTAACTTGACGCATTTCAATATTGATCAATAATAACACCGACACAGTGAACCAATGATGGCTTGCGGCAGATTTCTCTAACACCAAAATGTACTGTCGTACACCGTTTCAAAAGAAATGCAGAGCGTGTGGATTTCCCCCAATAGATCTATTAAAATCTTAAGAGAGGCGGAAAGGTGGTTTGTCTCAGTGAGAATCAACCCACTTGTCTGTCTTCTCTAACAAAATACCAAAAGAAGTAATAACATTTTGTACAGTAAGTTGACCAAAAATGTACATGGCCCGCCATGCAACACCACCGGAAGTTAGTCGTCACGATCACGTGATCAGCTAGACAGTAGTGCAAATGGCGGTAAAGCATTGCACATTCTAACCTGAGTTGTGATCTTACCAGTCTTCTTATACCAGACCTCTCTTCTTTTCATCGTTGAAGGATTTTCTTATTAATTAGTTTTTATTCTTGTTATGATCAGACAGGACGAACCACATATAAACGAGTGTTTAAACAATTGTGGAAGATTCGGAAAAAAGGCAAGCAATGAGTTTCAGATTGTTTTCGGAAAGAATAGTGTTTGAGGATATTTGAACACTGGACTATCAAGAAAATGTCTGGAAAATTCGCTCTCTTTTTCATAATCGCTTTTTGTTTTCGGTGCTGGGTACAATGACTTTGTTTCTGTGTTTTGCTGATCCAGTTGCTAGTTAAGGGCTGGTTAGATGCCCTTGACTCAGTTTACCAACAGAGTTTTTATCTTGTAGGCAAGAACCAGCGCTCTCACCCACAGCAAAACTGATGAAATCTGTTTGTAATCTGAAACTCATAACCTTTTAATTTTTTTTTTTAAATTACGAGTCATTGTGGACATGTGTACGAAATAGGAGTACGTGTGTACGAAACGGGAGTACTCGTGTCCGAAACCGTGTATTCGAAACAAGTGTACATGTGTACAAAACAGGAGTACATGTGTACAGAAGAGGAGTACATGTGTACAGAAAAAAGGGTGGATTGTACAGAAAGCAGCAGTAAAACACATATCGTAGAAAAGCCTCGGATGCGGGGATGGAGGGCAGTAGCTCGGATGATGATCAGAGTGCCTGACCCCCTGATGACTCTCTTCCTCTTCCTCCTCACTCCCTTTCCACCCTCCCCCCCCCCCCCCCCCCCTCCACCCCCCGCCTCCATGCAAGTCATTTTCACAAAGGTTGGTTGATTACTGATGGTGTGTATGAATGTGTGATTTGAACGTTTTAAATGATCATTCATATCATGTTTACGTTTACACACACACCAAAAGAATAAAGAAACAATGTCAACAACAACAAACGACGGGAGAAAAAGCCAGGTTCTAGCTCTCGTTAAATCACAATGGGTCTTTTTCAATCTCCGCATTTTTTTACAAATCTTTTTTTTATTTTATCTGTTTCTCTTTTTTTTTTTTAAAGCTGCGGGATGATGAGAGAGACAGTTTGTTGTTGATGTTAACGTGATTATAGAGAGATAATGATGTGACCTGTGACCTTGTGAATGACTATGTCGTGACCTTCTTATGTTATATGGTTTTTTATTTATTTTTAACTATGTCTCCATTTTTTGTGGCTGTGTTGGTGGTCGCGGGGGCCGACAGTCGAGGTGAAGAAACCGTGGCCATTATGTCTGCTCCTATGAAGGAATTAAAACACAATAATTCTGAAGGAAGCAAGCTTTTGTGTACTGTTTAGTTGTTGCATTTGTTTGTTCGTTCTGGCTTTAAAGCTGTGTCAATGTTTCTGTCTCTCTGTCTGTCTGTCGTTCTGTTATGAGACTGTCAGTCGGCTTGCTTGAAAACGTTCTTTTACGAATGTGTGTGTGTGTGTGTGTGTGTGTATGTGTGTGTGTGTGTGTGTGTGTGTGGAGAGGGGGGGGAGTAGTGTGCGTGTGTGTGCGAGGGAGAGAGTGTACTATACGCGTGCTTGATATTCTCTGGCCTATCTGCAGTTTCTGTATTTATCTCTCTGTCTGTCAGTGTGTCTTTCTCTGAGTCTCTGTCCCTCTCTCTCGTCTCTGTCTCTCTGTCTCTGTTTCTGTCTTTCTTTCTCTGGCCTTCGTCTGACAGTCTCTGTCTGTCTGTCTCCTCC
>CM054152.1:2217522-2220022 GCA_028751875.1 Rapana venosa
TCTTTTTTTTCTTTTTTTTGGGGGGTGGGGGGTGGATGATATGTCGGTTTTGATGGACCTAAATCAAGAAAGTCACACAACAATTAAACTTGCTAGTATTATATAAATCCCCGTTTCACAGACAGGCAGAAAGTCAGATACGAAGACAGAGACAGACACAGACAGACGGTCAGACAGTCAGACAGACTGACAAACAGGCTTTGTCTTATTTGTTAAACGGCCACCCGACTATTTTAGGGTCAGGGAAGGTAAAGCAGCGAGGGAGAGGAGATGGGCGCCACCCTCAATATGCTGGCCCCTGGAGAAGTTGAGGTCTCTGATGCCTCACTCCCCTACGACCACATTGGTTATGGGACCAACTTTATCTTCACTTTTACTTTTATTTCAAAGTATAGAGCTTCACTGTGACATATGTGATCAAGAAACGCTTCAGTATTGATTACAGATAACATAGAACTGATAAAAAATAATTTATCATGACAGGCAACAAAACCCCCAACAACATGTAATGAATAATTTGATTAATGCAAAAGTAACACATCAAAGTCAACTAAATGAAAGGATGGAAAGGATGAACACATCTGAGAGCTAGAAAGAATGTAAGGCATGAAGAAGTTAACAGTCCATACAGATTTGTGTGACTTTATTGATTTAGGTCCATCAAAACTGACATATCATCCCACCTCCCCCCCTCTCTTGGAGATTTGAAGATAAAACCGTTCGGAGTTTAGCAGCAAAAGGAGGAGATTTGAAGATAAAAACCGTTTAGAGTTACTGACAAGAGGAATTTAAAAACAAAACCAGTTAGAGTTTAGCGAAAGGAAGAAATTTGAAGATAAAACCATTTAGAGTTTAGCAAAAAGAGGAAATTTGAAGATAAAACCGTTTAGAGTTTAGCAAAAAGAGGAAATTTGAAGATAAAAGCGTTTAGAGTTTAGCAAAATGAGGAAATTTGAAGATAAAACTGCTAAGAGTTTAGTAAAAAGAGGAAATTTGAAGATAAAACCGTTCAGTTTACTGGATAATACTTTCTGTACCCATGTTTGCTTTGATGTTCTTGATGTTAACATTCATTGATTCACTTTCTGATGGCGTGTCATAAAAAATTATGCTATGCAAATGCACTGCAACAGCAGACCAGAGGAAAGGCACCTCTATATATAGAGAGAAAGGCCGTGGTTTTGATTCCCGTCCTGTGATATTTGTTTTACTTTCTCCTTTACAACCTTATCAGTAGTCTTCCGCATACGACAGTGAATCTATGCTTCACGTGCAACACTTGTGCGTGTAAAAGAACCACGGTGATCAGACAACAGAATTGAAGAAGAAGAAGAAGAAGAAGAAAAAGAAGATGATGATGATGATATGATGATGATGATGATGATGATGATGATGAAGGACGAGGAGGAGGAGGAGAAGGAGGAGGAGGAGAACAAGAACAAGAGCAAGAAGGAAAAAAAGACGAAGAAGAAAGTTTCTATCATAGAGAAACAAACGTGGTTGCAGGCTTTAAAAAGTCAGATAAAACAAAACCAAAACAACAAAACCCAGACAGGCGCTGCACTGCTAACTAGCCTTACTGGCTTTTTTTCGGAACTCAGCCCACATTTCATGCAGAAAATCTGCCGTAGCTGAAGGTTGCTAGCAGTGCTATACAGTACAATGCAAAACAATACAATACAACACAATACAATACAATACAATACAATACAATACAACACAATACAGTACAATACAATATAATAAGGTATAGGTGTCCCAAAAGTCGTAGGGGGGCGAGACGTCAGAGACCTCAACTTCTCTAGGGGCCAGCATATTGAGGGCGGCGTCCATCTCCTCTCCCTCGCTGCTTTACCTTCCCTGACCCTAAAGAGGCAAGCAACCATTTTTACAGCTGGGTGAACTGGGGAACTGTACTGAAGTCAAGGCGCGCAAACGGTCACCCGTCCAAGTGGTAACCACGCTCGACGCTGCTTAACCTTGGCTGGGGGAAAGCGAGTGCTTCTACCGCTGAGCTATCCCGTCCTCACAACACAATACAATACAAAACAACATAACACAACACAACGGAATACAACACAATACAGCACAATACAATAAAATATAATTAAGTACAATACCATGCAATAGTGATACGCGGCTGCCTGTGTGCATCCCACGTTGGTCTGACATCTGACGTCAGGGTACACAGTTAATGTAAACAACCCTCGGCACACAGCCCCTCCCCCACCCCGCCTCCACAACCTAAGTGATATAAGTTGGATTTTATCGACCACAAAAGTCGACCATATACAACACAATACAACACAAAACAATACAACACAACACAACACAATACAACACAACACAACACAATACAAAACAACACAATACAACACGACACAACGCAACACAAAACAATACAACACAACACAATACGAAACAATACGTCACAACACAGCACAACACCATGCAAAACTATGCGTTACAACCGAACACAACACAAAACAATATAACACAA
>CM054152.1:2225022-2232522 GCA_028751875.1 Rapana venosa
AAGGGTTGGTGCCCCCAACCGGGCCCCCCTTTTAAAAGGCCCCCCCCCTTTAAAGGGTTGTGGGGGGGGGGGCTGGGGAAAAAGGGGATCTTTTAAGGAAAAAAGACAACCCCGGGAACAAAAAAGGGGCCAAAGGAAATGGGTTTCCGTTCCCTTTTTGGCCCCAAAACCCCTCCCCCCGCCAGGGGAGAGACGAATTTTGGGAGGGGAAATCGGGGCCGGGGAACCTTAAAGTGGTAAAAAAATGGCAAAAAGAGGGGCCCCTAAATAAATTTAAAAAACCCAAACAAAAACAATACAAATAAGGGGGAATTTTAAAATTTTACGGAATCAAACCCAATAAATTTCAAAATTTAAATGGGACTTTTTGGGAAGGGTGTGGGTGAAAGGGAAATTTTTTTCTTAGAATAAGGAATAAAAAACCGGGTTTTTTTCACCACCCCGGAAAAAAAAGGAAAAAGGGGGGTTGGTCTTCCTTCCCATTTCCCCCCGGGGGGGGCCACTTTAAGAAAACAAAAAGGTTTTAAAAGTGGTTTGCAAAACGGGTTGGAGACTCAAAAATTTACAAAAAAAAAAAAAAAAAGGGGAACTAAAAAAGGAAATAAAAAATAAAAATAAAAAAATTTTAAAAAGAGGACGAGGGGGGTGGGAGAGAGAAAATTTTTTTGGGAAGGAAAAAAGGGGGGGTTTTAAAGGGGATGGGGAAAAGGTTTTTAGAAAAATGGAAGAAGGGGAAAGGAATGGGAAGGGGAAAGTGGGGGGGAGGAGGAGGGGAGAGAGAAAGAGGGGGGAGGGGAGAGGGGAGAGGGGATGGGGAGAGGGGAGAGAGATGGGAAGGGGGGGAGGGGAGAGGGGGAAGAGGGGGAGGAAGAGGTGAGACGGGGAGAGAGGGGATGGGGGAGAGGAGAGAGGGGGAGAGAGGGGGGGGGAAAAGAGAGAGAGAGATGGGGGGGAGAGGGAGAGAAGAAAGGGGGGAGAGAGGGGGAGAGAGTTTGGGGATGAGGGGAGAGAGGAGAGAGGGATGGGGGGAAAAAGTGGGGGGGGAGAGGGGAGGGGAGGGGGAGAGAGAGAGATGGGGAGAGAGAGGAAAAAGGAAAAGGGGGGGGGGAGGGGAGAGTGGGGAGAGAGAGGGGAGAGAGAGATGGGGGAGAGAGAGAGGGGTGGGGGAAGAGAGAAAGAGAAAAAGGGGGGGGGAGGAGAGAGAGAGGGGAGAGAGGAAAAGGGAGGGGGAGGAAAAGAGAGGGGAGGGGGGGAGAGAGAGAGAGAGGGAGAAAAGGGGTGGGAGAGAAGGGGAGAGATGGGGGGGGAGGAGAGAGAGAGGAGAGAGAGGGGGAGAGAGAGAAAAGAGTTGGGGAGAGAGAGAGGGAGAGGAGAGGGATGGGGAGAGAGAGAGAGGGGAAGGGGGAAAAAAAGAGAGAGATGGGGAGAGGGGAGATGGGGGGTTTAGAGAAAAGAGGAGGAGATGGGGAGAAATAAGGGGAGATGGGGAGAAAAGAGAGAGAAAATGGGGAAAAGGAGAGGATGGGGAGAGAAGAGAGAGAGGGGGAGGGGAGGAGAAAAATGGGGAGAAGAGAGAGATGGGGAGAGGAGAGGGGAGAGAGAGAGAATGGGGAGAGAGAGAGGATGGGGAGAGAGAGAGAGGAGGGGGAGAGAGAGGGGGAAGAGATGGAGAGAGAGGGGGAGAGGTTTGGGGAAAGAGATGGGGGGAGAAGAGGGGAGGGGAGAGGAAGATTGAGAGAGAGAGGGGAGGAGAGAGATGGGGAGAGGGGAGAGATGGGGAGGGGGAGAGGGGGAGAGAGGAGGGGAGAGGGGAGAGAGATGGGGAAATAAAGGAGAGAGAGAAAAGTGAGGGGAAGAGGGGGGAGAGGGAAAGGGGAAGAGGGGGAGGGGGGGAAAAAGAGATGGGGGGAGTGAGAGAGAGAGGTAGAGGGGAATTGGGGGAAAAAAGGGGGGGAAAGAGAGAGAGAGAGAGGGGGGAGAGAGAGGAGAGAGAAAAGAGGGGAGATGGGGGGAAAAGAGAGGGGGAGAAAAGGGGAGGAGGGGAGGAGAGAGAGAGAGAGAGAAAAGGGGGGGAGGGGGGAAGAAAAGGGGGAGAGAGGAGAGGGGGGAAAAGAGAGAGGGGGGAGGGGGAGGGGAGAGAGAGGAGAGAGGGGAAAAAGGGGGGGGGAGAGAGAGGACGGGGGAGTAGGGGGGAAAAAGAGAGAGAGAGAGTAGGGGAGAGGGGAGAGTGAGGGAGAGAGAGGAGAGGGGGGGAGGAGAGAGAGGGGAGAAGAGAGGGGAGAGAGAGGAGGGGGAGAGAGAGGGGAGGGAGAGGGAGAGGGGAGAGGGAGGGGAGAGAGAGAGGGGGGAAAGAGAGAGGGGAAATAAAATGGGGAGAGAGGAGAGGGAGAGAGATGGGGAGAGGGGGAGAGAGGGGGGAGAGAGATGGGAGGAGGAGAGATTTGGATGGGGGGGGGAGAGAGGGGGAAAAGAGGGGGAAAAGAGGGGGAGGGAAAAGGGAGTTTGGGGGAGAGAGAGAGGGGAGGGGGGAGAGAGGAGGGGGGAGAGGGGGGGGAGAGAGAGAGGGGGAGAGGAGGAGAGAGAAAAGGGGGGGAGAGAGAGAGAGGGGGGGGGGAGGGGAGAGAGAGGGAGAAAAGAGAGAGAAGAGAGGGGGAGGGAGAGGAGAGAGAGAGAGGGGGAGAGAGGGGAGATAGAGAGAGAGGTGGGGGGGGTTTGGGGGGGGGGGAAAAGGAGAGAGAGAAAAGGAGAGGGGGGGGAGAGAGGGAGAGAGAGGGGAGAGGGAGAGGGGGGGGGGGAGAGAGAGAGAGGGGGAGAGGGGTGGGGGGAGAGGAGAGAGAGAGAGAGGATGAGAGAGGGGGGGGGAGAAAAAGGGGGAAAAGAGTGAGAGAGAGAGAGAGAGGGGGGGGGGAGAAGGAGAGAGAGTTGGGGGAGAGAAGAGGAGAGAAGGGGGAGAGGGGGGAAGGGAGGTTGGGGGAGAGGGGAGAGAGAAAGAAAGGGTGAGGAGGGGAAAGAGAGAGAGGGGGGAAAAGGGGGGGGAAAAAGAGAGAGGGGAAGAAGGGAGAGAGGAGAGAGAGGGTAAAAACCCTTTTATAAATATACTTTACTTGCAGGGGGGGGTGACGGGTTGTAATCTGAAGTGACATTTTTCCAAGTTAAAAAGTTCCACTTTTTTGGGCCCTTTTTGGGGGGAATCCCAGCGGGGCTCCCAACCCAGTTTTTAGTTTTTGGTTTTTAAAGGTCCCCATCTTTTAGAGATTTTGCGCCGGGAAATTTCATTTTTTTATTTCTTTTTTTGGGTTATTGAAGCGGGGTTTTTGTTGGGTTTTTTGTAGTTTATTTTTTTTGTTGTTTTTTTGTTTGTTTGGGGTTGGGTTTGGGGTTTTTGTTGTTTTTTTTTTTGGTTGGTTGGGTTTTTTTTTTTGGGGGGTTTTTTGGGAGGGGGGGCAATATCTGCCCTCGCAATTAAATCTTTTTATTTTTTTATTATTTTGAAACATTTTTTTTTTGTTTTTTAATTTTTTTTTTTTAAATTTCTCCTTTTTACCCGTCGTTCAAGTCTTTCGGGGGTTTGTAGCAGGCGCCGTCTGTTCGTTTAGACTTGGAGTTTTGCTCCCGGGGGTATTTTCTCCAGAGGACCAAAGTTTTGGGTTTAAATTTAGTATGGAGGGGCCAAAAAAAAAACTGGGGAACCCCCTTTCAGCAGACCACCCCCCCCCCCTTCCCCTTCGTCCCCCCAAACCCCACCTCCCTCCCTTTCCTTTAAAACCACGTTTTGGGATGGTCCATTGGGAAAAAGGGCTTTTTTTGATTTCCCCCTGGCCCACCCAAAATGGGCCCATTCGCAAAGGGGTCTTTCAGGAATGGGGAGGAATTTAAAAGGAGGGGTTGGAAGTGTTGGGTTTCTGGTGCTGGGGAAAAGTCACTGAGGGCAGAGACCCCTTGACCCAACCCCCCCCCCCCCCCCCCCTCAAAAACCCTGTCTTCCTTTCCGCCAAAATTTTTCAGGGCAGTCGCCAAAGGGGAGGTATTGCCCCCCTTCTTCCTTCAAAACCCCTCCCGGGAGTCCGGGAGGGGCCCTGGGGGCACCCCTAAAATTTTTCAGCCAGCTTCCTCCCCTCCCGTGGTTCCCGCTTTTTTCCCTAGCAAAACGTTCCCTTCAAGGCCGTCCCCCTCTTGATTTTGTCTTCCCCTCTTTTTCTCTGTTGCTCTTTTTCTCTCCCCATTCCACTCCCACAAAAAATCCTTAGGGGCTTGTTTGGTTTGTCTGCTATTTTGACCCGTTTTCCCCCCCCCCCCCCCCCCCCCCCCCCCCCCCCCCCCCCCCCCCCCCCCCCCCCCCTCTCTCTCTCTCTCTCTCTTTCTCTTCTCTTCAAAGTGTTTTTTGGTTTTTTTAAACTTTATAAAAATGTGCAAAAGTTTTTAAAAAATAAAAAAAAAAAACAACTGAATAAATAAGGTTTTTAAAAAAATCCCTTTGGGTGAAATATAAACCCTGACGAATTTCTTAGCCGAGTGGTTTTAAATTTGAAATTTAATCCCCTTGGGTCCGTGACGTCGTGGGTTCCGAATTTCGGGTTTGTCTGGCGAATTTTTGCTTTTTTTGTTGTTGTTGTTGTTGTTGTTGTTGTTGTTGTTGTTGTTGTTGTTGTTGTCGTTGTTGTTGTTGTGCGTTCCCCAGCTGTGTTCCCCTGGGGGTCACCCAGACTATGCACTCTGACTTCCTCACCCCACCAGGGAATCACTGTGAGATAGGAAGTACACCCGATGAGAAGTTTGCGTGTATGACTGTTTTCAAGTACCTCGCCATATAGGCAGCCATACTCTGACTTCAGAGGATTTTTTCTCCTTAATGGAGAGTGTGAGCTGTTATGTTGAGAGCTTGTCATGGCTGAAGACAATCTCAACACAACATTTTACAATATAACAACATTTTACAACATAACAACATTTTACAACATAACAACATTTTACAACATAACAACATTTTACAACATACCAACATTTTAGTGTAGGCGTTGGCAGTTAGCTGACATCAATAACTGACACAGCTTTGGACTGGGCCAAGTCTGGTGAATTAAGGATGGGAAATTTTACGATTTCCCAGGTCAACTTCAAGTGCAGACCTGCTAGTGCCTTTTTTCTCTTCGAATACACACACATGGACGGGATAGCTCAGTGGTTAGAGCACACGCTTTCCCCCAGCCAAGTTAAGCAGCATCGAGTGTGGTTACCACTTGGATGGGTGACCGTTTGCACGCCTTGGCTTCAGTACAGTCCCCCAGTTCACCCAGCTGTAAATGGGTACCTGCCTCTCTGCCGTCAGCGCCTGGGGTTTATCACAGTTCTTGATTAAACCATTGATGCTGGGGGCAACAGCAAGGTGAGAGGCTGTATGACCAGTGGCTTTCCCATTCATGGAATTCCACTTTACAGCTTAGTCTTTAGTGATCGACTATGACTCTCTGACTAGGAGGCTTCACTTGCACAGTCCTTATGAGCTGCAGCCCTGGGGCTAGTTGGCCTTTGGAGAGCATCTCCAACGCTGACTGTCCGTATGCCTACTTAGCCGAGAGAGTGGGGATGTACTGCGGGCAAGGCATCTCCGTTATAATCAAATTTCTGCCCAATTTCCGAAACAGCAGCTGCCTCCTCTGCTGTTTTGGAGGTCATCATCGAATCCGACGGACAAACATACGTACATGCCTCTTTAGGGTCAGGGAAGGTAAAGCAGCGAGGGAGAGGAGATAGGCACCGCTCTCAATATGCTGGCCCCTGGAGAAGTGAGGTCTCTGACGCCTCGCCCCCCTACGACCTTCAGAAGATCACATAAGCACATTAACGATCCCGAAATTCATGTCAGTGTTCGGTGGGTTACGAAAACGCGAACATGCCCAGCATACACCCCGAAGTCAGAATGCAGCTACCTTCATGGTGGACAGAAACGGTCGCCTACGCAAAATCTCACCACTGGTGAACCTGGAAGCGCTAGCCGAGGAGCAAAAACAACAGATCGTAAACCATGGTCCCGTGTGTTGATGCGTGTAGAACATCTTGCTCACACAAAAATGAAAACCCCAACACCTTTCGTATCTAGAACACCAGGTCAGCTATATATGGCCAGTGGTGTGGATGACACCAACATACCCAGCATGCATCCTGCTACCTGGAGAGGGATGGGCTCCGCCAGTTTCAACATGCCCACGACACACTGCCTGAAAAACTTCAGCGCAGTGGCCCAAATGACTTCTCAAGAAGTTAAAGGAGAAGTCAAGTCACGTCACTCAAGACATCTGGTGCATACACTGGAATGGTTTTTGCTGTTCCTCCGCTAGAGCTCCGAGTTTCGTCCATCAATAGTGAGGTTTTGCGTATGCGACCGTTTTTGTCCACAATGAAAGTAGCCGCATTCTGACTTCGGGGATATATGTATTCACTCCCCGCCCCCCTCCGCTATCTGTAGCTCTTTAATTTAGATTTTGATCTACTACTCTTGTCTGCATGTGTCTGTTTCGCGTGACAGTCATTTTCACAGACTGTTGCCCAGGACAGCTTTTCTTGCGTGCACTAAACCTATATTCCACTCCAACTTCTCTCTCTCTTCTTATTCAAAAGACTAGCACTCAAACCACCACCCGTGGTCTACTAGATGATGGGAAGGGGTAGGGAGGGGGAGGGGGGGGGAGGAATCTGGCCTCCAACAGGAATCGAACCCGCGAACTTTCTCTTTCTAGACGATGCGTTGCTACAGACCACTGGCCCACCATCTGTTGCAGTTCTGCGTGTTAGCGAAAACTGTAGACAACTTATGGCAGGAAAAATAAAACCAATACAAGAGGCTAGCCTAGTCAACGGTTGCATGCAAAAATTGTTGGTATATACGGGAGATTTGTGTGTGTGTGTGTGTGTGTGTGTGATTTGTTTTACTTTACTTACTTTAGAAGCAACGCCGGAGAGGAGATGGGCGCCGCCCTCAATATGCTGGCCCCTAGAAAAGTGAGGTCTCTGACGCCTCACTCCCCTTCGACCTTATAGGTTATGGGACACCGTTTTTTGTTTTTGTTTTGTTTGTTTTTAATGTAACAAATATGGTTATTTTATTCAAATCTTATTTCTAATAAATCCACAAATTGACCCAACTTTTAATAAAAAATTTATATCTTGTTTTTTGTCATTAATACAGAAAAAAACAACACCTTGCACTCTGTCAACACAGAAAAATATCTTAAACACCTTCACATTTTAGTTCGGATAGAAGTACTGGCGCTATATTTCAGTCTTGTTTGATATGATTGTCTGGATTGTAGTGTGTGTGTGAGAGAGAGAGAGAGTGAGGGGAGGATAGATAGATAGATAGATAGATAGATGGACACAGACAGATAGATAGACAGACAGATAGACAGACAGATAGATAGATAGATAGATAGACAGATAGATAGATAGTTAGATAAACAGATCGATAGATAGATATATACATAGATAGATTGTGTACGCACGCTAGCG
>CM054152.1:2237522-2245022 GCA_028751875.1 Rapana venosa
CAGTTGGTAATGGAAGAGGCAAGTAACACGGGCAGAGGAGAATCTCCTGAAGGGATGACGAAGACGCCTTCCCCAAAACACGACTCGGGAGAGCTCTTCAGCCAGGGAGACAAACAGGGCCGGGTGAAGTTGTCGCCATGTTGGACAGCACAAGGGGAGGGGGAGGGGGGGGGGGGGTGGAGAGATCGGGTAGACTGTGGTGGGGAGGAGAAGGGAAGTATCGGGTGGAGTGTGGAGGTTGGGGTGCTTGTCAGCTTGTCACAGGCCCCCCAGCGCCACAATGAAAGCCCTCGACATCTTGTGATTAAGGTCCGGGAAAGGCTTGAACAGCGTTGGCACCCCCCCCCCCCCCCCCACCTCTGGGTATCATGTCATAGCGCTTAATTGAAATACTCCTAAAGAAGCTACTAGCCTGCAGTTCCCGCTGGCTGGCTGTCTGTCTGTTGGTGTGTCTGTCAGTGTGCCTGCCTGCCTGTCTGTTCGTCTGTCTGTTGCCGGCTGGTGGTTTGTCAAACACAGCTTCAGCAGCCTACGTCACTTTGAGGGGAGATTGAATGCAGCCTACGTCAAGTTGAGATGAGTTAGAGACTGGCTTTGTTCGAAAAAAACCCATACAAGGCCTATTTTTAGCCTGGAACACACATACTAGAGCTATTCTTGGTTTTAAAAAAACATACCGGATTTTTTGTTTGTTTGCTCATTTTATTTCTTTGGGTGTTTTAAAAAAAATTGATTTATTGATTTTTTTTAAAAATTGAAAATATATCAGGTCTGGTCTCTGTTTTTTTTTGGAAAATATCTCAGTTCCATTCTAGTTTAGAAACCAAACCAGACCCATTTTTGGTCAGGAACTCATACTTGGCCTATTCTTTGTTTGGCAATTATTTCAAGTCTATTGTTTGTTTGGAAAACGTACTAGATTCTTTTTTACTCTGCAAAACAAACAGTACAAGAATGCAACGAAGTAGACACAGACTCATGCATGCACCTCGGTACAGGACGAGGGAAGCAGGCAGGAAAGAATGGCAGGCATAGCTGGGTGGTGGAGAACAGTATCACACCGGTGTCACTTGGCAGGCCGCTGTCAATCAGCAGCACCCTGTCCATGTGGTTGTGAAGCATGTGACAATCCCACATCCATGTGTCCATACCACAACACTGTCACCATACATTAACAAAGAATTGCAGTTTACAAACAGAGTTAGCTCTGTGTGTGTGTGTGTGTGTGTGTGTGACAGCGAGTGATTTATCTGCTCTGCTTGCAGTACATTGTACTCATTGTTTATTGTTCTGCTTTCTAGGTAACTTGTTGTGTTTGAAGTTGAAGGCTGATGAAAACGTGCAGAAAGAGAGCTTCTTTCCCAAACATCTTCCCACGTGTAGCTTTTCATGGAGTTTCTATACATCTTAGGTGGATCGGTGGTCTAGAGGTAACGCACCTGCCTAGAAAGCGAAAAGTCCGAGTCAGAAGTGTGCGGTGGTTCAATCCCTGTTTGGGCCCGAAACTTTTCCCCCATCCATTAGACCATGAGTAGTGGTCGGGTTGGTAGTCTTTCGGATGAGACGATAAACCGAGATCCTGTGTGTTACACATAATTATTTAGCGCACGTAAAAGAATCCACGGCAACAAGAGAGTTGTCCCTGGTACAATTCTGAAGAAAAAAGCCACTCTGGTAGGGAAACAAATACAGTTGTAGACAGGAAAAAGAAAAAAAATGGGTGGCGCTGCTCTTGTGACGACGCGCTCTCTCCTTGGAGAGCAGCCCGAATTTCACGCAGAGAAATCTTCCGTGACTTAAAGTGGTTATAAATGAAATGAAATGGAATATCAGGTGACTTTCTTACAGAATATCGTTATTATTGTCTTTGTTTCTGAAGGTGTTATCTATCCATTTTTCTGTTCCAATTAAAAAGAGATGTCTTTTTGTTAGTGGTCTGGGCACGACTTTGTATTTTAAACTTGGAGTGCGACCCTCAAAAGCGCACGGCAAACGTCGTGTTGTGTTGAGTAACATTGACTGACATCAAGACGTGGACCAAACAATCATTTCAATGCTAAAGTCGCTGTCTGATACTTTCTTGCCAGATTCTGGAGGAGTTACGGGAAGAAGTGTAGCATCCTTGATTTCTATGCATGAATAGATGACAGACTTTCTTTCTGATCCTGCCGTGTTTTGTCTCTGACGACCTTGCCTTCTGACCATTATTGTCTTTTACACAAATCAACTACCAGCACCAAGGAGATGGGAGTAGGAGGGCAGGGAGGAGAGAGAGAGAGAGAGAGATGAGAGAGAGAGAGAGAGAGAGAGAGAGAGAGAGAGGGAGGGGGGAGGGGAGGGGGGAAAGGGGGGATGGAGAGAGGAGGTGATGGCTGCAAACCGATGAAAGCTCACCTACCGGGATGGTAAGAAATGATAGGTCCGCCAGATTCAATGTCAACATGGGATGCTGCCAAGGACTGAAATTCTATTCGTTGTGCAACTTTTTTTTTGGTAAGATGTAGACCAAATTAAACTCGCCTGCATTAAAAAAAAAAAAAGGCTGGGAGGGAAGGGAAGGGTGGAAAGGGGGAAGGTGGAGCGGGGATGGGGAAGGGGGAAGAGGAACACAGATGCTCACACTTTAACACTTACGCTTCTAACTTCATCGCTGTCAGGAACACGATACCTGAGACTGTTGATGAATGCACCTGTCACAAACAGCAGTCAGGTGTCACCCCCCCCCCCCCCCACCCCCCCGCCCTTCCCCCTACCCAAACAAAAAAATAGTGACAAAAAACCCGAAAGCAGAATCAGAAAAAACCCATAACACACACACACACACACACACACACACACACAAAGCCAAACAAAAACAAAACATAGGAAGAAGCAGAGGTGTTAGTGTAGTGTAATGTGCTGTAGGTTGCTGTAGTGTACTGCTCAATTCTGTAATGTAGTGTAGTGTAATGTAGCTTAGAAGTGTCGAATTGTGGAGTGAAGTGGAGTGAAGTGATGTGGTGTGGTATGGTGTAGTGTAGTGTAGTGTTGTGTTGTGTCGTGTCGTGTCGTGGAGTGGAGTGGAGTGGAGTGGAGTGTGGTGTAGTGTGGTGTGGTATAGTGTTGTGTTGTGTTGTGTAGTGTAGTGTAGTATGGTGTGGTTGTGGTGTGGTGTAGTGTAGTGTAGTGTAGTGCAGTGCAGTGGAGTGGAGTGGAGTGTAGTGTAGTGCAGTGGAGTGGAGTGGAGTGTGGTATGGTGTGGTGTGGTGTGGTGTTGTGTAGTGTGGTGTGGTGTGGTGTGATGTGCTGTGCTTGTGTGGTGTGGTGTGGTGGAGTGGAGTGTAGTGGAGTGGAGTGGAGTGTGGTATTGTGTGCTGTGGTGTAGTGTGGTGTAGTGTAGTGTAGTGTAGTGTGTGTCGTGTGGTGTCGTGTCGTGTCGTGTAGTGTAGTGTAGTGTAGTGTAGTGTCAAAGGTTATCACTATACACAATCACCATACATAGATTATCACTATACTATCCATCACTATAGACAGGTTAACACTACATATACAAGTTATCACCACACATACATAACAATGTTGTCACTACACGTAGACAGAGTATCGTTTTACATAGACATGCACTGACAGACGATCAATGGGCTTGGACATGTAGCCTATGCATCCCTACTTCCCTCCCCCTCCCCCATCCACACAATCAATCGATATACCCAATTGCATAATCATGGAGTTAAGGGCTTATGCTTGCACAAATCATTGTTATGCAATATCAGAAACGGACATCAGAAAAGGTTCATCACAGATTTTGGCAACAGATGCGGTGAGAGCCCAGCTATACAACAAGCCGCCAGGAGAGCACACCTACAGAGATCTCCCAGATCTGGATCCATAACGGCCTTTCCCATGACCACCAAATATCAAGAAAAAAGAAACCCAAATGACAGCAAACCCAACCATCCGGCCAACAAATGTAAAGCCAAACCAAAACAAAAGAAAACAACACAAAAGCATAACAAAACACATTGTGTTGTATTGCGTTGCGTTGCACTGTGTTGTATCGAAGTGTATTGTATTGCATTGCATTACATTGTGTTGTATGTTCTTTCGAGCCAGAAGGACCATAGAGCCGGAGCTTATCCCGGTTTCTGTAGCGTTAAGCGAACTGATGGTTTTTCACCACCCCTGTGACAGGACGCTAGTCTGTCGCCAGATACTTCCCCAGCAGAGCTGGTACCCACTTGTACACCTGGGTGGAGTGAGGAAAATAGGAGTAAAGTGTCTTTCCCAAGGACACAACACCGAGCCGAGCGGGGATCGAACCCGCGACCTCTGGATCACGAGTCGACCGCCTAAACCACTCGACCACGGTGCCTCCAAATTATGTTGTATTATATTATAATATTATACTGCATTGTATCATAATTTTGTATTGTTTGTATAGGATTGTACTGTATTGTATTGCAATGTTTTCTATTGCATCGTTTACTATCGTTTTGTATTGCATTGTATGGTACTGTATTGTATTGTAGTGTAGTGTAGTGAAGTGTAGTGTAGTGTAGTGCATTGTATTGGATGATATTCCACTGTACTGTATTGTATTGTATCGTATCGTCTTGTACTGCATTGTATTGTATTCTATCGTATTGTATTATATAGTAGTATGTTGCATCAAATCGTAATTGAAGGTGTTTTCTAACTTCGCATTGTATGACATGGCATGAAGCTGATCTGCATCGTACTGCCACTACATTGAATTGTATTTTAGTTCAGTGCATCGCCTTACATTGAACTGCACTACTTCACGTTGCATAGCACTGTAGTCTATAATACCGAACTGCAGTGTCAGTCACTGCACTGTGTCCCATTCCATTTCTGTTTCCAACGTCCTTTCCCCCAACGTCTGTGTGAACTGGGAGACATCGTATTTACAGTTTGATTTTTGGGTTTGGTTTTTAACCATGCCAGCAAGATCATGCTCAAAGCTATTTTGAATCGACTCAAGAAGGAGGCAGAAGAACACCTTGCAGAGGAACAAGCTGGGTTCAGGCTGGCAGGAGCACAATCGAACAGATTTTTAACTGCCACATCCTGATGGAAAAACATCTTCAACATCAGAGAGACCTGTTCCACAACTTCATCGACTTCAAGAAGGCTTTCGACAGAGTATGGCACGAAGGCCTGTGGCAGGTCCTCAGAATGTTTGGCATTGAAGAAGGACTAGTGCAAACCATTCAAGCACTATACAACACCGCAAGCAGTGCAGTCCTTCTGAACAATCAGGTCGGAGACTACTTCAAAGCCACAGTTGGGGTCCGACAAGGATGCCTGTTATCTCCAGTCCTGTTTAATCTGTTCTTGGAAAACATTATGAGAGAGACCCTCCATGACTTCCACTCTACTATCTCCATTGGCAGCAGACCCCTCAACAACTTGCGGTTTGCCGATGACATTGACCTCATGGGCGGAAGTAACACAGAGCTGCAAGATCTTACGACCAGACTTGAGAACAGAGCTGGAGCATATGGGATGGAGGTGAGCTCGGAGAAAAGTAAAGTACTGGTGAACAGCACGAGCAACGCCACTGCTAAAATTTACATGAACGCTACACTCACAAAGGACGGGCGATCGACGACAGAAATCAAAGTCAGACTAGCCATGGCAACATCTTCCATGACAAAACTCACCACCATATGGAAAAGTAAGGAGATCAGTTTCCCAATCAAACTAAAGCTCTACAAAGCCCTAATTCAGACTATCCTGCTGTACGGAAGTGAAACCTGGACATTGACTGGTGAAACAGCAAAGCAAATCCAGTCATCTGAAACCAAATGCCATAGAAAACTGCTGGGCATATCCTGGAGAGAACGAAAGACCAATGAATTTGTCAAGAGCCAAATAACACGGCTGGCAGGTCCACAAGGAACCCCTTCTCACCATCGTCAAGTAGAAAATGCTGACATGGTTTGGCCACGTCACCCGCCACAACACTCTGCCAAAAACGGTACTGCAGGGAACACTCGAAGGTGGCAGAAAGAGGGGAAGACAGAACAAGTCATGGATGGACAACATCAGAGAATGGACCAGGATGAATGACTCGGCACTACTGCGCAGAGCCGAGGACCGAGATGGATGGAGGAGGCTTACCACGGCATCGTCTTTCGTGTCTCCTTCACGACCGCCAAGGTCACGAGACTGATGATGATGATTTTAACTTTCCTGGTGTGTGTATGTTCATAAGTTTACCTCCCAGAATAAATCCATTGCTACCTAAAGATAGCAGCAGAGATTGTGGAAAGATCAGTCAATCTAGGACCTCCTGTTTTGGACAATCAAAATGTAATGTGGCAGCTGCCTGTTAAGTCTACTATACTATGGCAGTTAGATTTCAAGGAACGGTTGATAGACGCGCGACAATGAATTAATGTATTACCATACTCGTGATGACATGTTTGATATATATATTATATATATATAATATATATATATATATATATATATATATATATATATATATTCTTTTGGTCCTTGATGATTAATCCTTGGCTTGTCACCTACGTAATTTCTCTGTTCTGAGGAAAAATAAAGTATTTGTTTGAAGAACATCAATAGAAGAAACAACGTCAACAGCAACCACAACAAAACAGCAACCACAACAACAGCAGCAGCAACAACAACAGCAGCAGCAACAACAACAATAAGAACAACAGAAAAACAACGGCAATAGCAACAACAGCAACAACAACAAACAGCAACAGAAACAACAACAACAACAGCAAACAACAACAACAACAACAGCAGCAGCAACAACAACAACAACAGCAGAAACAACAACAACAACAGCAGCAACAACAAACCGGAACAAGAAACCGACGACGTATTGAGGACAGAAAGCGAAGACACAGGATCAGTTTCAGTCCAGATTCCCAACAGCTGTGTAAGTAAGTAAGCAAGCAAGCAAGCAAGCAAGCAAGCAAGCAAAGGCTGGAGGTTAATAACTCTGTCCATAACTTCAACAGCAAGTCTCGGCAGTGTAGCAGCCTCCAGCATGTACACACCCACACCCACAGCCACCTTGCTTCCTTAGAAGCTTTGGTGTTGTTGGTGTTGGTGTTGGTGCTGTTGGTGTTGTTAGTGTTGGTGTTGTTGGTGTTGGTGTTGTTGGTGGTGTTGGTGTTGTTGCTGTTGGTGTTGCTAGTGTTGGTGGCCAGTTCATTAACGAGCTGTTTGCTTCAAGACCCATTGGACCATGACCAAGACCAGCCATCCCGTCACGCTTCATGTCACACGCTGGTGGGTTGGTTTTTTTGTTTGTTTTTATTTTAGCTCTTGATATTTTTATGTGTATCCGTCAAGTTCGACGATGACCTCCAAAATAGCAGAGGAGGCAGCTGCTGTTTTGGAAATTGGGCAGAAATTTGATTACAGTGGAGATGCCTTGCCCACAGTGCATCCCCACTCTCTCGGCCAAGTGGGCGTAAGGACAGTCAGCGTTGGGGATGTTCTCCAAAGGCCAACCAGCCC
>CM054152.1:2250022-2265022 GCA_028751875.1 Rapana venosa
GTGTTGTGTTGGGGTCGTGCTGTGTTTGTGTTATGTTTGTTGTATTTGGGTTATGCTGTGTTGAGGGGTTTGGGTCGGGTCGGGTTGCAGTGTAGTGTAGCGGAGTGGAGTGGAGTGGAGTGGAGTGGAGTGGAGTGGAGTGGAGTGGAGTGGAGTGGAGTGGAGTGGGTGGAAGTGGAGTGGAGTGGAGTGGGTGGATGTGAAGTGGAAGTGGGGGAGAGGGATGGGTGCAGTGGAAGTGGGAGTGGAGTGGAGTGGGGAAGAGTGGAGTGGGGGGAAGTGGAGTGGAGAGGAGTGGAGTGGAGAGGGCGGAGCGGAGCGGAGTGGGTGGAAGTGGAGTTGGCGTGGAGGGGATTTGTTTGGGAAGTGGATTGGATTGGGTGGGAGGGGAAAGTGGATTGGAATTTAAAGTGGAATGGAGTGGAGGGGAGTGGAAGTTGAGTGGGGGTGGAGTGGAGTGGAGTGGAGTGGAGTGGATTAGTGGGAGTGGAGTGGAGTGGAGGTTAGTGGAGTAGAGTGGAGTGGAGTGAGGGGAAGTGGAGTGTATCGGAAGTGGGTGGAGTGGAATTTGAGTGGAAGTTGGTGGAAGTTGAGGGGAATGGAGTGTATCGGAGTTGGGTGAACGTGGAGGGGAGTGGAGTGGAGTGGAGTGGAGTGTATCGGAAGGGGAGTGGGTGGGAAGTTGAGGGAAGTTGAGGGGGAAATGTTTAAGTGGGAGTGGAGTGGAGTGGAAGTTGAGGGGAAATGGAGTGTACGGAAGTGGAGTGAAGTGGAGTGGAGTGGGGTGGAGGGGAGTGTATTCGGAAGTGGAGGGGAGTGGAAGTTGAGGGAAGTTAAGTGAGTGGAGTGGGTGGAAGTTGGGGGAAATGGGTGTATGGGAAGTGGAGTGGAGTGTTGGGGTAGTGGAGAGGAGTGGGTGGAGTGGAGTACAGTGCAGTGTGGTGTGGTGTGGTGGTGTGTGTAAGTGTGATGTGGGGGTGGGTGTGGTGTTGTGGTGTGGTGTGGTGTAGTGTAGTATAGTGTGGTGTGGTATGGTGTGGTGTTTCAGTCACGGCAGATTTCTCTACATGAAAATTAATAGAGACGCTCTCACTGAGCAGTGTATCGTCTTCACCAAGGCTTAGATAATTGTTGCCACGCTCCTGTTATGTTTGCTTACATGGTTATTAATATGTATTATAAAAGCAAACAAATGAGAACACAACACCCAAGTTGTTGATAGAACAAAGATTTTAGGTATTACGCTCTGCTCAATCAAACCTGCGTAAATCAAGCATTAAAACATTCACTGCTGCTTACCAGACCCTGACGATTTAAAGTACACTCATTTAAAGTGTTCTTGCTGTCAACCAGTAAAGAAGAGATGTCTTTCTCTTTAAATACAGCGTTTTGTTCATCGATTTGAGTCGCTACACAGTGATGCGCACTTAAATGAGGTTTACCCCATTTGTGTAGTTACCGTTCATTTGAATGAAGCTTAACTGATGCGGTTCTCTTTCTACTTTTCTTACTTCAATTTTTACGGTACATTCAGCTTCAACCAATAGAACTGGTCCTATTTGCCCTGATGTTGTTGATCAACGAAAGAAGCGTGTCGCCAAATCATGCCAAGCCACGCGTGTCGAAGTTTTGTCATGGTGATTTTGAAGTCTACAACACAGGCCTGAGTTTAAACTGGTCCAAAAAAAAAGGTGGGAGAGAGAGAGAGACAGAGAGACAGAGAGACAGAGAGACAGAGACAGAGAGACAGATATGAGAGAGAGGACAGAGAGAGAGAGAAAGAGAGAGAGACAGAGAAGAAGAGAGACAGAGAGAGAGACAAACACACACAGAGAAGAGAGACAGAGAGAGAGAGAGGAAAGACAAATAGAGAGAAAAAAGAGACAGGGAGAGAGAAAGAGAAAGAGACAGAGAGAAAGAGAAAGAGACACACAGAGAGAGAAAGAGAGACAGAGAGAGAGAAAGAGAGACAGAGAGAAAGAAAAGAGACAGAGACAGAGAGAGAAAGCGGCGGTGATGGAGGTAGGCAGACCACCCCCGCCCCCCCCAAAAAAAAAAAAAAAATAAAAAAAAACCTGAACAGAAAGCAGAAGGAAAAACAAGGTGGAGGTAAAAGAGTTTCAGGTTGTGGCGAGGCGGCTGATGGCTGTGTCAAGAGAAGGACGTGTCATCAGTCAACTGCCTAATCACACCACCGCCACTGCTGCCGTTGCCACTTCACCCGCTACTGTTTGCCCCAGTCTGTTTGCCTCCACAACCCCCCTCCCCCCCCCCCCCCCGCCCTCATCCCCCCCCCCCCACCACCCCCACAGCCCCTACTGGCCTCTTGCTCGCCCTGCACCCCCTCCCCTCCCCCCTCCCCCCTCCCCTCCCTGCACGGGCCTACCCCCCCCCCCCCCCCCCCACCTCCCCTTCCTTCACTCTCTAGCTTTCTCCAACCTTCTTCATTCCTTCTCTCCATCTCCTCCCTTTTCGTCCCATCTCTCTCTGTCTCTGTCTATCTCTGTCTCTTTGTCTCTGTCTCTCTGTCTCTGTCTGTCTTTCTGTCTGTCTATCTCTCTCTCTCTATCTCTGCCTGTTTCTCTGTCTGTGTGCCTGTCTCTCTGTCTGTGTGTCTCTCTCTCTTTCTCTCTGTCTGTCTGTCTGTCTGTCTCTCTCTCTTTCTCTCTCTCTTTCTTTTTTTTTTCTCTCTGTGTGTCTGTCTCTCCGTATTTTGTCTGTCCGTCTGTCTGTCTGTCCGTCTGTCTGTCTGTCTGTCTGTCTGTCTGTCTCTCTCTCTCTCTCTCTCTCTCTCTCTCTCTCTCTCTCTCTCCTCTCTCTCTCTCTCTCTCTCCCTCCTCTCGAGCCATCCTCTCCAAGCCCCCCCCCCCCCACCCCCCTCTGTCTCTCCCCCTCTCTTTCTCTCGTTCTCTCTTTCTTTCTTTCTCACGCGCCAACTCCTCCACCCCCACCCCCCCTATCTCTCTCACGCGCGCACTGTCTTTTTCGGGCTCTCTAAAACACAAACACACACACACACACACACAGCGATTTGAAGCACGTGCTGTGCGTTAAGTAGCCAGTTGCTCCTGACCTCAATGTCGCAGTCTGAAAGGTACTTACTGTACTTGCACTACCTGTGCACAGCCACAGAGGGCCGGCCACTCCACTGTGTGAGCGCCGCTGACCTCTTTCCCGTTGGAAAGACAGAAATGTTGGAGGCAGGGGCAGAAATGAAAGCCTCCGCGCGCGCGCGAAGTAATCGAACTATTTAGTTTATACGAGGTGTTCATATTGATCGGTAGCATCTCTGCTGTGTTGACTTTTTGGGGGGTTTGTCTTGAATGCTTAATGAATGAAAGTGTGCGGTGTTCAAGTTTGTCTGTCTTTCTGTCTTTTTTTGTGTTGTATGTTTATCTGGCAGGCTGGCTGTCAATCTCTGTCTGTCTGTCTGTCTGTCTGTCTGTCTGTCTATCTGTCTGTCTGTCTGTCTGTCTGTCTCTCTCTCTCTCTCTCTCTCTCTCTCTCTCTCTGTTTGACTCTGTCTCTTGGTCTTTTTCTCTCTCACACACACAGCACACACACACACACACACACACACACACACACACACACACACACACACACACACACAGCTTATGAAATGTTGTTACATAGACATGGTAAACAATGTCAAAGGTTAAAGGTAAAGGTGTCCCATAACCTTTGTGGTCGTAGGGGAGTGAGGCATCAAGAGAGTGATCTCAACTTCTCCAGGGGCCAGCGTATTGAGGGCGGCGCCCATCTCCTCTCCCTCGCTGCTTTACCTTCCCTGACCCTAAAGAGGCAGGTACCCATTGACAGCTGGGTGAACTGAGGGAACTGTACTGAAATCAAGGCGCGCAAACGGTCACCCATCTAAGTGGTAACCACGCTCGATGCTGCTTGGGGACAGCGAGTGCTCTAACCACTGAGCTATCCCGTCCCCCACGGGAAACAATGATGGGTCTCAAATACAAAGTGTTTACCCAATATTTGAGACCCATCATTGTTTACCAATATCTGAGACCCATCATTGTTTACCAATATTTGAGACCCATCATTGTTTACCAATATTTGAGACCCATCATTGTTTACTAATATCTGAGACCCATCATAGTTTACCAATATCTGAGACCCATCACTGTTTAGCAATATTTGAGACCCATCACTGTTTACCAATATTTAATAATAATAATAATAATGTGACTTGCCTCCTTTCAATGATCTTACGGCTTCTTCTACCTCTTCCTCCAGTACCTGTGTGTTTTCAGGATCTGATGGTCTGGGATCTTGCTCGTGAAGTTTGTTCGGATCAGCCTTCAGCTTGTAGTTGTACAGGTCTCTGCAATACTCTGTCCATCTCTTCATGATAGTGGCGCTCTCTGTAAGGACTGACCCCTCTTTGTCTTCAATAACGGAGGTCTTTGGTTGCTGGGACTTGGTTAGTATCTTGATGGTCTGGTACGCCTCTTTGCTGTCTCCTTTCGCCATTGCCTTCTCAACCTTGGAGCATTGTTCTGACATCCAGTTCCCCATGGCCTCAGTCATCTTCTTCTTGATTGATCTGTTGACTGTTCTATACTCTTCGGCCGTTTCGGGGTTTTTGTTCTTCACTGGCTTTAGCTCCCTACGTTGGTCGCACAGGTCCAGGATATCGTTGGTAACCCACGGTTGGTTCTTTTTCCTCTCTTTCCCAAGGATCTCCAGCGCTGTCTCCTGAATGGTCTTGCTGAAGGTCTCAGTGAGGTTGTTGATGTCATCTTGGAGGAAATTCAATGCTGCAAATCTGCCCCCTATCTCAGCTTTAAAGATTTCAGTGACTTCGGGGTCCTTCAGCTTTTCCATGTTGAACCGCAAACGGGGATTTCTCTTCTGGTTCTTGGTCTTCAGCTTGATCTGTAGGGTCATGAGTACCATGTCGTGGTCACTACCAATATCAGCGCCAGGGAAACTTCTTGTCTGGGCTTGTAAGATCATTGAAAGGAGGCAAGTCACCAGGGATTGACAACATCCCGGCTGAGCTCATCAAGAGCGGAGGCCCAGAGGTGATCAAGGCATTAACAATCATCTGCCAACGCATCTGGACCAGCAAAGAGTGGCCTGAACAGTGGACCCAATCCATCATAGTTCCACTTCCAAAGAAGGGAGACCTGAAGAAGTGCCAAAATTACAGAACAATCAGTCTGATAAGCCATCCAAGCAAAGTTATGCTACGCATTGCCTTGAACAGACTGAAACCACAAGCAGAAGAAATCCTATCAGAAGAACAGGCAGGATTCAGACCAGGTCGAAGCACTGTCGAACAGATCTTCAACATCAGAATGCTCATAGAGAAGCATCTCCAACATCAGCTACAGCTCTACAACAACTTCATTGACTTCAAGAAGGCCTTCGATCGAGTGTGGCAAGAAGCTCTGTGGCAAGTCATGAGAGACTATAGCTTCGACGAGGACCTGATTCAAGTCATCCAGGCGCTGTATGACAGCTCCCACAGTGCAGTCCTCATGGGTGGAGAAATCGGGGAGTTCTTCCGGACTTCAGTTGGAGTTCGACAAGGCTGCCCGCTATCCCCCGTTCTTTTCAACGTGTTCCTGGAGAACATCATGCAGGAGGCCCTCCTTGGCTTCAAGACCACAATCACAATAGGAGGAAGGCCAGTCTGCAATCTTCGATTCGCAGACGATATTGATCTCATGGGCCGCAGTGAAGAAGAACTCCAGGATCTCACCACCAGACTGGAAACATCAGCCAATGCCCACGGTATGGAGATCAGCACAGAAAAGAGCAAGATCCTAGTGAACAGTACCACACTGACCACTCCCACCAGCATCAAGATGAGTGGCGAGACACTAGAGGAGGTGGAAACTTTCAAGTACCTTGGAGCAGTCATCACCAAAGAAGGCACGAGCACACAAGAGGTGAAGATCAGACTTGCTGTGGCACTCTCCTCCATGACTAAGCTGGCGAAAGTGTGGAGAAACCACAACATCAGAACCCACACCAAGGTCAGACTCTACAAGGCACTCGTCACATCCATTGCCTTGTACAGCTGTGAAGCATGGACACTTACTGCCGATTTAGAACGTCGCATTCAAGCCTTTGAGATGAAGTGCCTCAGGCGGATCCTGAACATCACCTACAGAGACCGCAAAACCAATGACTACGTCTGGCAGCAGATCGAGGCACTGGCTGGCAAACAAGAACCATTGCTAGATACAGTCAAACGGAGGAAACTGAAGTGGTTTGGCCACACAACAAGGCATAACAGCCTGTCAAAGACAGTCCTGCAGGGAATGGTGGAAGGAGCAAGGAGGCAGGGACGACCACGCAAAAGCTGGATATCCAACATCAAGGAGTGGACCGGCCTCACTGTACCAAGCCTCCTGAAAACAGTCCAGGACAGAACCATTTGGCGGTCCACTTGCAGCGTCCATGCGGGTACCCCAACGGTTGTCCCGACCAAGGGATGAGTGAATGAGTGAGTGAATGAATAATAATGTATGGAATTTATATAGCGCTGAATCTTGTAAAGCAACAAATCAAAGCGCTCAGATTTTATTTCATACCACTTTAAGTCACGGCAGATTTCTCTCCGTGAAATTCGGGCTGCTCTCCCCGGGGAGAGCGGGAGAACGCGTCGCCACTTAGCGCTGCGCCACCCTTTCACCCTTTTTTTTTCTTTTTTTTTCTGCAGCTGTATTTGTTTCCCTATCAGAGTGGCTTTTTTCTAAGAATTTTGCCAGGGACAACTCTCTTGTTGCCGTGGGTTTTTTTACGTGCGCTAAATAATTACGTGTAACACACGGGACCTCGGTTTATCGTCTCATCCGAAAGACTAGCGCCCAGACCACCACTCATGGTCTAATGGATGGGGGAAAAATTTCCGGTCCAAAACGGGGTACGAACCGCCGCACACTTCAGACCCGGACTTTTCGCTTTCTAGACAGGCGCGTTACCTCTAGACCACCGATCCACCATGTATGTAAACAACGATGGGTCTCAAATGTTAGGGAAACACTTTGTATTACTGGATACACTATTGTTTGGAGTAGTAGCAGAAGCAACAGCAGCAGCAGTAGCAGCAGCAGCAGCAGCAGCAGCAGCAGCAGCAGCAGCAGCAGCAGCAGCAACAGTAGCATAGCAGCAGAAGCAGTAGCAGCAGCAGTAGCAGCAGCAGCAACAGCAGCAGCAGCAGCAGCAGCAGTAGTAGTAGTAGTAGTAGTAGTAGTAGTAGTAGTAGTAGTAGTAGTAGTAGTAGTATGAGGTGGACAAATGTCCGTAAGTGTTTTTAAGCGGGGACTTCTAGATTGGTTTTCCCAGGAATGGTCTGGAACTATCAGAGATCGTAACAGAAACTTTAAGACTGTTTTTTAAAAGGAAAAAGACATTTGTGATATGGATGCATATTGCTTTTGCGTTGCAGTTACACAGGTACTGTTTAATGTCCTACCACTGAACAATAATACACATAATTATAATATTTCAATCGAAGTTAAGAAATGACCTTTCGTAAAGATCAAACAGAGAATGAAGAGCGCTTTTTAAAAAAATCAAAGTGTCCTGTTTATGAAGATTTTGAGAATAGATTTCTGAAAGATTCTAAAAGACATCCTTTTGCACCTCTTACTTAAAGCTTCAATTATCTGCTGACAGATACAATTTATCACGATTTATTTTTCACGCAACTAAAAGGAGAAAATGCAATCAGATAGCTTTCTAGAATCAGATTCTGGTGTGGATAAAATTAATACTACCTGTAAAACACTGTTGATATGAACAGCGTGAAATGAACTTGTCCTAGCATAGATATTCACCATACAGCTGATGCAATACTCCTGTTTCCATGATCATGTTGACACTTTCTTTCGGATGAGACTATAAACCGAGGCCCCGTGTTCGAACGCATGCAGAACATCTTGCGTACACGTTAAATCCTGTTCCGCTTTTCGGAAGAGTAGGCCATTGTGTGCCGACAAAATTTACAAAACCGCATACACACGGGGACTGGATGTAAAAAAGCAAATGAGTGCTTATTCTATTATCCTCGATATAAAAGAATAAATAAATAAATAATCATAGCATAATAGATATTGATATGTTTATCAACGCTTATGCCGCATGCCCACACCGTGTGCCCAACACCCTTTGTATGGTGGCCTTAAGGCGACATAAAGTCTGAAATCTGAAATCTGACGTCTGAACTCTCTCTCTCCCTCTCTCTCTCTGTCTCTCTCTGTCTCTGTCTGTCTCTGTCTCTCTCTCTCTCTTGTTTTTGACTGGACTTTATTACTGGTAAACTCCTGCTGTTGTTAGGACACTAACTGCACAGTTCTTTGTTTTGTTGTTGTCTTTTCTTGCCTGGTTTTTTCTTCCCTTTTTATGTTTAGTGTTTTGCTTGCTTGTTTGCTGGGGGGTGGGGGGTGGGGGGGTTGTGTTCGTTTGTTTGTTGTTTTCTATCAGATAATATGTCGTGGGCAGGTTGAACCTGGCGGAGTCCATCCCTTTCCAAATAGCACGCTGCATACTGGGCACCGTCGTGTGATCCACGCCGTCGGCCATTTGGCTCACAGTTCCATGACAGCTGGATAGGGGGGGGGGGGGGGGGGATGTTTGTTGTTTGTTGGTTGTTTGTTGGTTGCTTGCTTCCCTCCTTCGATTAGAGCTCCGAGGTTCACGATGTCGAGAGGGATGCCATAGCCGAGTGGTCAAGATCGTTCAACTTCAATCCCACGCGTCCATGAAGTCGTGGGTTTGAATCTCGGCGGCTTGTGGTGAATTAGGGGCGGGGATATTTTTACGACCTCCCAGGCCAACTTCAAGTGCAGACCTGCCAGTGCCTTAATTCCCTTCGTTTATATACACATGCAGAAGATCAAATATGCATGTTAAAGATCCCGCGCCGTGATTCGTGTCAGCGTTTGGTAGGTTACTGAAAGACGAACATACCTAGCATACATCTCCGAGGTCGGAATGCAGCAACCTTCATGGAGGGCAAAAAAACCCAGTTGCATACACACACTGTCACCTCTGGTGAACCCTGGACCCGGAGCTCTAGCCGAGGAACAAGACACCAACAACAAACACAAAAGACAAACAAAAACCAATGATGACATTTTGTGTGTGCCACAGTTTTTGTCCCGGATGGGTTGTTAAGGTAGGCTCAAGATGTTGTGTGTGAGGGGATATAATAATGAAAAACGCGGTATTCTATCGGCAGAGTGGGAAAGAGGGGGAGGGAGGGGGAATACGGAGAGGTAGGGGGGTGGATAGAATATAGAGGAATTGCGTAAATAAGGATAGGATGTGTTTACGCTTGTGTAATGTGCAAAATGTGTGTGTGTGTTAATTATTTTTTATTTATTCTATTCTTTTCTTTCCAGGATAATGGAATAAGCACTCATGTTTTTTAAAGCTAGTCCCCGTGTGTCTGTAATTTCATCAATATTGTTATCCGTGTGTGTATGTGTGTGTGTGTTGGTGTGCGTACGTGCGCGCGCGCGCGTGTGTGTGTATGTGTGTGTTGGTGTGCGTGCCTGCATGCCGTGTGTGTGTGCGTGTGGTGTGTGTTGGTCGTGATGAGGGAGGCGTGCAGTAATGGGTGGTGGTGGTGGTGGTGGTGGTAGAGTGTGCGTGCGCGCAAGCGCGAGCCTGTGCACACACGCGCGTGCGCGTCTGTGTCCGAAGTAGGTGGGGCCGAAGCGTGCTGCAAGGTTTGTTTCGCCAGCTTACCACGGCTTTGTTCAAACTGTCTCTTTCCCTGACCCCCACCCCCCACCCCCCCCCACCCCCCACCCCTACCCCATCCTCTTCCTCTCCCTTCCCCCACCCTCCCCTCTCTCACCACCTCCTCTTCTTGGCCCACTCACTCCTGGCCTTGTTGTTTCCCCGATAGTCAGGCCAGCATCACTGCAGCCCTGTTACCTCTGGTTCACCATTGTCTTCCTTCCCATCACACTATACACCGAGTGCCAAGCCAACCTACCTAGAACATCCTTCTTGCGCATATGTTAATTCTGTTCCACTTTTCAGAAGAGTGGGCCAGTGTGTGCTGGTGGGAACGGAAGACAATATTTACAAAGCCGCTCGTACACGGGGACTGGATGTGAAAAGAAAAGCACATGAGCGCTTATTCCGTTGTTTGCGAAATTAAAGAATAAATGAAAGGTGACACAGACACTGATGTCAGTGAAGTTTCTTCTCGCTTTTAGTAATGATAATAATACCTTTGTTTTTGTTGGAGTTGTTGCTGCTACTGCTGCTTCTTCGTCTTCTTCTTCTTCCATCATCATCATCATCTTGTATCATCATTATCATCACTTGTATCATCATCATCATCGTCATCATCATCATCATCTTTATAACCACCACCACAACAATCACCACCACCATCATCATCATCCCTTTAGCATCATCATAATCATCATCACCACCACCACCACCACCACCACCACCACCACCACCACCACCACCATCATCATCATCATCATCATCATCATCATCATTTTCTTCCTCTAGAACTCTGGAGTTCATCGTTGTGAGACTTCTTGTGGATGCCACTGTTACCAGTCCCCTTAGTGATGACCTATGTGGCACTAGAAACTATCCCCTTCTTTTCCTACTGTTACCTGTTTTGACTGATTAACTTGACTCTTCCAGAGTCTTTCACATTAGATTTAACACTGAGATCCGAAGGGCAGGGTGGCCTAGTGGTTAGAGTGCTGCGCTCGTGATCTGACGGCCCGGGATCGAGCCACCACGGAGGCAATGCCCGTTTTAGGGGAATTTCCCCTGGTGTTGACATCAGTACTGACTCCACTCCCTGAAAGTCCTGCAGGGAGATTAGAAACCGAGGCCCCGTGTGTGCATGCACGCAAATCGTCTTGCAACACCTTAAAAACTTGTTCCACGTTTTGGAAGAGTAGGCCATTTCTTGCTGGTAGGAATGAATAACTTTTTAATAATAAAAAATAAAAGCCGCATGCACACAGGCGTCTTGTGTAGACACCATCCCCAAATCGGAATGCGGCTACCTTAATGGAGGGTGAAAATGGCGCATGCTCTTTGTGAACCTCGGAGCTCTAGCCGAGGAACGAAAACATCAAACCCCTGGAGGTCTGGAGTGTGGAGTGTGGAGACACACGGTGAACATCCCGTGTAGGCCTTTCCTTGCAGTGTAGACCAGCTATGGCCCAGGTGGTATGGATGACGCCAACATACCCAGCATGCATCCTGCTACCTGGGGAGGGATGGGCTCCGTCAAGTTCAACTCTCCCACGACACACCGCCTGAAAAATTCAAGGCAGTACCTCTGCGAGCTTTTACTCTTATTCTAAACCTTCTCTTCTTTCTGACACGACGCCAGCAGAGCACCATGAGCTTTCTTATCTCCGTTTCTTTGCCGCTGGGTCACCCACCTGAGGAGACCTTTCTTCTTCTTCTTCGTCGAACGCTCAGACAGCAACTATTTGTTGTCTGTCATATGGCGAAAATGCGTCACGCTGCGTTAAGCGCCTGACAAGTCAGCCCCAGCGCATCCGACTTCGGCACAAGAGAGAATAGTTACCTTTTAAGTTCTTTCTGGAAAAAAGGCAGGAGAATGGACCAAGAAGGCAGAAAACAGACAAGAAGGAGATGACAGGAAGAAAAGGAACAAGGCAGAAACAAAGAGAGTGATAGAAAGAGGGAATCCTAGCACAGAATTTCCAGAAGGTGGGGATGCTATTTATACTGATAGGCCCCCGGCATCCCCTCTGGGGAGGAGACCTTTCTGATCTAAGATTCTTTGCCGTTGGGTCACCCACAAGAGGAGACCTTTCTGATCTAAGATTCTTTGCCGTTGGGTCACCCACCAGAGGAGACCAGGCCTTGCTGATGGTTAATCTAAACACTGTTTAGAAACGCCTGGTTGTGTCCCCTTTAAGTGTGCAGAACACCGTCAGCTGAGTGTCCCAGTGGCAGTAATGAATTGACCTTTTCAGAGCCAAACTTAATGAGATGCTCAGTCTTTTGTGCAGTAATGACCTTCCTTCCTTCTTTCGGGGGAGGAGTGGAGGGTATGGGGGGGGGGGGGGGGGGGAGATGTCAGAAAAAGAAAGGTTCAACTGTCTGGTAGAGGAAGGTGGGTAGTGTGGTGGTTGTAGTTTGTGTGTGTTGTGTTGTGTTGGTGTTGTATTGTGGGAGTGGAGGGTTGGTTGTTTTTTTGAGTTGTTGTTGGTGTGTGTGGGGGGGGGGGGGGGGGAGGTAACCTCTTTTTGGTTGGAATTTGTTGTTTGGCTGTTGTTGGGATTTTTTGGGGGGTTGGGGGGTGGGGGGTGAAGGGGTTTATTTACTTGTTTGTTTGCTCGATTTGTTCATGTATTTTTTTCGTTTTCATGTTTTTCTTTTTGTTCATGAATACTTGCTATTCTGCTTGAAATCATTACTCTCTCACTGTAATAAACTACAACGTGTCTCTTTCCAGCGATTCGATATTGTAGTGAAATCATAAGCCACGTTTCTGTCTTTCTGTGTTTCTTTTTCCCTGAAAACATTACTATTAAATCCCATTCAGCTAAATCTATATGGGATCTCTCTCTGTCTGTCTGTCTGTCTCTCTGTCTCTCTGTTTGTGTGTGTCTGTGTGTGTGTGCGTGTTCTATAAGGCATGCACTCTCACGTACGCACAATTAGTGACCTCATACTCTCGCGCTCGCGCGCACACGCGCGCGTATGTAAGGAACCGATTTGAGAGGCATGACAGTTAAAAACCTTCCCCTGTTTGCCTGTCCCTCCACCTCCCCCCACCCTCCACCCTCCACCTCTTCGTCCCTTCCACCCTCAGCCTCAATCCTCAAATCATTTGGAAGGAGCGAGGCGGGAAAAGGAAGGCGGCAGTTGTTTGAGAGGGCCACCTGTACAAACGCGGCAAGGCCAGGCGAGGACAGAGGGATTGCCGCGGACACGACTGAATTTGTCCTGGGCACATCTCTGCCCCCTTGGTATGCAGCCCAGGCCGGCCTCTGACCAGCAGCCACACTAACTCTCTAACTTGCTCTGCACCTGGGCCCCCCCCTGAAGAGCGTTTGTTACCACCCTGTGCGAACAAAGAGAGAGACACAGAGAGAGAGGGAGAGACAGAGAGAGAGGAGAGAGAGAGAGAGAAACAGAGAGAGAGATAGAGAGAGAGAGACAGAGAGGGAGAGAGAGAGAGAGATAGAGAGAGAGAGACAGAGAGGGAGAGATAGAGAGAGGGAGAGAGAGGAGAGAAGAGAGAGAGAGAGACAGAGAGGAGAGATAGAGAGAGAGACAGAGACAGAGACAGAGAGAGAGAGGAGGAGGAGGAGGAATCAGATCGACTTGACCCCTGCACGGGCTTGCCACCTTCACTTCACTTCACTGCCTGCACCACCCCCAGTGAAAGCCGGGATGAAAATCAAGCAAAGGTTCGTTTTAGGTTTACGTAAAATTAAGGTCAGGTTAAGAAGCTGTTTACAGGCGGTGGTGGGGGAAGGGGAGGGGGGGGAGTGAGTGAGAAGGTCAGCTGTTGACTTTTTTTTCAGGGTTCCAGTACATGGAGTTTTTCTGTGTGTGCTAAGAGGTCATCAGGGAAACCTGGAGCGCACCATCGAGCATCGTTCGTTCATGGTATGGATACAGTTTTCAGTGTGTAGTTCCCACCGTGTGATCCAGTTGGTAGATATAGACAACAATGTAAAGAATTACATCCAGTACTGAACAATGTTTGTGTTCATGACTAAAAACTGTCCTTTGTAGTAGGGAAGACAGACGGGACAGGAATGCTTGCCTGTAACATGTGCAGACTTTCAAATAACAGAAAAACTTCTTTCCCCTGTATAGCATTTTCAGAAAAGAATGTGACACACAGGTTTTCAGAAATGTCCAGAAATGTCCACCTGTCCAAGGCAGGCATCAGCTTGGAACAGCCAGTGTCACACAGCGGAGCATGGACAACCCTGAGAAACAGCTTCAGGATAGCCTGGTGCCAGCACCCGGACCTTGATCCAGAAGACAAACAAGGCAGCATTTTTAGCTAGATACAGCTGCTCAAGTTGCCATCTTCAGACCGTGAACAGGACATACACTGCCAGCTCCTATCCCATCTCTACCTCCTGAACATATCCCACACTGACCAGTGCCACTGTAGCACAGGCCCACAACCCCCCCCCCCCCCCCCACCCCTCCTCTCCTATCCTGCAGTCCTGTCCTCCTGCCTTCAACACTCTGAGACACCAGACTTAGTGGCCCAGCCCAGTAGAGCTCTGACAGGAACACCTGTGGGGACAGACGGGGTCACTGCGACAGACTGCAGACTTTGCCGTCCAGACCAGAGTAAAAACTCAGCATGGCCAAGGAATGAAGAAGAAGAAGAATACGACGACAATGATGACAATAACAATAACGATGATGATGTCAATGATGATGATGACGACGACGACGACGACGACGATGGTGATGATGATTAAGAAGAAGAAGAAGAAGAAGAAGAAGAAGAAGAAGAAGAAGAAGAAGAAGAACAACAACAACAACAACAACAACAAGAACAAGAAGAACAAGAAGAAGAACAACAACAAGAAGAGAAGAAAGGTAAATGAAAAAGGAAATGGTAACGATGATGCAACTGATGTCAGGAACAGTATCAGACTCGTTCAGGCCGTGATGATTGTTCTGATGATGGTGATTCCGCCCTGCCACTGTTCTCCAGGCTTGAGGCCGACTATCATGAGGCAGTCAATAGCTGCCATGAAGCAATCAACGTAAAACTCCAATCTCTCTTCCCTTTGTTCTCTCTCTCTCTCTCTCTCTCTCTCTCTCTCTCTCTCTCTCTCTCTCTCTCTCTCTCTTTCTCTCTCTCTCTCTCCTCTCTCTCTCTCTCTCTCTCTCTCTCTCTCTCTCTCTCTCCTTCTCTCTCTCTCTCTCCCTCCATCTTGAAGATTTTCATTTTCTGTTAATGCAGGAAACATTTATCTCTTCCCCGACCACAGGCGATCAGTGATAGCCCAA
>CM054152.1:2272522-2290022 GCA_028751875.1 Rapana venosa
TCAGTCACGCTGCTCAGAAGATGGAACAGCAGGCCAGACCTGAAGCACAGCAGAGTACAAATGAAAGAAAACGTCGTCACGTGATGTACTGTATCTTTAAAGAAAACAAAACAAGACAAGTCCTGCAACAAAAGAAGGGGCATTGACAGAGAGAGAGAGGTAATTAAAGGTCTAATGATCCCCGAGGTCGGAGTGCGGCCACCTTAATGGCAGGTGAAAACGGCCACATTCACGAAACCTCACCAACTGGTCAGCCTTGGAGCTCTGGCCCAGGGAGGAAAATATGACAGAAGAAAAAACACGACGACTGTTTCAAACAAGTACACCGCTACATCCAGCAGTCAGTACAGCAGGCTGACTGTGACACTGGCCACACCAGCGAAATACACCGACAACTTAATAAAGAATAATAATAATAATAACAATAATAATGATAATAATGATAATAATGATAATAATAATAATAATGTATGGAATTTATATAGCGCTGAATCTTGTAAAGTAAACAACTCAAAGCGCTTAAACTTGTGCTCTAGGGGACTGTGGGACTGGCTAGGAGGTGGGGTGGGTATACTGCAGGGCAAGTGGTGAGGGTGTTGCATTCCTGACCTCACCGTCTGAGAGGGCTCACGTTCGGGTCTCTGCCGAGGTGTCCATCATCCGGGAGGTTTTCCCCCTAAATCCTCTGAATTTCTTAATTGGTACTGACACCACTCCACTCCCCAAAGCCCCCTGCCCCCCCTCCCCTTCCCCCGTGTGTATGAGCGCCTGAAGAACACATTTAAAATACACCACTCATCTTAATATTACAGCCTTCACTTTTCGATTTTAAGTCATGCGTATGGTACAGTGGAGGAAGATGGCTGAAAACTCTTCAGTTGTGCCCCAACGGTGTACTAGACAATGGGATAGGTGAAGGTGAAGGTGAAGGAGGGTGCAGTGGACTTAGAGATCTGCTCTTCCGTTGCACTGCTGGCAGACTGGTCAACGATGGCCTCATTGCCATGTCCCACACATGGGACACCTGTTCTTTACTACTTCGCAAGTATCTGTCCACTGATGCAACTTCCAAGCTTGTCACATCTCTCATTCTTTCACGTTTAGACCACAGTAATTCTCTTTTGGTTGGCCTACCTGCAACATCTATCCACTCTCTTCAACGCATACAAAACTCTGCAGCTCGACTGGTCCTAAGAAAGAAAACATCTGAACACATCACTCCTCTTCTGCCACCTCTTCACTGGCTGCCTGTCTCACAAAGACTGAAGTATAAGATCAATACCCTCTGTTTCAAATGTCTCCACAAATCTGCACCCTCTTATCTCTGTAACTGTCTTCACCTGTACACTCCATCCCGTTCCCTTCGTTCAGCCGCAGATACTTTGTGCTTTCGAACACCCAGATTCAAACAAACCACTGTTGGCCGTCGCTTTTTCTCTATTTCTGGTCCATCCACCTGGAATGACCTCCCTCTTTCACTTCGCCAAAAGCCTTTATTTGACCCCTTCAAATCCAGCCTCAAAACACACTTATTTTCTACCTGAGACTTTCCCCCTCATATCTGTCCCTAATTTTCAACAGCATCCTTCACCTCCTAAGTGTGTTTGCGAGTGTGTGTGTATGTGTGTGTGTGTGTGAGTGTGTTTGTGTGTGTGTTTGTGTGCGTGCGTGCGTACGTGCGTGCGTGCGCGTGCATGGATTTGAAATCTGTTGTTCATTATGTTTAAGGAGAGTTGCATGCGTGAAAATGATTCGAGTGCAAGCGCTTCGATTTTTTTGTTAAGATTCAGCGCTATATACATTCCATATATTATTATTATTATTACTTTCCAATCATGAAGATCCGCTCAGCAGTTTTTCTTTGTCCTCCGCCTTATTCAGTGCACCTTGCAGGGTTGGCATTGCTCTGTGAGTCTGCCACACTTCTCCAGTCTCCACGCTGTTCTTGGATAGTATTTGGGGAGAAGAAAATGAATGGGGTGAGAGCACAAACCCACACCACACACAAACGCTTCTCGATTGCATAAAAGAATTGATCGTGATGACTCAGCGAAAACTGTTTTTTTACCATCCAGGCTTGGGGCCAGCTAGTTTCTGAATCGGGGTAGTGAAATAGTGTGTGTGTGTGTGTGTGTGTGTGTGTGTGTGTGTGTGTGTGTGTGTGTGTGTGTGTGTGTGTGTGTGTGTGTGTGTGTGGTGACAGTGTGTGTGTGTGTGTGTGTGTGTGTGTTTGTGTTTATGTATGGTGGTGGTGGTTGTGATGGGTGTGTGTATGAGTATGTGTATATGTACACGCGCGCGCAGCTGTGTGTGTATACATATGTATGTGTTTGATGTGATGCGTGACTCTGTGTGTGTGTGTGTTGTGTGTGTGTGTGTGTGTGTAACAGAAGGAAGGACAGACACAGGGTAGGGTAGAAGGAGGGAGGGGGGGGGGGGGGATGACAGCCTGACAAGGGACTGAAGCGCCAACAAAGATGTAGTGATGAGAGTCCAGAGAGGAGGGGAGACAATAGGCCCCCCAGGTCCGCTTTATGGGAGCTGACAACTTGATGATCACTAGGCCACTTCAAGCCTATCATTGCCACCTAGCACACCTCGCGCCGCCACCAAACACCCTCCCGCCGGGGCACCCGCCAAGCAGAGCCAGCACAGAGCGAAGGAAGGAAGGAAGGAAGAAGGGAGGGAGAGAAAAAGGAGACGAAGAAGGAAGGGGGTGAGGATGTGTGTGTGTGTGTGTGTGTGTGTATGTGTGTGTGTGTGTGTGTGTGTGTGTGTGTGGTGTGTGTGTGTGTGTGTGTGTGTGTGTGTGAGGGGTGGTGGTGGTGGTGAGGGGGGTGGTAACCAATGGCGATATGGGAGGCATGGGGTGGGGGTGGTTGTGAAGAGGACATGATAGTCTTTTTATGTTATAAAAAAAAATTATAATAAGGCAGAGCAGTTTGATCAGCAGCAAACAATCTCTCTTATAGATGTTTTCCATCCCCTCTTCTTAGCACCCCCTCCCCACCCCCCGCTCATTTTTGTTTTTACGTATAATGTTTGCAAGTATTAATGCAGGAATTAGGTACGCTTCTGCATAAAAGCGTACAATACGCATGCTCTCTCTCTCTCTCTCTCTCTCTCTCTCTCTCTCTCTCTCTCTTCTCTCTCTCTCTCTCTCTCTCTCTCTCTCTCACACACACAAAACACACACACACACTACACAAACACAAAAAAGACACAACAAACACACACCAAACACACACACACACACACACAATACACAAACACTTAGAGTGAACAGACGTTAAATTGAAGACAACAACAATAACACACAAACTCTTCCAAACACACACACACACACGCACACACACACACACACACACACAGACACACACACACACACACACACACACGAGTACAGCCTCACGCATGCACGCATGCACGCACACAAGGCGCAAGGACTAGAACAGTAGAAGGCCGGCAGGGTGAGTTGTGAGGGGAGCGATAAAAACAGGGAGAGAGTGACGTCTTCAAAGAGCAGCAGGAGAGGCGGCGCATAAAGCCGGCATTGAAGATGACTTTGGCAGAACAAAACAGACCTGACAGACCCGCCACCCTGATCCGATGACACCCCCTGAACACCCCCCTAACATCCGATCTGTGTGTGTGTGTGTGTGTGTGTGTCGTTGTGTGTGTCGTTATGTGTTTGTGTGTGTGTGTGAGTGTGTGGGGGTTGGGGGGGTGGTTGTGTGTGTGTGTGTGTGTGTGTGTGTGTGTGTGGGTGGTTGTGTGTGTGTGTGTGTGTGTGTGTGTTTGTGTGTGTGTGTGTGTGTGCATGTGTGTTTGTCTGTGTCGTTGTGTGTGTGTGTGTGTGTGTGGTGCATGTGTGTGTGTGTGTCGCTGTGTGTGTGAAGCCAAGTGGAGTCAACCTGATCTTTATTGAGGGTAAACAAGTAAGCTTATACAACTTGCCTTTTTGAAGAGTTTTTAATCCTGCCCTCAAAGCAGAGAGAGGGAGAGAGAGAGAGAGGGTGGGGGGGGGGGGGGGGGGGGGGGGGGGGGGGGGGGGGGGGCTCTGAACTCTGAAATGGTTTAATGCACAACGACCTTTGACCACAACACATTTCAAGGGGCAAGGATGGAAAGCTCAAGAAAAAAATGATGACTTCATCATTCAAACTAGTGATAAATAAAGAACTAATCGACAGTTTATAACCTTATCTGACGTCAAACCTTATCTAAAGCTTGAAGCAATGTATATACATTTTTAAAGGATGATGGCTAAATTCAGACCGTGTGTCAGATTATAAATATTCATAAACTTAAATACAGAATGCATAGTGAATCTGATACACCCTGCTCTTTATGTAATGAAGCAACAGAAGATGAAGTACATTTTTGTCTTAAGTTGTCCCGCCTTTAATGACATTAGGAAAAAGTATATTCCAGCAAAATAGACCAACCAGCCTAATGCATTTAGACTCTGTTTGCCCTTAGCAAGTTGTAATCCTGATATCATTATAAAATGAGATATATCTTTATGTAAAGTCTTTAAATAAGAGATGTTATGCTGTTGTAAGGTGTGTGTGTGTGTGTGTGGGGGGGGGGGGGTGTTCTCTTGTGGCTTTGTTGTATTGTTTGTGTCCCCTGTACTTCACCTATATAATTATTCCTATCATGATTCAGTGAGTTGATCAGCAACCCCCATCATGTATGGGCCAACCGCCTCTTCATCAAGAAATTCTTTTAGCGTACAGAGTTAAGAGATTTCTCATGCATAATCTGATAATACATCATGCCCTTTATGTAACGAAGCAACCGAAGATGAAGTACATGTTTGTTTGATGTTGTCTTGCTTTTAATGACATTAGGAAAAAATACACCCCCAGCAAAATATACCAACCAGCCTAATGCATTGAGATTCTGTTTGCTCCTAGCATGTAGTAATCCTAGTATCATCAGTAATTTGGAAAGGTCTGTGTTTTCAGTTTGTTTATTTCTTTGAGTGTCAAACAAATGTAGCAAGAATAGAGAGTTACAGAAATATCCTGTAAGTGTTAGCACTGTACTGCCGGCTGGCAAAACCACTAGTGTTGCATCGTTTAGAGGGCTTTCATCCCTGAAGTCGGAATGTGGCTACCTTGTATTGTAATGAGTCAGATCACCGTTATCATATTGTGTTGGTAGTGTAGTGTAGTGTAGTGTAGTGTGGTGTGGTGTGGTGTAATGTAGTGTGGTGTAGTGTGGTGTAATGTATGTAGTGTAGTGTAGTGTGGTGTGGTGTGGTGTGGTGTGGTGTAGTGTAGTGTAGTGTGGTGTGGTGTGGTGTGGGTAGTGTAGTGTAGTGTAGTGTGGTGTGGTGTGGTGTGGTGTGGTGTGGTGTAGTGTAGTGTAGTGTAGTGTGGTGTTGTGTGGTGTGGTGTAGTGTAGTGTAGTGTAGTGCAGTGTAGTGTAGTGCAGTGTAGTGTAGTGTGGTGTGGTGTAGTGTAGTGTAGTGTAGTGTGGTGTGGTGTAGTGTTGTGCAGTGTAGTGTAGTGTAGTGTAGTGTATTGTAGTGTAGTGTAGTGTAGTGTGGTGTAGTGTCGTGTAGTGTAGTGTAGTGTAGTGTAGTGTAGTGTATGTGTAGTGTAGTGTAGTGTAGTGTAGTGCAGTGCAGTGTAGTGTAGTGTAGTGTAGTGTAATTTAGTGTTGTGTAATGTAGTATAGTGTAGTGTCGTGCAGTGTAGTGTAGTGTAGTGTAATTTAGTGTAGTGTAGCGCAGTGCAGTGTTGTGTAGTGTAGTGTAGTGTAGTGTATGCAGTGCAATACATTGTAGTGTAGTGTAGTGTAGTGTAGTGTAGTGTAGCGTAGTGTAGTGTAGTGTAGTGTAGTGTAGTGTAGTGCAGTGCAGTGCAGAGTTGTGTGGTGTAGTGTAGTGTAGTGTAGTGTAGTGTAGTGTAGTGTAGTGTAGTGTAGTGTAGTGTAGTGCAGTTTGTGTAGTGTAGTGTAGTGTAGTGTAGTGTAGTGTAGTGTAGTGCAGTGTAGTGTAGTGTAGTGCAGTGTAGTGCAGTTTGTGTATTGTAGTGTAGTGCAGTGCAATACATTGTGGGTGTAGTGTATTGTAGTGTAGTGTAGTGTAGTGCAGTGTAGTGTAGTGCAGTGTAGTGTAGCGCAGTGCAGTATAGTGCAGTGTAGTGCAGTGTAGTGCAGTGCAGTGCAGTGCAGTGTAGTGCAGTGTAGTGCAGTGTAGTGTAGTGTAGTGTAGTGTAGTGCATTGCATTGCATTGCACTGGGTAGAATAACATCATGTAGCACTGAGTATTATTTTCGCCACACTATGTTTATGTTTTTCACCTAACACTGTGTTGTTCCTCGGCTACAGTCCAGCTCAGAGGCTGACCAAGAGTGAGAGTCTACATGTGCCGTGTTTTTGCCCGCCATCAAGGTAGCTGTATGGTGACTTCGGGGTTGTATGCTGAGTATGTTCATGTTTCCGTAACCCACCGAACGCTGACATGAATTACGGGATCTTTACGTACATTGTTGATCGTCAGCAAGTGTATAATATACACGAAGGGAATAAAGGCACTGGCAGGTCTGCACTTAAAGTTGACCTGGGAGATCGTAAACTTCCCCGACCTCAATTCACCAGACGACGCCGAGATTTGAACCCACGACTTCATGGACCCACGTGGGATTGAAATCGAACGGTTGTTACCACTCGGCTATACCATTCGTCAGACTTTACATTATGATTGCTTTGTCATTATTTTTTGGTGACATTTCTATGTTTGTCACTCGGTGTATAACAAAGTTGCTATAATATATTACCAGCGGCCGTGGCGCAGTGGTTAGCGCCTTGAGTTACGGACTGGAAAGTGAAGGTTTCGAATCCCATAATATTTATTAGGATTTTCTGGACTCTGGCCGGCTCCTACCCAGAGTGAGTGTGCTGGGAGCTCAGTGGGAAGACTGGGACCACACAGTCGAGCTTCATCCACTTTACGGATGCGAGTTTGAGAGTGTTGCTCAAATTACCTGAGCAACACTGCAGATGTCTGTATCTCTCGGGCCCGGTTGACGCCGGGATATAATTATCCTGATAGTAAGCGTAGACTACAGCCCTGTCACGCAGTCTCAAAGCAAATGCACTTCCACAGCAGCATCATTGCGTCATCTTCATGGTCATTGATCGTCATGCAATAACAGAAAATTGCTCAGATTGCGGGGTTCAAAGAAGACGAGGCAGCCCCCCACAAAAAAGTTGCTGCATGTTTCACTTGTGCCACTTTCTTTAATTAGAAAAAAAAGGTAAAGGAGGCGAGGAAGAGTGTGGGAGGGGGTGGGGGTGCCAGTGATCAGGGATGATATCTGATTATCATGTTTGTTTGATGTTATGCTTGTGGCAGTGAATCAATGTTGTGGGATGACACGAGTAGTCCAATGCAATGAATGTGAATCAAGTCTCAATGCTGGAAGTTGCACCACCCCAAAAAATCCCCCCCCCCGCCCCCCCCCCCCCCCCACACACACACACACAGTGTAATTGGTTCGATTTTAGATTTTTACTTTCTTGTTGTTTGGGGCTTTTTGTTTTTGTTTTTGTGTTACACAAAATAATGCTGGTTTATTTTATTTTGTTGCTGTTTATTTTCTTTTTCATTGTATTAGATGACCTAAATCTAAATTGTTATTGCTGATGTTAAAATTGCTGGGCGGGTTTATATTGCCTGAATTTATTCTTTGACGGAAGGATTCACATTGTTCTGCCTTAAATCATAAAGCACTTGTACATGCGTGTTTATGACCAGGAGAGAGGGAGGGAATGGATGTCTTTGTTTTACTTGTTTGCTCTGAATCCAATGTCTGATTGGTTGTTTCTTGTTTTCCTTTATATATGAGTATATATTATGTGGTGAAGGGGATATAGGTGAGGGTGTGTACGTGTATGTAATTGTTTTAATGATTTAAAGGAAACCATACATCAGTTTCTCTGTTTATATCCATTTGGTTGTTGTTGTTATTGTTGGTGGTGGTGGGGTCTGGAGTTCTGGTTTATTTTTGCCTTTTTGTTTGTTTGTTTTGGGTTTTCCTTTGTTTTAGGGTGGTTTTCTTGTGGAGGAGGAGGGGGTGGTTTGGACTCTTTTTTTGCCTTTTGTTAGTTCTATATTATTCTTTATTTGTTTTGGCTGTTATTTTTGTTTTATGTTTGTTATTGTCGTGTTGTTGTTGTTGTATGTATGTATGTTTGTGTTTGTTTGTTTATTTTCTTGTTGTGGTTGTTCTTGTTGTTTAATTTTTTAAAGTTTGTTTTGTTCAGTTGTTTGTATGGTTGAAGGTTTTTGTGTGTATGTGTGTGTGTGTGTGTGGGGGGGGGGGGGGGGGGGGGAGGCAGTTGGTGTGTCTTTTTAAAATTTTGTTTTGTTTTGTTTGTTTTGGTTTAATTTTTCTTTGTTGCTTGTTTGTTTGTATTATGGTGGATATATTTTCAGGAGATTTGTTATTTATTTGAATTGTATGGTTTAATATTGTTCAGGTTTTTTGTTTTGTTTTTAATTACATGTGTAAATGTATTGTTGTCTTCTCTTGTTTGATTTGTATGGTTTATCATTGATTAGGTTTATTATTCTATGTCTGCACATATATTATCTTTTCTCTCTCTTTTTTCCTTTAGATAGATGGCTTGATGAAAAAAGCAAATGCACTGTTTATTCAATGTACCATCTGAAAATAAAAGTTTGACTTTGACTTTGACTTTGACACACAGATATATATATATATATCATATATATATATATATATATATATATATATATATATATATATATATATATATATATATATATATATATATATTATATATATTTTATATAATATAGTAGGCGTGTGTATAATAGAGAGAGGACGATATAGATTATATGGCTTTCTCTGGCTCTGTTTCGCCTCTGTCTGTCTCGTTCTGTCTGTCTGTCTGTCTTTCTCTCTCTCTCTGCTCTCTCTCTCTCTTTCTCTCTCTCTCTCTCACTTCTCTCTCTCTCTCTCTCTCTCTCATCTTCTCTATCTATCTCTCTCTCTCTCTACTCTCTTTCTCCACAGGCTTTCAAACTTTTGTGCATTTTTCTTCTCTTTTATTGTTAGTTTTTGGGGGGCTTGTTTTTCCCCATGCGTCTAAGGTCTTTTATTTCTTCCTATTTCTGACATGGTGATTGCGTCACCTGGTGGGAATTCGGGAGGTAGACACGATTCATTAGCGAATCTACATGACAATGCCTGCAGTTCCAGCATTTTCCTGACAGCTATTGACCTGCTGCTGCCGTGTCCACTTAACTGCTGTGTGTGTGTGTGTGTGTGTGTGTGTGTGTGTGTGTGTGTGTGTCTGTGTGTGTGTGTGTGTGTGTGTGTGTTGTGTTGTGTGTGTGTGTGTTGTTGTGAGTGCGTGTATGTGTGTGTGAGTGCGTGTATGTGTGTGTGTGTGTGCGCGCGTCTGATGATGATGATGATGATGTGTGTGTTTGCTTGCTTGTGTGAGTGCGTGCGTGTATGCGTGCGTGCATGCGTGCGTGTATGCGTGCGTGCATGCGTGCGTGCATGCTTACCTGTCTGCCTGCCCAACTGCCTTCCCGCCTGTTAGTCTGTCTGCCTATCTATCTGTCAGCCTGCCTGCCATTTCTGTGTGCCTGCGTGTATGTATGCATGTGTCAGTGTGAGTGTTAATGCGCTTGTCTGTCTAACAATGTCTGAAAAAGCGCGTGCGAGTGCACGTGCGTGTGTACGTGCGTGCAAAGGCATACTCATATTGTATCTGTATCACACCCAACTTGGATGCGCTAGGCCTGATTTGTCAGGCGCTTATCGGCAGCGCAACGCACTTTCGCTCATATGACAGACAACAGTAGTTGCTGTCTGAGCGTTCGACGACAACGATGACGACGACGACGACGACGACGAGGACGACGACGACGACGACGACGGCGAAGATGAAGAAAGAAGAAGAAGAGAAGAAGAAGAGAAGAAGAAGAAGAAGAAGAAGAAGAAGAAGAAGAAGAAGAGAAGAAGAGAACGAGAATTGCGAAAAAGGAATTGCGAAGAAGAAGAATTGCGAAGAAGAAGAACCGCGAAGAAGAAGAATCGCGAAGAAGAAGAATTGCGAAGAAGAGGAATTGCGAAGAAGAATTGCGAAGAAGAAGAAATGCGAAGAAAAAGAAGAAGAAGAGGAATCGCGAAAAGGAAGAATTGCGAAGAAGAAGAATTGCGAGGAAGAAGAAGGATTGCGAGGAAGAAGAATATTGCGAAGGAGAAAATTGCAAAGGAGAAGAATTGCGAAGAAGAAGAATTGCGAGGAAGAAGAAGAAGAATTGCAAAGAAGAATTGCGAAGAAGAAGAAAGAATTGCGAAAGAAGAAGAAGAATTGCGAAGAAGAAGAAGAATTGCAAAGAAGAAGAATTGCGAAGAAGAAGAAGAAGAAGAAGAAGAAGAAGAAGAAGAAGAAGAAGAAGAAGAAGAAGAAGAAGAAGAGAAGAAGAAGAAGAAGAGAAGAAGAAAAAGAAGAAGAAGAAGAAGAAGAAGAAGAAGAAAACAACAAAACAACAACAACAACAAGAACAACAACAAGAACAAGGACAAGAACAAGAACAAGAATTGCAAAGATTTGCGAAGAAAAATTGCGGAGTAGAAGAAGAAGAAGAAGAAGAACAACAACAACAACAACACGCAGAAGAAGAAGAACAACAACAACAAGAATATGGATTTGAACATCAACAGAAAACAGAGGAGGGGGGGGGGAGGTGTGGAGGGGAGGGAGGTGATACACGAGGTCAGCGACTTCTGGAATCAAGGATAGGCGGATGTACATAAGTAGGAGGCTTACCCTTTCCCCCCCCAAAAAAAAAATGTGTAGGAGGGGAAGTCGGGGGTGGACTGGGAGTGGGGATGGGGGGGGGGAGGATGTGTGGAGGGTGGGGGAGGGGCCGAGGGGTTAGGATGGATTAGCAGGAGGTTGAAGGAAGCGCACGGGAGGAGCAGGCCGATTACCAGTAATGACAGAGGCCTCGTCCTGCACCGCTTTTGAACTGGACTACAGTTACCAGGGCAATGAGCTGACGATTTCACGCCCCTCACAGAGAGAGACAGAGAGAGAGAGAGAGACACAGAGAGAGAGAGAGAGAGAGAGAGAGAGAGAGAGAGAGAGAGAGAGAGAGAGACAGAGAGACAGAGAGACAGAGAGAGAGTGAGAGAGTGAGAGAGAGAGAGAGAGAGAGAGAGTGTGTGTGTGTGTGTGTGTGTGTGTGTGTGTGTGTTGTGTGTGTGTGTGTGTGTGTGTGTGTGTGTGTGTGTGTGGGTGGGTGGGTGGGTGGGTGGGTGGGTGCGTGCGTGCGTGCGTGCGTGCGTGCGTGCGTGCGTGTGAATCAGAATCAGAATCAAAACTTTTTTTATTGCCATAAAAGTCACATGGATTTATTTGTGTGTGTGGTGCGTGTGGGCATGTGCGTGCGTGTGTGTGTGTGTGTGTGTGTGTGTGTGTGTGTGTGTGTGTGTGTGTGTGTGTGTGTGTGTGTGTGTGTGTGTGTGTGTGTGTGTGTGTGTGTGTGTGTGTGTGTGTAAGGGGGGTGGGGGGACTGTACGTATGTTTCCGTTCGTTCTTTACCTTTTACCTCTTTTCACTATCTGTGATATTAGACGAAGGGAGACAGGGGGAAAAGAAAAGTAGATGCTTGTGTGTGATTTGACCTATGTGTGTGTGTGTGTGTGTGTGTGTGTGTGTGTGTGTGTGTGTGTGTGTGTGTGTGTGTGTGTGTGTGTGTGTGTGTGTGTGTTGTGTGTGTGGAGGGAAGGGGGGCCCAGGTTGACAGTGTATGTGTGTGTGTGTGTGGGAGGGGGGGCGGTGGGGGGGGGGGGGGGGGGGCGTGAGGGCAGTGTGTGTGTGTATTCATGTGTATATTTGTGAGTGTATTATTTTGTGTGTATTTGTGTGTGTGTGTACATTTGTGTGTATTTGTGTGTGTATGTGTGTATGTGTGTATTTGTGTTTGTATTTGTGTGTGTATTTGTGTGTGTATGTGTGTGTGTGCACACGTTTATGTAACTGTGTGTGAGGGGGCAGCAGGTAGGAGAGGTGTGGGGTGGAGGAGGGACGTCTTAAAGTGGTATGCAATACAAGTCTGTGTGTATGCGTGTCCATGTGTCTGTTTCTCTGTCTGTCTGTCTCTGTCTCTGCATCTGTTTTTAATCTTATAATTTTTTCAATTTAATTTTTTAATTTATTTTTTTAAAATTCAGAAACAAATTAATTCAAATTTTACTCTTTTATATCTATGATAATGTGTGTGCAGTAGCCTTCAATTAATGTCTGATTATTATCAGATATTGCTAAACAAATCTAGTTGCTGTTGTTGTTGTCGTTGTTGTTGTTGTTGTGTGTGTGCATGCGTGTGAGCGCACACACCTTTGTGTAAGCACGTGCAGGTGCGCGTGTGTGTGTATGGCCTGTCAATATCATATCCAGAGTCAAGGCCCATAAATGGACATCCATCATCCTCAGTGTGACTTTGAACGAGGGAGTATACGAAGGGACGGCATCAACATCAGTTGTGTCCATTGAGGAAAGACAGGATGGGAACGGTGGTGCTCTGCCGCTAGCAGTGTTACTTCCATCGCTGGTGCTGGTGCTGCAATCATCATCGTCGTCGTCATTGTCGCCGTCGTCGTCGTCATCGTCATCGTCATTGTCGCCGTCGTCGTCGCCGTCGTCACCACCATCTTCTTCCTCCCCCTTCTTTCTCCTCCTCCTCATGGTCATCATTCCATGCCTTATTAGCCATGCTAGATTCTAGTTACTGTTAACAACTTTGACATCGACAACATAACAACAACAGTAATGGTGGTGGTGGTGGTGGTGGTGGTGGTGGTGGTGGTGGTGGTGGTGGTGGTGGTGGTGGTGGTGGTGGTGGTGCTGCTGCTGCTGCTGCTGCTGCTGCTGCTGCTGCTGCTGCTGATGATGATGATGATGATGATGATGATGATGATGATGATGATTGTAACGCGGTGTCCATCGTTGTCCCGGACTGACCGCCTCACTCAGGCCTGACTCCTCCTGTGGAATCACCAGTACTGTCAATAGCCAGGGACGATGTCTGTGTCCTACACTGCCTTAGCTACACAGAGGACAGGCCCAACTGTATCGCAGAGAAAGACCCAGTAGCTGTGCAGGGCCTCTTCTGATGGGTCGTCGCATGGTGGCCTCATGTCGATAGCCTCATGGAAGCTCTGAGAATGCCACATTCAAGGGGAGTTTTTCTCCATGGAGTTCATTCACATCAGTGCCGACTCCCCACCCGGAAAGGCCTTCGGTTAAGAGTAGGCCGTTTTGTGCCGGTATTAACGGGTGTCACCTTTTTAAAAAGCAGGCACATTTGTGTTGTGTTTAGACATCATCCCCAACTCCGGAGTGCGGCTAATTTAATGGCGGGAAAACAAAAACCAAAGAAAGAAAGAAACAAAGCCGGTGTCATAGGCAAGATCTCTCCATTAGCGAAGCTCAGAGACCTAGCCCAGGAAAGAGGAAAAATGAGCTCCCTTGAAAGTCCTTAGTTTGTGTGATAGTGGACTCCCTGTTAACGTAGGGTATGCTTACAAGTGTGTGGACAGAAGAGAGAAACGTAGAGAGAAGAGACAAAAATTAATGTGGACAGAAGAGAGATATGTGGACAGACAGAAGAGAGATATGTGGACAGACAGAAGAGAGATATGTGGACAGACAGAAGAGAGTTTATGTGGACAGACAAAAGGGAAGATATGTAGACAGACAGAAGAGAGATATGTGGACAGACAGAAGAGAGATATGTGGACAGACAGAAGAGAGATATGTGGACAGACAGAAGAGAGAATGTGGACAGACAGAAGAGAGATATTGTGGACAGACAGAAGAGAGATATGTGGACAGACAGAAGAGAGATATGTGGACAGAAAAAGAGATTGTGAACAGACAGAAGAGAGATATGTGGACAGACAGAAGAGAGATATGTGGACAGACAGAAGAGAGATATTGTGGACAGAAGAGAGATATGTGGACAGACAGAAGAGAGATATGTGGACAGACAGAAGAGAGATATGTGGACAGACAGAAGAGAGATATGTGGACAGACAAAAGAGAGACATGTGGACAGAAGAGAGATATGTGGACAGACGAAGAGAGATATGTGGACAGACAGAAGAGAGATATAGGACACACAGAAGAGAGATATGTGGACAGACAGAAGAGAGATATGGGGAAACAGACAGAAGAGAGACATGTGGACAGACAGAAGAGAGAATTTTGTGGACAGACAGAAGAGAGACATGTGGACAGAAAGAGAGATATGTGGACAGACAGAAGAGAGATATGTGGACAGAAGAGAGATATGTGGACAGAAGAGAGATATGTGGACAGACAGAAGAGAGACATGTGGACAGAAGAGAGATATGTGGACAGACAGAAGAGAGATATGTGGACAGAAGAGAGATATGTGGACAGAAGAGAGATATGTGGACAGACAGAAGAGAGATATGTGGACAGACAGAAGAGAGATATGTGGACAGACAGAAGAGAGATATGTGGACAGACAGAAGAGAGATATGTGGACAGACAGAAGAGAGATATGTGGACAGAAGAGAGATATGTGGACAGACAGAAGAGAGATATGTGGACAGACAGAAGAGAGATATGTGGACAGACAGAAGAGAGATATGTGGACAGAAGAGAGAAATGTGGACAGACAGAAGAGAGATATGTGGACAGAAGAGAGATATGTGGACAGACAGAAGAGAGATATGTGGACAGACAGAAGAGAGATTTTGTGGACAGACAGAAGAGAGACACGTGGACAGAAGAGAGATATGTGGACAGACAGAAGAGAGATATGTGGACAGACAGAAGAGAGAATGTGGACGGGAAGAGAGATATGTGGACAGAAGAGAGATATGTGGACAGACGAAGAGAGACATGTGGACAGACAGAAGAGAGATATGTGGACAGAAGAGAGATATGTGGACAGAAGAGAGATATGTGGACAGACAGAAGAGAGATATGTGGACAGACAGAAGAGAGACATGTGGACAGAAGAGAGATATGTGGACAGACAGAAGAGAGATATGTGGACAGACAGAAGAGAAAATTATGTGGACAGACAGAAGAGAAAATGTGGACAGACAGAAGAGAGATATGTGGACAGACATAAGAGAGATATGTGGACAGAAGAGAGATATGTGGACAGACAGAAGAGAGATATGTGGACAGACAGAAGAGAGATATGTGGACAGACAGAAGAGAGATATGTGGACAGACAGAAGAGAGATATGTGGACAGAAGAGAGATATGTGGACAGACAGAAGAGAGATATGTGGACAGACAGAAGAGAGATATGTGGACAGAAGAGAGATATGTGGACAGACAGAAGAGAGATATGTGGACAGACAGAAGAGAGATATGTGGACAGACAGAAGAGAGATATGTGGACAGACAGAAGAGAGATATGTGGACAGACAGAAGAGAGATATGTGGACAGACAGAAGAGAGATATGTGGACAGACAGAAGAGAGATATGTGGACAGACAGAAGAGAGACATGTGGACAGACAGAAGAGAGATATGTGGACAGACAGAAGAGAGAAATGTGGACAGACAGAAGAGAGATACGTGGACAGACAGAAGAGAGACATGTGGACAGACAGAAGAGAGATATGTGGACAGACAGAAGAGAGATATGTGGACAGACAGAAGAGAGACATGGGGACAGACAGAAGAGAGATATGTGGACAGACAGAAGAGAGATATGTGGACAGACAGAAGAGAGACATGTGGACAGACAGAAGAGAGATATGTGGACAGAAGAGAGACATGTGGACAGACAGAAGAGAGACATGTGGACAGACAGAAGAGAGACATGTGGACAGACAGAAGAGAGATATGTGGACAGACAGAAGAGAGACATGTGGACAGAAGAGAGATATGTGGACAGACAGAAGAGAGATATGTGGACAGACAGAAGAGAGATATGTGGACAGACAGAAGAGAGATATGTGGACAGAAGAGAGATATGTGGACAGACAGAAGAGAGATATGTGGACAGAAGAGAGACATGTGGACAGACAGAAGAGAGACATGTGGACGGGACAAAAGAGAGATATGTGGACAGAAGAGAGACACGTGGACAGAAGAGAGATATGTGGACAGACAGAAGAGAGATATGTGGACAGACAGAAGAGAGACATGTGGACAGACAGAAGAAGAGATATGTGGACAGACAGAAGAGAGATATGTGGACAGACAGAAGAGAGATATGTGGACAGACAGAAGAGAGATATGTGGACAGACAGAAGAGAGACATGTGGACAGACAGAAGAGAGATTGTGGACAGACAGAAGAGAGAAATGTGGACAGACAGAAGAGAGAAAATGTGGACAGACAGAAGAGAGATATGTGGACAGACAGAAGAGAGATTTTGTGGACAGACAGAAGAGAGATATGTGGACAGACAGAAGAGAGATATGTGGACAGACAGAAGAGAGATATGTGGACAGAAGAGAGATATGTGGACAGACAGAAGAGAGATATGTGGACAGACAGAAGAGAGATATGTGGACAGACAGAAGAGAGATACGTGGACAGAGAAGAAAAAATACCCATTTGGGGGGTCACAGTTTGCTGCAATATTTCCCCTGTCCTGGTTTAGAGCTCCGAGGTTCACCAGTGGGGAACGTTAACCTATGGGACTGTTTTTGGCCCACCACCCAATGAAGGTAGCCGCATTCTGACTCAGGAGATGACTTCTAAAAAAACCAAACCAATGCAGTGTGCACTCATTAAAAAAACAAAAACTCAAACTTCTTATCCGTTCCTACCAGATAGAAATGGCTTTCTCCACCAACAGGTGGAGCAGGTTTTAATGTGTGTGCGAGATGTTCTGCGTGCGTTCACAAAAAGGACTTCGGTTTACAGTCTCATCCGAAGGATTTTCAGGGGAGAGGAGTGGGCTCTGATGTTGACTCCAGGAGAAGATGCCCTGGACCAGGTGTCTCGGTGGTGGCTCGAACCCGGGCCTAAAGATCACGAGCGCAGAGCTCTAACCGCTTCACCATCCTGACCCTCGTCTGTTGCAAAATATAAAGACATGCTGTTCGATTTGTTGTCCAGTCTGTGCTATATTGTGGAAACAAGAAAAATATGTAAAGGTAAAAGGTAAAGGTGTCCCATAACCTATGTGGTCGGAGGGAGTGAGGCATCAGGGACCTCAACTTCTCTAGGGGCCAGCATATTGAGGGCGGTGCCCATCTCCTCTCCCTCTCTGCTTTATCTTCCCTGACCCTAAAGAGGCAGGTACCCATTTACAGCTGGGTAAACTGGGAGACTGTACTGAAGCCAAGGCGCGCAAACTGTCACCCATCCGAGTGGTAACCACGCTCGACGCTGTTTAACTTGGCTGGGAGAAAGCGAGTGCTCTGACCACTGAGCTATCCCGTCCCCAATCAATGTAGAAAAGAATAAAAATTGTGTTTTGTTTCAG
>CM054152.1:2295022-2300022 GCA_028751875.1 Rapana venosa
TGTAGTGCAGTGTAGTGCAGTGTAGTGTAGTGCAGTGCAGTGTAGTGCAGTGTAGTGCAGTGTAGAGCAGTGTAGAGTATTGTAGTACAGAGCAGTGTAGTACAGAGCCGTGTAATACAGAGCAGTGTAGTACAGAGCAGTGTAGTACAGAGCAGTGCAGTGCAGTGTAGTGCAGTGCAGGTCCCTTATATTGCAGAGCGCCACACACTTCTGTTTTTTCAGGGGATGAAAGTTGAGACAGGTCTAAAAGTACACAATGGTCTGGCGTGGCATGGCATGGCATGGTCTGGTCTTATCTGGTCTGGTCTGGTCTGGTATGGTTTGGTATGGTTTGGTATGGTTTGGTATGGACTGGTCTGGTATATAGTCTGGTATGGTATGGTATAGTCTGGTATGGTATGGTGTGGTATATAGTCTGGTATGGTATGGTATAGCCTGGTATGGTGTGGTATATAGTCTGGTATGGTATGGTGTGGTATGGTCTCGTGTGGTATGGTGTAGTCTGGTATGATATGGTATGGTCTTGTCTGGTGTGGCCTGGTATGATATAATTGTTTACTGTATTGTAGTGTACTATATTGTAATGCATCGATTGTTCTGTTCTTTTATTGTATGATATTATATTACATTGTGTTGTATTGTATTTTATATGGCTTCAAGTCACGGCAAATTTATCTGCGGGAATTTACACAGCCTCAGACCCCTCCCCTCCCTACACCCACCCGGGAGGCGGGGTGAGTCGCCACTGTTGCAGCGCCACCCTTTTAAAAACAATTTCTGTCTGCGGGGTGTATTTTGTTTTCCTTCGAGAGTGGTATTTTTGTGTTTTGTTGTTGTTGTAGTAGTTGGTTTTGTTTTTTTGTGTGTTGTGTTTTGTTTTTGGGTGTGTGTGTGTGTGTGTGTGTGTGTGTGTGTGTGTTGTAGTTATTTTTTAAAAAGAAATTATTATCATATTATTTTTTATTATCATCATCATCATTTATTATTATTATCATATTATTATTATTATTATTATTATTATTATTATCATTATTATTATTGCTGCTGTTGGAAATGATGGGTGTTTAAAACCAAAGAAGAAAAAAATCAAGACAAATGAAAATAATGTTATCTCAAAAGTGTGTAGTATTGTTGTGGTTGTATTGACGTCCCAGCGGAGCTTTCCGATTGCACGTGTGCAGTGCAGTGCATCGATTCCAGGGTACTATCTGAGATCAGTTCCCGCTTCAAATGTACTGTATGGGGATTATTATTATTGTTCTTCTTCTTATTATTATTTTATTTTTATTATGATTATTGTTGTTCTTGTTGTTATTATTATTATATTACTATAATTATTGTTATTATTATTATTAACTTTTTGAAAAGAATTTCATAAAATCGTATCTGATTGCTTTGACAGTTTCTGTTTCAATATAAAGAAAAGTAGGCCTATCTAACATGAGGTTTGGAACTTGAAAATAAAATTAAGGATGTATTGTGAGCACAGTATCAGCTGAAAGCTTCCCGTTGCTCTGCTGCTGCTGATAATTGTTGTTCACACTGACCTATAGTTATGTAATCATTTTATACCCTGTTAAATGCAGTCTGGTGAAACCGAACTTGAATATTTTTGCTGAACTTTTGTTTTTGTTGGATTCTTATTTTCGTAATAATGAGACTTGTCCCTTTTTTCTTTTGAAAAAAAAAATACAAACTTTTGTTTTGTTCTGCTTTGCCTTGTTTTGTTTCTGTCTGATTTGCTTCGCTTTCTTTTATTGATTTGTTTTTTTTTAATTTGGCTTTTTGTTTTCTTTGTTTCATTGTTTTTTTATGTTGTCTTCTTTTTCTTTTAATTTGGCTTTGTTTTGTTTTGCTTTGCGTTGCTCGTTTCTCTTTTACGTTTGTTTTGTTTTGTTTTGATCCCCTTAGCTTGCATGTTTTACTTTGCTTTTGTTTCATTGTTTTATTTTTTTTTATCATTTGTTTTGAGTTTCGCTTTGTGTGTGTGTGTGTGTGGGGGGGGGGGGGGGGGGGGGGGGGGGGGGGGGAGGGGGGAGGAGGGGGGGGGGGTGTTTTTTTGTTTTTGGTTGGTTTTGTGTTTTTTTACTTGGTTTTCTTTTGTTTTGCTTTTCGCTTTGTTTCATTGTTTTGTTTCCTCTATTTTCTCTTTATTTTTTATTTTCCTTTGTTTCATGTTGCCTCGCTTTGCTTTGCTTTGTTTGTTGTTTGGCTTTGTTTTCACTGTTTTTATTTTGTCTTTTTTTCACTTTGCTTTGTTTTGCTTTTTGCTAAGCTTCTTTGTTGATTTTTTCATTTAAAAAAAATAGCTTTGCTTTTTAATTTTTGTTTTGTTTTGTTTTGCTTTATTTTACTTAGCTTTATTTCACTGTTTTAATTATTTTTATTTTGCTGTTGTTGCTTCTAAATTTTGCTTTCTTGTTGTTTTATTTCGATTTGCTTTGTTCTGTTTTTTTTTTTGTTTCATTTTTTTTATATTTTGTTGTTGTTGTTTATAATTTTGTTTTGTTTTGCTCTGATTTGCTTTGTTATGCTTTTTGCTTTAATTCAGTTTTTAATTTTGTTGTTGTTTTAAATTTTGGTGGGGTTTTTTTGGCTTCGCTTTGCTTTTGTTTTATGTTTTGCTTTATGTGGCTTTGTTTTGTGTTGTTTTGTTTTGTTTTGTGTTTTGTTGCCTTCTCCACTTCCATCGCCAGTCAGTCTGGGTACTCAAGACATGTTATGTATTATGAAGCTAAACTGTGCACAGCTGAAAATGAGACACATTATGCATGCATACATGCATGCACCTACACACACACACACACACACACACACTCACTCACACACACATACACACATACCTCTCTCTCTCTACTCTCATTCTCTCTCTCTCTCTCTTCCTCAACAACACCAACACATACACACACCACACACCAGCCACGTAGGCACACGCAGATGGCCTATGAATGATTGATTGAAGTAAGCACTTTTGTTCTCCGCTGATGATCAATTATTGTACATAATTGGCGACAAGCCATGTGAGAGAGAGACTGCCGAATCTTCCTGACTGATTTAGATTCTAAACTGTCCTGCATCTTTTATACCGTCAGAGCGTGATACTCTGCGGAACATTATTATCAGCATTATCGTCATCATCATCGTCAACATCATCATTTTCTTCTTCGTCTTCTTCTGTTTTGTTCATAATTTGTTCCTTGCTTCGAGGCTCATCAGTGGTGAGATTTTGTGACTGCCACCGTGAAGGTAGCCGCAATCCGACTTTGGGAATGTTGTTTATGTAACGGACAGCTTAGTCACTGCAATGAAAACAGCGCTATGATTTCTGTGTGGTATGATTTTTTTTTTAAATTATCTTTATTTTTAGCTTTCTAGCGTTTTGTTTTATTTATCTTTTCAGATTTATTTTTGATCTTTTTTTTTGGTTTGTTGTTGTTGTGGTTCTGTTTTTTTGGGGTTTTTTGGGGTGGGTTGGTTTTTTGTGGTTTTTTTGGGGGGGGTGTGGGTTTTTTTGGTTGTTTGGTTTTTGAGGGTCTAGTTCTTTCTTCCTTTATTCATTTTTCACTTACCGTGTTTCACATGTTTCTCCTCTGGCGCCCCCCCCCCCCCCCCCTCCCCCCCAAATATTAAAAAAAAAGAACCCTCCAACCTCCACCACCAAAAATCAAAACAAAAACAAAAATCAAAGACCAGAAACAAAAGAAAGACAGAAAAAAGACCAGAGAGCAAAGAAAAACCACAATCACATCAACCAACCTTTAGACAGTTTAATGCAAGGAAAACACGAAGCGAAACATGTAGGTTTGTGTTTGTGTACTAGAGCACGCTGTAAGCTCATTCATTTTGCTTGATGCTGCTCTGAACAGGAATGTGCATGTGTGTAATGTATGTTTCTTTTTCTTTCCGAATAAACATGATTTAAACCAAATATTTTCTTACGCTTCAGATAGTACAATTACAAGCTAAGATTACAAAATATTTTCCGTAGTTGTATTTCATTACAGTGTACTTTTTTTTTAATTTGTTATAGGCATAGCAGGTAAAAGTTCCAAGCTTGCTGGTGTTCTGAATATTCTTATTATGTATGATATAGACAACTTTTGCAAGCATAAACAACAACATTTTTTTAAAATCCAAGCAAGCAACCGCTCCCATCCTAAAAAACCACAACAACAAGCAAACAAACTCCACCATGAACAAACGCGGAAACAAAAATCATTACAAACCAAAAAAATCTCTTTTTATTTTGTTATCTCGCAAGCCTTTTTTTGTTTGGTTTTGTTAGTCTTTTTTTTTGGGTGCTGAATTTTTTTAACATCCCTTTTCTAATTTGTGAAACGGATCAGTGTGTCATTGGTTCCTGTCTGGCCTTTCACGTTGTTCAGTGACAACTGACCCACTGGTACAGTAGATGCCTGTGGCTGTTTATTATTATTATTATTATTATTATTATTATTATTATTATTATTATTATTATTATTATTATTATTATTATTATTATTATTATTATCATTATTATATCATTAGTAGTAGTAGTAGTAGTTTGTAGTAGTAGTAGTAGTAGTAGTAGTAGTAGTAGTAGTAGTAGTGTCATTATTATTTTTTTAAATGATAATTATTATTATCATTATTATTATCATCATTATCATTACCACTACTACTACTACTACTACTGCTGCTGCTACTGCTGCTGCTGCTGCTGCTGCTGCTGCTACTACTACTACTACTACTATCATCATCATCATCATCATCATCGCCATAATCATCGTCATTATTATTATTATTATTATTATTATTATTATTATTATTATTATTATTATTATTATTATCATTATCGTTGTTGTTGTTGTTACTGTTGTTGTTGTTAGGTTGTAATGAACATTTTCAAAACTGCTTTGACTGATGCTGATTAATCTGGAGTAACAAAAATAACAACCACAGTAATTGCATTCTATAACATGATACTGACAATATTGACGACTCTATTGATAACAAGAAAA
>CM054152.1:2302522-2305022 GCA_028751875.1 Rapana venosa
TGAAAACACAAAAGAGAATTTATCTTTAACTGAATTCAACGAGATGGTAGCTATCTTTACATCAGATGTTTTCAATTTTCTGCAGTTTTAATCTGACAAAATGTACATCTCCATGTCTGAAGTTATTTTGCGATCATCTGTCAAAATTTTATGTGAATTCAAATATTTAATGCAAGCACAGAAACACAACACACACACACACACACACACACACACACACACACACACACACACACATTATGCACACTTACGGTACCGGCCATAAGATAAGGTTCCAGTGGTTTGTGATGGGTTTTTTTTAGTTTGTTTGGGTGGACGGGTAGGGCAGGCCTTTTAAAAGAAATATTTTTCGAAGTATTAGATGTTGAATTTGGAAGATTCCAATCAAAAATGTATTCCAAGTTTGTTGCACCATGAAACATGGTTTCAGAAATAATAGAAGCACTACTTTACCCTTTTAATAAGGTGAGTGTCTTTGGTCAGAATTTGAGCAAGTCCATTTAGACAGTTTTGTACCAGTTTCGCACAGATGGCTTGTTGGTATATCACATATTCAATCGAAACGATTGTTTTCATTACATTTGCTCAAATTACTTAAAAAATATATGCAACTGTCAATGATAGTATATCGTGTATCAGTCATCTGTTGCAATGTGAAGTCATCCGTCACAATGTGTGTATGTATGTGAAATAACAAGACTATCATAAGTTTACTTACTGTCCTGTCGAAGTATGCTTGTATTTTTGTGACATTTTTCATGAATAATTTCTGTTTAAACGAGATAGTTTTGTACAAAATAAAAAAATAAAAAGGATAAAATAAAACAAACGAAATCCCCTCACACCCCACCCCCACCCCCGGATTTATAAGAACCTTTCGAAGCTTCGTTATAGCTTTACCAATTTTTGTGTGAAAAAGGCATAGTTGTGTAACAAAAGAGAGTTGTCATGATTTGGTGGTCTGTTCACACTCGCACGCGCGCCCACTCGCGCGCGTGTGCGTGTGTGTGAATAATTGAAGGGTTTAGGGTAAAAGTAACTTTACACTAAGTGATACTCCTAGCAGAAACCTGGAACAAAAATGTTTTTAATAAGAACAAAACACACAAAAACACTCTGAATAAAACACACCAAAACAAGCTAAAAAAAAATTTAAAAAAGTAAAAAGAAAAGAGAAAAGAAAGAAAGCAAACCCACACACACACTTTTTCCCGTGGGTATTTTCACCCGCACTCATTACCACCACAATTTTGTTAAACCGACCGTGTGTGTGTGTGTGTGTGTGTGTGTTATTTTTTTCTCAAAAGCTCACATTGATGAATAGTAATGTTTGTCTTCCATGCTAAACTAACAAAGCCATCGCAGTCGATAATGTACTTTCTCATAATTATTATGCACTGAGTTTGACACGCCGAGTAAACAAACAAACAAACAAATAAATAAATAAATTAGTATTTGAATTAATTAATTAATCACTTTAAAAAACAGATGCAGGAATAGAACATTAAACAAAGAAACAATAATAAACAATAAGGTAAATAAATAAGCAAATAGATAAAATAAAATAAATAAATATCAGGCTTTTTGTTCTCGAAGGTCAGATTTTCAATTTTTCCTTATAGCAAGCAGATCTACTGTATGATAAAATCACATACATAAGCTGAAGAGTACAGAACTGGGATTCATTGTTTTTCCCTAAAATAAAACAACATCGAAAATCTCTCAGTATAAAGAATCAGCTTTCCATAAAGGAAAATTTGCCTTTCCAGTCTAAAAATTACACCCCCCCCCCCCCCCCCCCCCCCCCCTCAAAAAAAAAACGGAATGAAGTTTTTTTTCGTTCCTCGGCTAGAGCTCCGAGGTAAACCACTGGTGAGATTTTTGCGTGTACAAAAAATGTCTGCACATTCCGACTTCAGAGTATATAAATGGCGTACGAGAGAACTGAAGAAACTATTTTCAATAGCAACAGTACTATTTTGTTTAATTCTATACCTTTGAAGAGCTTAAAAATCACAAGTTGTTTTTGTTTTTTAATAATTAGATACTGTTCCATAATAAGTTAAGAATTAATTTACTTCGATTTTGGATTGGGTTGTTTGTTTCTCAGTCAGTTAAAAAAAAATTAAGCGGTTTACTGATTTGACAGAATAAAAAATAAAGGAAAATAAAGCATTTTGCGAAAAATCTTAACATCATTTTAATCAACTTTGGATTTCACCATGAAGCTGTTTTGTGCCAGATTGATGGAAAAAAAATACCCACACGACTCTGCTTTGAAAAGAAGAAAGAAAAGAAGAAGTGGTTTGGGCTGGGGGACTTTCTAGTGTTTTGGTTTATTTTGTTTTTGTGGGTTTTTTTTTCGGTTGTTGGATTTTTTTTTTTCTGGGGGTGGGGTGGAGGAGTGGGGATGGTGGTAAGGTAGTTGTGGTGGGAGAGGGGGGAAGGGGTAACATTGCAAATTTTGCCGACTTTTTTTTTTTTAACTCTTTCTCTCCCC
>CM054152.1:2310022-2317522 GCA_028751875.1 Rapana venosa
CCCCCCCCCCCCCCCCCGCCCCCCCCCCCCCCCCCCCCCCCCCCATCCCTTCCAAAATTATTCGGATGAGACTACTATAAAACCAAGTCCTCGTGTGGGAGTGCAGCACAGCAGCTGGAATACACGTCAAAACCTGTTGTCTTTTCTTAAGAGTAGGCCATTTGGTGCTTGTAGAGACGGCTGACAATATTGAAAAAAACCGAAAAAAAAAACCGCTGCATTCACACAGGTGTCGTGCTTAAACACCATTCCGGAGGCAGGAACACGGCCAGTGTAATAAGGGCTGAACAGTTAACGGTCAAGTGTGCACAATCTCGCCTCTGCCTCTTTGATGAACCTGGGACCTCTAGCCGACGAACGATAAAAGAAATGGCATGGAAAACCGTACTGCTGATTGCTTTGGGGGGTTGAGGAAGAAGCAGACTGATGATGTTGGGCAGTCTTGGGAAAGTCAGAGAGGACCATTATCTGAGAATAGCTTGTGTTATCTATCACACAGACCTCCCCACGCCTGTATGTGTCTTGGGGTTGTTGACTAGCAGACGACAAAGAAATGAGAGTGTGTGTGTTGGGAGGAGGGGGGTAGGGGGGGGGGGGTGTAGAGTGCAGTGCTGAGACAAAACCAAAAGATTGCACTACACCCAATGTGTGCAAAGTGCAGAGAGTTGTGGGTCTGTCTGTCACTGACCCTGCTTGTTAATAATGGGGGGTGGGTGTGGTGGGGGGGGGGGGTGGGGTGGGGGGTCGTGAAACAGATGCTTATTCAGAACAGAAACATTCCGGTCTTGTTTTAAGGTTGGGCTTTTTTTTTTTTTTTTTTGGGGGGGGGGGTGGGGGAGAAAGGGGTGGAGGTGGGGGAGGGTTGCTTTTTGGTTGTTTGGTTGGGGAGGGGGGGGGAGGGGGTTATGTACATTATGATAGGTGTTTTTTTCTCATGTGAAAGTCAGTTCTTGAAATTTTATTTACATTTTTCATAGGACTTACTGATTTTGTTAGGAATTGTTAGAACTGCATTTTCCTTTCGTTTATTTTGTTCAGTAGGTTAGTAGGTAAAGGTGTTTTAAAAAAAAAAATTTCGCATGCATTGATCCCCTGACATTCCTCCTAAACATTACCAACTACACCCTCCTCCCCTGACACTCACACACCCTCCTTCTCAACGCTCCCCTCCCCCTTCCAACACACACACACACACACACAACACACACACACACACATACACACACACACACTGCGTCTAATATCACAACTTGTGAAAAGACGTTAAACGAATTTGAACATCACAGTGCAACTGTTTTAATTCAAACGTTTTCATGGAGAGAGAGAGAGAGATGTCAGACCAGCAAGGCTGTCCCTCGTTCTTCTCTCTCCTTCCCTCTGCTGTGGACTTCTGAGGACCTCGGTCTGTGCTGCTGCCAGACACCGCATCCAGGCTGCTTCAGGTTTCTGCAACATAAAATGCCCCTTGCTTTGAAAACTTTGTTTTCAGCAGATTTCATTTTTCTATGTACTCGTTTACCATTAGTCTTGTAAGCTTTCCAACAAAACAGGAAAAATAGTTCATCCTTTCTAAAAATGAAAAAGAGAAAGAAAACACACACACACACTCACTCACACACACAACACACACACACACACACACACACACACACACACACACACACACACACACCACACACACACACAAGCAAAACACAAATAAAACAAAAAAGTAACATCAACAACAAAGTAGAAAAAGAACCCCCCCTCCTGAAAAAAACAACCCCTAACAAAGAAAACCCCAAAACACTTCAGTTTGGTTTCAACAGAAACAAGTCAACACCAATGCAGATGGGTTAGGACATCACACCATGACTTATTTTCTGATCCAAGCCATGAGGACTGATACCATAATGGTTCCTGGACGAGATGTCTTGTGGTGGGACTGATACCATACTGGTTCCTGGACAAGATGTCTTGTGTTGTCATAACTCACTATTTCTCAACGAAGCACTATGTCACATTTGTTACAAAGCACGTCGGCCTTCTTGGAGGGCTCAAAACGACAAAAATTAAATCCATACCCGTTCGATAACATGTATGTACCCCTTCATCATTGCGTCTTCCTCGTCGAACGTTCAGAGAGCAACTCCTGAGGCCCTGACAATTGCTGCCGTGTTACGCTGAAGGCCCTCCCTCCAGGGGTCCGAAGAGTTTGTCCCTCATCGGCAGGTCAGTAGGCCAGATATCGGCCCTCAAGTTTTGGTGTGTTGGACAGACAGGTCTGGAGGAAGTGTTCTTCCACTGTCATGGGAGAAGTGCCACAGGGGCACATCGCAGACTTTGCAGTGTGGAACTTGGTAACACGTGATGTCTGAGTCTTCATCATTTTAAAGGCTCCACTTACAATAATTTTGGTCAAGTTTCTGATTTCAGTTCCAGATTGATTGCGGCATAACACGTTAACGCGTTTTGTCACATCTCCTCAATACCTCACACTTTGCAATGATAAAACTGCTCAGATTCAAAAGATGTACTGATTATTATAGCTGTAAGGAATTGCCTTATGTAAGAAAAAGGAAGAAAAAGAACAGTGTATGCTCTGCTGTTGTTTTGTTCAGGTGTTTGACTTGGGCTCCATTTTGTGACATATTGTGTTGAGGAGCTTTGTCACAAGTCTTCAGTTTCCCAAATTTTGCAATGCCAAAGTTTAAGACTCAAGAATACTTTAATATCTCAACTAGAGAATTTATGAGTGGCATTTTATAATTATAAGTTGCATAGAATCAAAAGATGTCCTGATTATGATGGCAGCAGGCAATTCATTTTAAGAGAATTTTTTTTTAAATAACTTAAAATGTTCTGCTTTTATTTTGTTAGGTAATTTGCCGTTGTTGTTGTTGTTGTTGTTATTGTTATTGTTATTGTTGTTGTTGATGGTGATGATGATGATGATGATGATGATGATGATGATGATGATGATGATGATGATGATGATGACGACGACGACGACGACGATGATGATGATGATGATGACGACGACGACGACGACGACGATGGCGACGACGACGACGACGACTACGATGATGATGATGATGTGATGATGATGATGTTATTATTGTTGTTGTTGTTGTTGTTATCATTATTGTAGCGACGTCTCAGCGTATATTTCTGATTTAGGGACTACCTGGAGAAGTTGTGACACAGTGTGTTGTTAAGACATAGATCCAGAGCATCAGAACAGGTGGACATACAAATTAAATCGACAGAAGATCTGTACCTAATGCAGTTCTTTAGAAAATAAAAAAAACCCAGAAAAACACATCCACATACACACAGACAGGAAGGAAGAAGACTGTCCTTGTGGCAACGCCCTTGTTGTTGCTTTTTTGTTGTTGTAAATATGAATATGCATGATTTACTAAGCAATTATTTCCAGGCCAAAAGCTGTGTCCGTTATTGATGGCAGCTAATGGCCAAGGCCTACACTAAAACATTGTTATGTTGTAAAAGGTTGTGTTGAGATTGCCTTCAGCCATGACAAGCTCTTAACATAACAACCTGTACTCTCCTTTAAAGGATAAAAAAAAATCATCTTAAGTCGAAGAATGGCTGCCTATATACTTAAAAACAGCCATTCACGCAAACTTCTCATTCAGTGTGCAATTTCAATCACACAGTGATTCTCAGGTGGGATGAATGAGTCAGAGTACATGTTCTGGGTGACCCCCTGAGTTTTAAGCTAGGGAACGCACAACAACGACAGCAACAACAACAACAACAACAACAACAACAACGACAACAACAACAACGACAACAACAACGACAACAGCAACGACAACAACAAGCCACCAGCACACTCTCCCCACGGAGAGAAGTGTGGATTTGTTACAGAGATGTTTGCCAAACTGTGCTGTGATTCTCATGTGTATACAGCACAATACAGCCCCCAGAACAGTGAGAGGGTGCTCTTTCAAATATTACACAAGATCATAAAATAATCATGAATTTTTCCCCCTCAAAATATGAAAATGCTCATCTTAAAACCACGAGAAGTAAGAGACGCTTATTGATACTGAGAAAGTGCAAAGTGTAAAAAAAAAACCCACAAAAATAATAATGCAATCATTATCACTAAAAAACTAACATCCTGCTCATTAAAATACAACAGAAAATAGCCAAACACATTTTTTCTGATGGAAAAATGCAGATACTCCGAAAAAAGATAAATTCTACTTAACAACAACAACAAAACCCAATTAACACACACGCTCATTAGAAGACAACAAACATAAAACCATGTCATTCATTATAACCAGAAAAGTGACAGGGAGTTCCTTAAAACACTACAAGAAAATGGGGAAATCTTAATCACTGTTAGTAGAAAATATAAAACATCCTCTTTGAAATACCATAAGACAAGAAGACGTGCTCATCATTATTGGTTTTAGCAATACTTTAAATCTTAAAAAATCAAACATGATAATTATACATTTACAATAGAACAACAACAAGCTAAAAGCTTACAGTGTGCTCAACAGCAAAGACAGTGTCAGTCTTTACATTTGGCAGCTGGTAAACAGACATCAGTTTGTTCAAACTGTAAAAGTGGATTTTTTAAAGCCCCTTTGACAACAGATATCAATTCAAGCTATCCCTTCAACAGTCACTGCGCTCAGACACACTGTAATGGACAGGTAAGAACCACGTGTAGGAAAAATACATAGAAATAATTATATGAACAAGACAAGTAAAGCGCTTTGATTTGTAGCTTTACAAGATTCAGCGCTATATAAATTCCATACATTATATAAATTCCATACATTATTATTATTAAGTAGGCAGTAGGAAAAACGAGAGTGCACAAGGGAATAAATGATCAGATACAAAGCCCAAAATATGAACAGGAGCGTCACAGGTAGTAGAAATCACCATTCTCAATCAATGTCATACTTATCCAAGCACCAAGTAGTCATTATAAGACACAGGCACCGTTCACAGTAAGATGAAATCACACTTAAAGTTGATTCTATGCAATATTGAAAGAACAATCTTCACAAAGATACCACAGAGATGAACACAACACTGCGCCTTTGTCTGATATGAATCGATAACAATATCAGTTGGTGAGACTATCATCATGAAAACATTGCAGGAAAGAGAAGATCAATTATGCCCACTTAGACCGGGAAAGCCACAGAACATTCATTTAGATGCCCCCCTCCCTCCAACAACAATACACAAAAACAAACAGAAAACACACACACCAAATAACAATACAAGCAAAAGTGGGATATTGTCACTATAACAGAGAAAGAGACACAACGCTTAGTATTAAAATTTATACTGCGTGAACAATGGGAGAAAATGACAGGACTCTTTTTATCACGAAAGCAACAGTATTATGAAATTTATATAGCGCTATACCTTGCTCCAGATAATCATAGAGATACTCTTTGAATTGAAAATACGCACATGAAAATATTGCACAAAACAGTGGCGATTCTGCCAGGAAAAATGAAAGGACTTTTACTCAAAATACCACCCAAAAAAAGGAGATTCCGCTCATAATTCCCCCATAGAATATTATATAACAGACACTCACCACAACACCACAAACCTTAACCAAACGCTAATAATTAACCACAAAGTTTAAGGATGCCAGTCAGATATAATTATAGCCTTCCCCTCCCTTCCTCCCCAAATGGAAATGTACCCATTGCTCTCTTTAAAGTCAAGTCAAAAATGCGTTACTCATTCCATGAAGGGCAATGAAAAGACGCTCATCAAAAATGAAAGGACTGTCCTTGAAGATGAAAGGACAGTCATTCAAAAGAGAAAGGCCTGTCGTTGAGGCATCACTAGTAACTGCCGATAAAGCTTAGCCATCCTCTTTCAATATTGCAAAAGTGGATTTATTTTATGCTCATTATGGACGCTAAAGTTAAAGGGAAAATCATTACAACGTCATAAAAAGCAATCACACAGCCACTGCTACCATAAAAGGGACAAGATACTTGAACACTTCTTTTTATCCCTCGTTGAACGCTCAGGCAGCAACTCTTTTTGTCTGTCATATGTTATGAGCAAAAATGTGCTGTGCTGCCGTTAAGCGCCTGACAAGCCAGGCCCAGTGCATCCGACTTCGGCGTAGGAGAGAACTGTTATCTTTTCAATCTCTCTGGCAAAAAAAAAAAAGGCAAGAGAATGGACCAAGAAGGCAGAAATAGGTAAGAAGGAGGTGAGGGGAAGGAAAGAAACAGGGCAAAAACAAAGAGAGGGATAGAAAAGAGGAATTTCTAGCTTATATTTTCCAGAAGGTGGGGATGCTATTGTTACTGACAGGACCCCGGGAAACAAACAAAGCAAACAACAACAAACCCTCCAAAATAAAATGACCACACGCTCATTATTACTGTAAAAGTGACAAGAGGCTTAGAAATAAATAAAACAAACTCTCCGATGCCGGAGTACGGCTACCTTCAAAGTGGGCAATAATGGTCGCATACGCAACATTTCACCATTGGTGAACTTCGGAGCTGAAAGTCAGAAACAAAAAAAACAAAAGGAAACAAAACGAAAACAACTACAGCAACAGTCCACACACACACACACACACACACACACACACACACACAACACACACACACACACACACACACACATACACACACACACACACACCACACACACACACAAGACACACACACACACACAAACACACACGAAATATAGTCACAGGTTCACTTATTCTTTCCAGAAACTAATAAGACTCATCAATCTGCCGCTAAAAAGCGATTGTGTCACCCATGGTCACCACGACAGGACAGCCCGGTGGTCAGAGCCTTGAGTTGGCCATCTGAAGGCCCGGGTTCCAACCACCACTGAGGCCTCCGTTCGAGGAGATTTTTCCCCTGGAGTTAATATCAGTGCTGAACTACTCAACTACCCCGAAAAGTCATCTTGCAACTTATTGTTTGTTTACATATCTGTCTTGCTGTTAGTTTTATTGTTGTTGTCATATTTACTTTTGCTTTTATATTGAACTTTTGGTTGTGTAGAACAGCATAGCATACGGCATTTTATCAACTGTTGGCTGGTTTTTTTTTATATCAGAAGACATGTCTTTTGGGGAAATTGTCAACGGTTTCCTTATGTGTAAATGTTACTGCTGTTATCATTGTATTGTCATTTTTCCCGTCTTCAGATTTGGTCATTATTGCCGCTATGTGAATGTTGATGTTGTACTTGAGCACAATATTAGCTACCAGCTTGTTGTTGCTAAGTTGATTACATTCTTGGTGTTAAATTTGTTCCATGCATGCTTTTTGAATAAATAAACCATATTTTCAAACCAAAAATCTTTCGGATGACGCTATAAACCAATTTCCTGTATGCGAACGTACACGGAACATCTTGCGCATACGTTAAAAACCTGTTCTGCTTTACGGGAGAGAAGGCCATTCAGTGCAGGTAGCAACAGATGACCAACTAGGATATAAACAGAAAAACGGCAAGCAC
>CM054152.1:2320022-2327522 GCA_028751875.1 Rapana venosa
CAGCATCATGACAAGAAAGAAAGGGGGGGAGAATAGAAGAAAGCGAAAAGACCGACTGCTGCAAGAAAGGGGTGATGAGAAGCGAGCTGGGGGGTGGGGGGGGGAGTGGGGGTGGGAAATGGAAGGGGAGTATGGAGAAGAGGCAAGCTATCACAGCAACAATTCCGCACTCCTCCTCCTCCTCCCCCCCTTCCTCTCCTCCCCTCCTCTCCTCCCCTCTCCTCCTCTTCCTCTTCCTCCTCCTCCTCTTCATCCGACCCTCCCACCCCTTGCTCTATGATCTTTATTTCATGGGCGCCGTCTGCCCCCACATGCAAATCACACACTACAGACTGTATCGACCACCGCCACCACCACTGCCACTGCCGTAGCTGCTACTGCCACTGCTGTCATTGCTGTAGCCGCTACTGTCACTGCCACTGCTGTAGCTGTTACTGTCACTGCCACTGCTGTAGCTGTTACTGTCACTGTCACTGTCACTGCTGTAGCTGCTACTGTCACTGTCACTGCCGTAGATACTACTGTCACTGTCACTGCTGTAGCTGCTACTGTCACTGTCACTGCCGTAGATACTACTGTCACTGTCACTGCTGTAGCTGTTACTGTCACTGTCACTGCTGTAGCTGCTACTGTCACTGCCACTGCTGTAGCTGCTACTGTCACTGTCACTGCTGTAGCTGTTACTGTCACTGTCACTGCTGTAGCTGCTACTGTCACTGTCACTGCTGTAGCTGCTACTGTCACTGTCACTGCTGTTACTGCCACTGTCACTGCTGTAGCTGTCACTGCCACTGTCACTGCTGTTACTGCTACTGTCACTGTCACTGCTGTGTCTGCTACTGTCACTGTCACTGCTGTAGCTGCTACTGTCACTGCCACTGCTGTAGCTGTTACTGTCACTGTCACTGCTGTAGCTGCTACTGTCACTGTCACTGCTGTAGCTGCTACTGTCACTGCCACTGCTGTAGCTGCTACTGTCACTGTCACTGCTGTGTCTGCTACTGTCACTGTCACTGTCACTGCTGTAGCTGCTACTGTCACTGTCACTGCTGTGTCTGCTACTGTCACTGCCACTGTCACTGCTGTTACTGCTACTGTCACTGTCACTGCTGTGTCTGCTACTGTCACTGTCACTGCTGTGTCTGCTACTGTCACTGTCACTGCTGTAGCTGCTACTGTCACTGTCACTGTCACTGCTGTTACTGCTACTGTCACTGCCATTGCTGTTACTGCTACTGTCACTGTCACTGCTGTAGCTGCTACTGTCACTGTCACTGCTGTAGCTGCTACTGTCACTGTCACTGCTGTAGCTGCTACTGTCACTGTCACTGTCACTGCTGTAACTGCTACTGTCACTGCCATTGCTGTTACTGCTACTGTCACTGTCACTGCTGTAGCTGCTACTGTCACTGCCACTGCTGTAGATGCTACTGTCACTGTCACTGCTGTAGCTGCTACTGCCACTGCTGTCACTGCTGTAGCTGCTACTGTCACTGTCACTGCTGTGTCTGCTACTGTCACTGTCACTGTCACTGCTGTTACTGCTACTGTCACTGTCACTGCTGTATCTGGTACTGTCACTGCTACTGTCACTGCTGTTACTGCCACTATCACTGCTGTTACTGCCACTGTCACTGTCACTGCTGTTACTGCCACTGTCACTGCTGTAGCTGCTACTGTCACTGCCACTGCTGTAGCTGCTACTGTCACTGTCACTGCTGTATCTGGTACTGTCACTGCTACTGTCACTGCTGTTACTGCCACTATCACTGCTGTTACTGCCACTGTCACTGTCACTGCTGTTACTGCCACTGTCACTGCTGTAGCTGCTACTGTCACTGCCACTGCTGTAGCTGCTACTGTCACTGCCACTGCTGTTACTGCTACTGCCACTGTCACTGCTGTTACTGCCACTGTCACTGTCACTGCTGTTACTGCCACTGTCACTGCTGTTACTGCTACTGCCACTGTCACTGCTGTTACTGCCACTGTCACTGTCACTGCTGTAGCTGCTACTGTCACTGCTGTAGCTGCTACTGTCACTGTCACTGCTGTCGCTTCTACTGTCACTGCCACTGCTGTTACTGCTACTGTCACTGTCACTGCTGTGTCTGCTACTGTCACTGTCACCGCGCTACTGTCACTGTCACTGCTGTAGCTGCTACTACTGCTGTCACTGTCACTGCTGTAGCTGGTACTGTCACTGTCACTGCTGTAACTGCTACTGTCACTGCCTATGCTGTTACTGCTACTGTCACTGTCACTGCTGTGTCTGATACTGTCACTGCTGTTACTGCCACTGTCACTGCTGTTACTGCTACTGTCACTGTCACTGCTGTTACTGCTACTGTCACTGTCACTGCTGTGCCTGCTACTGTCACTGTCACTGCTGTTGCTGCTACTGTCACTGTCACTGTCACTGCTGTAGCTGCTACTGTCACTGTCACTGTCACTGCTGTAGCTGCTACTGTCACTGCCACTGTCACTGCTGTGTCTGCTACTGTCACTGTCACTGCTGTAGCTGCTACTGTCACTGTCACTGTCACTGCTGTAGCTGCTACTGTCACTGCCATTGCTGTTACTGCTACTGTCACTGTCACTGCTGTGTCTGCTACTGTCACTGTCACTGCTGTAGCTGCTACTGTCACTGCCACTGCTGTAGCTGCTACTGTCACTGTCACTGCTGTGTCTGCTACTGTCACTGTCACTGCTGTTACTGCTACTGTCACTGTCACTGCTGTATCTGGTACTGTCACTGCTACTGTCACTGCTGTTACTGCCACTGTCACTGCTGTTACTGCCACTGTCACTGTCACTGCTGTTACTGCCACTGTCACTGCTGTAGCTGCTACTGTCACTGCCACTGCTGTAGCTGCTACTGTCACTGCCACTGCTGTTACTGCTACTGCCACTGTCACTGCTGTTACTGCCACTGTCACTGTCACTGCTGTTACTGCCACTGTCACTGCTGTTACTGCTACTGCCACTGTCACTGCTGTTACTGCCACTGTCACTGTCACTGCTGTAGCTGCTACTGTCACTGTCACTGCTGTGTCTGTTACTGTCACTGCCATTGCCCTGGCTTTCCTTCTTGTGGTTGCCAGTCATTCACTTCATTCTTCAACCAAGTCTTGTGAGAATAACTGGTCAAGCCATCACGTATGCGCGTGCACACTCACACACACACACACACACACACACATGCGTGCATCCACACGCATGCACGCGCGCACAATCACACACATGGGCGCCTACACTTTGAAGATTACATGAGACCGCCACGGGGTATGATTGAAAAAATAGAAGAGGATTAGGAGAAAGAGATAAGAGGGAGTGAGGTGAAGAGAGTGATGACTCTCTCTCTCTCTCTCTCTCTCTCTCTCTCTCTCTCTTATTTTTTATTTGAAGTTTTCCTTGCATGTTTGAATTAGTATGAACTGTAGCTTTCTTGTGTCTTTTCGAGATTATGATTTCTATCAGTTGTGTGCCTGTCAGCGTTGTAAATGTCCCTTATGGGCTGGTTGTAGTATTTCTGACTCTCTCTACAAAACTGCATACACACGAGGACTGGATGGGAAAAAAGCACGTAAGTGCTTATTCCATTATCCTTGAAATAAAAGAATAAAATAAAAGAATTGAAAAAAACCTCTCATGCCATAATCCTCTTTAATATTAAGCAAAGTTCATTCAATTCCATTCAATTCATCTCTCTCTCTCTCTCAACTGTCTGGTAAAGCATCGGTATCTGTTTCACCTTCTTGCAACTTATCAGCTGTAAGTATCAATAAATATTTCACCACAGTAGGAGAAACAGTTGTTCCTGTAGACTATACAAAATGTAACAATTTGCTTGCATTAAAAGATTTTTGTAATTCAAGAAAAAAACTTACTGCGTTGAAATTTGGGTTTATTGGTGTACATGAGGTATACAAAGAACTGTGCTCATTAAAACAGTCAAAATCGCGGGGCTTCGATGACATTGACAGTAGAATTTTAAAGATCTCTGCTCCCATAATTTCTGAACATATCACATATATTTATAATCTCTGTGTAGAAAAATCCTGCTTCCCCTCAAGCATTTAAAGATGCCAAAATATTACCACTCTTTAAATCTGGCGACCCAAATGATCCCTCAAATTATAGACCTATCTCTATTCTGTCTACGTTGTCTAAGCCCCTTGAAAAACACCTTAAAGAGCAACCTTCAATCTCACTTTATCAAGTATGATTTATTTCACCAAAACCAGAGTGGATTCAGGAGGAACCATTCCTGTCATACTCTTCTCACAAATCTCATAGAACAATGGCATGGAAACATTAATAACAATATGTTATCAGGAGCCATTTTTGTAGATTTTACTAAGGCATTTGACACTATTGATCATGCTCTTCTATTAAAAAAGCTAGACATGTATGGTTTATGTTCTGAATCAGTTGGACTTATATCGTCCTTTCTAGGTAATAGACGACAAGCAGTATACCGAGATTGTGTTACCTCCCCCTTTATGCCTATTAATTTGGAGTTCCACAGGGATCAGTTTTAGGTCCCATTTTATTTTCAGTTTATGTAAATGATCTTCCACTGAACGTTTCCACCTCATGTGAACTATTTGCTGATGATACCACGATCCATAATAAAGGTAAGGATGCAATTTTCGCTTTGTTTTGAATTGCAAAAAGATATTGATAAACTTGTTTATTGGTCTGAACTTAACCATATGGCTCTCCATCCTGGAAAGTCTAAATTTATGCTAATTACAACAGACAAAAGCGACAAAACATTAAGTTGAAGTTACCTGATCTTAAAGTTTACAATACACACTTGGAAGAAGTGGATTCTCATAAATTGCTGTTGGTTAAATATTGATAACAATTTGTCTTGGTTTAGTCATCTTTCAAATTTGTCTAAAAAGTTAGCCCAGAAAATCTTTCAGCTCATTAGAAAAAAACTTTTGCTTGATCAACATACCCGCAAACTATTTTTTCATGCTTATATACAGCCTGACATAGATTATGCTTCCACATGCTGGGATTTACCCAGTAAAAATTGTCTAAGCGATTAGAAAGTTTGTATAGACGTTCTTTAAAATTAGTGCTTCTTAAATCAACACCCTTGGAAGTAACAGATTACAAGGAACTTAAATTCTTCCCTTCCATCTAAGATGTCGTTTTACAAAGGTGTGTTCATGTACAAAATTATGTATAATCTTGCGCCATCCTATCTTCACAACAGTTTATTGTAAATAATGTTCGAGGCAAAAGTATATGTTTATCCCACGACCAAGAACTGATCTCTTCATGTCTTCTTTAATTTATTCAGGAGGTAAACTTTGAATGAAATCCCTGATCACTTAAAACAAAAACCTAGTTTTTCATCCTTCAAAACATCGTTTCAGAGATATTTGTTTCAGGTGGTCTGAAAGAACTAGCACTTGGTCCTGTGTGAGAGGAAATGAATATCCAGAAGACGTGGACTGAGTGGGGACAGATGGACAGGGAAGAACTTGAAGGAAGGACCAGGGGCAATCAAAGAAGCTGCATCAACATGTCTCCTACTCCCGCTTAGACTAGAAATTATTGTTATGCCATTATTGATAAAGTCTTATTTAGTTGATTGTGAATATAATGTGTGTATGAGTGTGTTATATTTACTTGTAACCTTGTTTGTGAGTGTGCTGTCTTTTTCTTCATTTTTTTTTCGTGTTCTCGTTGATAATTGGGGCTTGTTTGTTGTTTGTGTGTGTGGTGTGTGTGTGTGTGTGTGTGTGTGTGTGTGTGTGTGTGTGTGTGTGTGCGTGTGTGTGTGTATGTGTGTGTGTGAGTGTGTGTGTTTATGCATTCTTCTACAAATTCCTTTGGTTTGGATGAGACTTGTTGGGTTTATTCTATAATATTTTCCTTAGGAAAATGGGGAGTGGAGTAGGGCATGGTGCAAGGAACGTTGTACTTATTCATTTCCCTACAACATAGTGTTAAATGCGTTTGTATATTCTCTGTTTATCTGTCTGTCTGTACCTGTCTATAGCTCCGGCTCTATCTCTGTCTCTGCCTATCTATTGTCTGTTGTCTCTCTCCCTCCCTCCCTCCCTCTCCCTCTTTCTCTCTCTCTTATTGTCTCTTTGATTTTCATCTAATAATTTGTAGTAGTATTTCATTATGATGCATATTTGAATCTTCATTGGAATGTATCTAAAACTGCTGATTCTTACTGTTGCATACTTTGTTTACTTGAAGGGTTTTTTGCATTGCTGTGTGTTTGTCTATTTGTTGCTGCTAGGTTTAGTTTCGGTTCTTCTGTTTTGGTTAGTGTGTGTGTGTGTGGGGGGGGGGGGGGGGGAAGTATGTAGTTTTTCTCGACTTTTTTCTTCTTTTATTATTTTCTGGGTTTTTTCCTGTGGTTTTTTGTTTTTGTTTTTTTGTGAGAGCATGGTGTAAAGAAGCCCTGTGCTTATCCATTTACTCTCATAAAATTTTTGAGTTCGAGTTCGAGTTCGAGTTCTCTCTCTCTCTCTCTCTCTCTCTCTCTCTCTCTTCTCTCTCTCTCTCTCTCTCTCTCTCTCTCTCTCTCTCTCTCTCTCTCTTCTCTCTCTCTCTCTCTCTTCTTCTTCTCTTCTTCTTCTTCTCTACTTCTTCTCTTCTCTTCGTCTTCTTCTTCTCCTCCCTCCTCCTCCTCCTCCTCCTCCCCCTCTCTCCACTTCTCCTCCTCTCCTCCTCCTCCTCCTCCTCCTTCTTCTTTTTCTTCTTCTTCTTTGTTCTTCATCTTCTTCTTTTCCCTTAACTTCTGGAAATCTCAGGGTGAATCTTCAGCATCTTTTACGTTGAGTTTTTTATGTGTGTTTTTCTGACCAGTGTTTAATAATAACGAGGCATCATGCCGCCTGAAGACGACGTGGCTGACATGACACAGCCTGAAGACGACGTGGCTGACATGACACACCCTGAAGACGATGTGGCTGACATGACACAGCCTGAAGACGATGTGGCTGACATGACACACCCTGAAGACGATGTGGCTGACATGACACACCCTGAAGACAATGTGGCTGACATGAAGACGATGTGGCTGACATGACACACCCTGAAGACGATGTGGCTGACATGACACAGCCTGAGGACGATGTGGCTGACATGATACACACCAAAGTGGCGCGGCACGGCACGGCACGGCACGGCACGGGCGGCAAACTGACGGAGCAAGTTCGCTCATTAGCGCTCCTGTTGCTGGGTGCCACTTTTACATTTTTCATTTCTGCCACTGGCGCCACGGATTCTGTCAGGAAGAGGGAAGGGGAGGGGGAGGGAGGAGGGGTGGGAGATGGGGGTAGCGGGGAGGGAGGGGTTGGGCGGATCCTTTGCCGCGCAAAGCTACTAGGCTACTAGCCTGTAGCTGCAGTAGAGTGAAATCAGATCAGTTAACCAGGATGCCCAGATCTCGATTACCCAGCCAGCTATGGTAGCCTGTCCATCTCATCTGATAAAGGGAGTATAGAGGAGAACCTG
>CM054152.1:2332522-2345022 GCA_028751875.1 Rapana venosa
CCTGGTCCATCTCTGATGTTGTCCATCATGACTTGTTCTGTATTCCCTCTTCTGCCACCTTCGATGTTCCTGCGTACTGTTTTGGGCAGAGTGTTGTGCGGTGACGTGCCGAACCATGTCAGCTTTTCTTCTTGACGTGGTGAGAGGGGTTCTGTGACTGCCACTGTGTATTTGACTCTTGACAAATTCATTGGTCTTTCGTTCTCTCCAAGATATGCCCAATAGATTTCTATGGCATTTTGTTTCGAATGACTGGATTCGCTTTGCTGTTTCAGCAGTCAATGTCCAGGTTTCACTTCCGTACAGCAGGATTGACTTAGACATAGTTCTTTTCAAATGTATGTCCATGTCAAGCTCTAGATAAGGTTTGACATCGTGTTAATTGTCTAAACATTTGGTATCTTTCACTGTTTTGAAAGAGACAGACAGAGGGTGAGTGAGAGACAAAAAGACAGAGACAGTGAGGAAAACAGAGACAAGAGAAAGTAAAAGAAAAAACAAACCACAAAACTTTAGTTGTGCTACATACTATAGCGCTCAGATTTCAAACCAAAGTAATTGTTGCCATCAAAGGAGACTTGATACCAGTCAGTTCTTCACCCCTGGCCCCTGCAGTAATGACGGCATTCAGTTATGGGTTTCTATTGGAAGTTTTTCAACTTTTGTTCCCCCAGCTGTGCCATACTTTTATAAGGTCCCATAGTCAAGTTCGGCACTTTGAGGTGTTTATGTGGGGTTATTATATTAAGTTTTGTATGACCTGTTTTTATAACATGCGCAACTAAGTCGTAAACTTGTGTTCGTTTTTTCTGTGGCTTTGTAGTAGTTGATTTCTGTTGCTGTATTTCGCTGGTCTTTGAATGTGATACCTTTTTTAGTTTTAGTATTGTATGGTGGCATGCGCTTTGAACAAAATACTCCTGTATTTCTGAAATCAGAGAAGTTGAGTGATAAAAATAAATGCACGCACACACGCACGCACGTACATACAACGCCCCCTCCTCCCCACAGACACACACATACACACACACACACACATACATCTTGCGCACACGTTAAAACCCGTTCCACTTTTCAGAAGAGTAGGTTATTGTGTGCTGGTGTGAACGGATGACAAAAAATGTACAAAACTGCATAGACACTGGGATTGGATGAAAAAAGCACATGAGTGCTTATTCCATTATCCTCAATATAAAAGAATAAAATAAATAGCACACACACACACACACACACACACACACACACACACACACACACACACACAAAGTGTGAGTACCCTTAAATTGGTTACCATAAATAAACACACACCTAATACAATAATAAGTTTAAAAAAACAAAATACCAATCATGTTTAAGTCTTTTACGGCTGTGAAAGTGTGATCGCTGTTTATATTTCGTTTGTTTGAAAATATCGAACAACAAACAAACAAAAACCACCACCACCACCACCACCACCTCCCCCTCCCCCCAAAAAAAACCAACAACAACCAAACCCCAAACAAACAAAACAACATACAGTAATAACTTAAGAGATAAAATAGCACCAACAGCAGCGACAACAACAACAACCAACAGACAAGCAACTAATAACAAAACAGAACAAAAAATTAATGTGCTTGCGCTTGTTCCAGAAATTGATGGTGGAAACAGACTGGTGGCAGGTAGGTATCGCTGGGGATTTTGGGAAGTTAATAAAACTATGATACTGAATTACTACTACTACTACTACTACTACTACTACTACTACTACTACTACTACTACTACTACTACAATTACTACTACTACTACTACTACTACTACTACTACTTCTACTACTACTACTACTACTATTACTACTACTATACTACTACTACTACTACCACCACCACCACCACCACCACCACCACCACTACCACTACTACTACTACTATACTACTACTACTACTACTACTACTATTACTACTACTGCTGCTGCTGCTGCTGCTGCTGCTGCTGTTGTTACTACTACTACTGATTATGTTGCTTTTCTGTTCTTGTTCTTGCTGCTGTCGTAGCTAATATAAGAGAGTACTTTATCAAAGTGGTTGTCTTCTGGCTTGGTTTTTTAAGCATCAAAGGTCTCCAAAATCAGAATGCAAAGTCTAAAATATCAGGTTGGTGAACCTTGGAACTCTAGCCGAGGAACGAGAAAACAAACCAAAAACAAACCAAAAGCAAACCAAAAACAAACCAAAAGCAAACCAAAAACAAACCAAAAACAAACCAAAAGCAAACCAAAACAAACAAAGCAAACAAAAGAAACCAAAACAAACAAAAGACAAACCAAAAGCAAACAAAAACGAACCAAAATTAAACCAAAAACAAACAAAATACAAACCAAAAGACAAACCAAAAACAAACCAAAACAACAAACCAAAAACACAAAAACAACCAAAAACAAACCAAAAACGAACCAAAAACAAACCATAAACAAACAAAAGACAAACCAAAAGCAAACCAAAAACAAACCAAAAGCAAACCAAAAGCAAACCATCCCAAAACAAGTAGCCTAATGGGCGCCTCTGTGTGTGAGGTGTGTGTGTGGGGAGGGGGGGTTGCTGTTTGTTTCTTTCTTTGTTCGTTTGTTTTTAATGTTACACCCACTTGAGACCGTACTCCCCCGACTCCTGCTTTCCAGAGGATGTCTGACTCCGCGTTTTGAAACCTGCTGAGATAATATAATAATAATATGAAGAGCTCCCCACTTCAGTGAAAAGACGCAAGCTAAAGTGGTAGGCCTACGGCACGTCACACAAACATCTGGACTGGCCAAGAGTGTCCTACAGGGAAACAGTACAAGGAGGGAGAGAACAGACGAGAAAACGATGGGAAGACAACATCAGAGAGAGGACTGGCTTTGAGAGGAACGAATTGCTACGAAAGCAGAGGACCCAGCGGAGTGGGGGAAGCTGGTTGCAAAATCTTCATTAGTGCCCCATGGTTCACGGGACTATGGGATAGGTGAAGGTGAAGGGAGGAAGCTGATACTTTTTATCAAAACCAATTCCAAACGGCGTTAGAGACTCTCAGTTAGGCAACATAGCTACCCATCTACCATGAATTCAGTCTATCATCAGTCAGATTCTTTGTCGTCCTTTCAGTAGGGAAGGGGGGGGAGAGCTTGTTGCTGTTGTTGTTAATTGTTATCGCTGTTGTTATTGTTGTTGTATTGTTGTTCTTATTGTTGTAGCAGTTTGTTATTGCTGTTCTTATTGTTGTTTTTGTATTGTTATTTTTGTTATTGCTGTTGTTATTGCTGTTGTTATTGCTGTTGTTATTGCTGTTGTTGCCGTTGTTCTTGTCATGATCATTTTTATCATTTTGCGTTCTTACATTTCATAGAACATCGCGACTCGTTTGTTTTCTTTGTTTCTTTTTTTCTTTGTTTATTTGTTTGTTTGATCGTTTACTTGTATGCTTTTTGTGATTGTTGTGTTTTTAAGTTGTTGCTTTTTTTTTTTTTTTTTTACTTTGCACGTCTCTCTTTATGAAAAGAAAGTGTAAACTATGTTACGTTTTTTATGCTGTGCATTTTGCGCTGCTTGCTATTGCATGTTCACAATAGTATGTTAAAGGGAAAAAAGGCAAAATAGACACAAAAAAAAGCAATGGTCACAACTTTTGATATTTTAGCTTGTAACTATCATTGCAAATGGGGACGTTTTAGCTCAGGGGTCAGAGCACTCGCTTTCCCCCAAGCCAAGGTTAAGCAACATTGAGCATGGCATCAAGTGGATGGGTGACTGTTCGAGCGCCTTGGCTTTAGTACAGTCCCCCAGTTCACCCAGTGTAAATGGGTACCTGCCTGTTTAGGGTCAGGGAAGGTAAAGCAGTCAGGGAGAGGAGATGGGCGCCTCCCTCAATATGCTGGCCCCTGGAAAAGCTGAGGTATATGACACCTCGTTTCCCAACGACCACTTAGGTTATGGAAAGCTACGTTTACTTTATATTCCAAAACAAATGTTTGAAGTTTTTGCTTTAAGTTTCTATGTAAAAACCCGGCACATGTCCCCAAAAAATCCACTTTTTAGTCTTACAGCACAGTGGTCTAATATTTTGTTGAAGGGTGAGTTTGGGCAGTAGAAATAGCAGTAAAAAAAACAAACACCAAAGAAGCCTACCTCCACCCACACTCCCCATCCTGAAAAGAAACCCCAATACAACAACAGCAACAAAGAAGCAAACTCAAAGAAATAAAACGACACAACAAATGTGTTGACCTGTTGGAGAAGTCTCAAATCGGAAAGCAGGGACGAATTATGGAAAAGGGTCTTCATTATGGCAACAACAAAACAAACCAACCCAAAATTGAAAAACAAACAAAACAAACCAGAAGCGACAAAAAGAAGAAGACAAACATTTTAGTGAAAGATTTTATTGGTGAAACTTGTTTTCTCCCGAATGACTGCATTTTAATACACACCGGTCTAGCGGGAGTGACTGCTTCAAAGGAACCAGCTTTGGAGTCAGTGCACACCACACACACACACACACACACAGGTTCGTTTTCATGCTATTCTTCGTGGCTGCCATTTTGATCACATGACCACTCCTACGCATGCGCACGTAATAACCTGTGCGTTTACAGTCACGGAAGAGCACATGCTTTGAGGATATCTATTTATTATTTAGCTAGCTGACTTTGAGCAATCTTTGGGATGGAAACAAGCCTCTCTCTCTCTCTCTCTCTCTCTCTCTCTCTCTCTCTCTCTCTCTCTCTCTCTCTCTCTCTCTCTCTCTCTCTCTCTCCAGTCTCATTCAATTCAATTCAATTCTCCAGTCAGGTTTTAAAGTTGTATGCTTACAATAATTATGTATTTTACATTTTGGATAATGTGATTTTTTTCCCTTTTATTTTGAACAACATTTTGTTTGTCTTGTTTGTTTGTTTGGTTGAGTAGGTGGTTTTGTGGTGTGTGTGTGTGTGTGTGTGTGTGTGTGTGTGTGTGTGTGTTGTGTGTGTGTGTGTGTTGTGTGTGTGTGTGTGTGTGTGTGTGTTTCTTTTGCCCAGGGGTGGTTATTAAAAAAAAAAAGCATGTTTGCTCATGCCATAACCCCCTTTAAATAAAATTTTCATTCAATTCTCTCACAATTCAAATCTCTCACACACACACACACTAACACACACACACACTCACACACACACCACACACACAACATACACACACATATACACATACATACACACACACACCACATACACACACACACACACACACACACACACACCACACACACACACACACACACACACACACACACACACTACACACACACACTACACATCGAACACACACACACACACACTCACACACGCACAATCTGTGTACCACTTGTAGACACGACAGATCTCTCTGTGTAAAAGTCGAACTGTTGGTTCTACCAGGGGAGAGAACACGTCACCACTAGTACAGCGCCACCCATTCTTTTTTTTTTTTAAGTCATGCCTGCAGGTGACTGTGTCCCTATGTGTGTAGATTATTTTTTTCTTCTACATAAATTGTTCACGCACAATCCACTGGTTGCCACGGGTTCTTTCACGTGTGCTAGTTATCTGTCCTAAACATGACTTTGGTCTATCCTTTCATCCGAAAGACTAGCGCTCCGACTACCTAACCTCTTATTTTCTAGTAATGGGTGAAAAGTCTGGCATCAGACCGGAACGAAATTTTTCAAATTATTTTATATCATCCTTTTCTTATCTCAGATTAGAGAAATTCATGTCCGCTACGAGCAAAGAATTGAAACCCCGCAACAACGAAGAATAAACAGATAACACACATGGCATCATAGAATTCATGTTACCTTATTATATTAGTGCATTACGTCTCGTGTGAATAAAACCTATATGACATAAATTATTGGCGCATATTTATGTAATACAGATATCAAGGTTTCTCATGGAGCCCAACATTAAAGGACAACACCAAGCACACAGATAAAGTCCATGTTCTCAGCCATGTCTTGAAAAATTAATGCCAAAGAAGTGATTTAAAAGTTTGAGCTGTTGGATATGTGTACGATAAGTGGGGCGTTTTCAAAACTTGATCTAAAATTTTGCATGAACTGTAAAGTTGGTGGAGTTAGGACGCTTGAAGATAAGACATGACAATGTCAAATAATTGAAGTGTATAAATACATTTCACATTTGGAGACAAGGTTCAAAAGCATGGTCGTCAACTGAAACAGAGCTTAATCGTTTTGTACGGGGGACGGGATAGCCTAGTGGTTAGAGCTTTGAGCTCGTGATCTGACGGGCCCAGTTCGAGCCACCACAACCCACCAAGGGGATTTTTCTCCTGGAATTTACATCAGTACCGACTTCACTCCCCCGAAAGTCCTTCGCATGAAACTATAAACCGAGGGCGTGGTTCCGTGTGTGAATGCACCCAGGACATCTTTCGCACATGTTAAAACCCGTTCCATCTTTCAGTGGAGTAGGCCATTGCGTGCTGGTAGGAGCGGATGACAATTTAAAAAAGAAACGCATGCAGACTTGTGCTGTGCATATACATCATCACTGAGTCGACAGGACAGTGGTCCATACGCAAATGTTTTTCATTTTTGGACGTTTCAGTTCTAGCCGAGGAACACAAAAAAAAGTGTATGAAGCCTAGAATAGTCACCAAGATTATAAAAAATAAAGGTAAAAGGTAAGGGTGTCCCTTAACCTATGTAGTCGTAGGGGAGCCAGGCGTCAGAGATCTCAACTTCTCCAGGGGCCAGCATATTGAGGGCGGCGCCCATCTCCTCTCCCTCTGCTGCTTTACCTTCCTTAACCCTAAAGAGGGCAGGTACTCATTTACAGCTGGGTGAACTGGGGAACTGTACTGAAGCCAAGGCGTGCAAACGGTCACTATCCAAGTGGTAACTACGCTTGATGCTGCTTAACCATAGCTAGGGGAAAGCGAGTGCTCTGACCACTGAACTATCTCGTCCCCTGCCTATAATATAACCAAATAAGCGCCGAATATAACCCCCCCCCCCCCCCCCCCCCCAAAAAAAAAAATCAAACAAAAAGCAAACCAAGCCTAAAAAGGGAGATTATTTAATCCAAAGTAAAATGTCTTTGGAGTCTATCAGAACCTCAAAATTGCTGGCATTATTTACCATAAATTCATTTATCACAGTAAGATAACGCTCTAAACCTTTTTGTGGTGTGTGTGTGTGTGTGTGTGTGTGTGTGTGTGTGTGTGTGTGTGTGTGTGTGTGTGTGTGTGTGTGTGTGTGTGTGTGTGTGTGTGTGTGTGTGTGTGTGTGTGTGTGTGTGTGTGTGTGTGTGTGTGTGTGTGACATGCATGACTTAGATCACAGAAGTAATAAGAATACAAAAAAAGCTTTTAAAAGTCCAAATTCATGGTCAAGGGCGCATTAAACAACTAATTTTATAACACGCTACAGTTGCCTGATACAAAATTCACTGTCGGGGATTTTATGAACAAATGATTTTATTACATGGGCTAGTTGCAGGACACACAAACTTCATGGTCAGAAGTTCCTAAGTAAAACTGATAGTTTTACAACATGCTAGAGTTGTTAATAGTTCGTCAGAATTGGTTGTTTTTCTGGAGACTACCTGTTAGCAGGAATTTGATTCCAGTGAAAAGAAGGTGCCGTGTGGCAGCTGCGACTGTTTGCTATCATTATTTCACAAAGCTTTCACAGGTTCACTCAGTCAGTCTGTCAGTGTAGGGATTCAATGTCGCCTAGTTCACTTGTTTCGTGTGCATCCTTTATGTACAATTTGACACCCCAGTATTGAAAGTACAGGGCAGGAATTTGATACTTTAACATGGAAGAAAAAAAACCCACAAAGCTATTCATCTACAAACGCAAGTAAAAATCAAAAGCCGCTCTCTCTCTCTCTCTCTCTCTCTCTCTCTCTCTCTCTCTCTCTCTCTCTCTCTCTCTCTCTCTCTCTCTCTCTCTCTCTCTCTCTCTCTCTTCTCTCTTTCTCTTCTCTCTCTCTCTCCTCTTCTCCTCTCTTGTTGTGTGTGCTTTTTTTTTTTTTTTTTTTTTTTTTTGGGGGGGGGGGGGGGGGGGTGTTGTTTTGATTTGGTTTGGTTTGGTTTGGTATTTGTTTTGGTTTGTTTTGTTTTATTTTTGTTTTGTTTTTTTGTTGTTGTTTTGTTTGTTGTTTGTTTGTTTTTGTTTTTTTTGGGGGGGTAAGGGGATAGGGGGGGGGGGGGGGTGGCGTCGTCCTTGGCTCCAACAGACAGGTTCACCAATGGTCAGATTTTGCGTTTGCGACCGTTTTTGCCCGTCATGAAGGTAGCCGCATTCCGACTTAGGGGATGTATGGTGAGTATGTCCGGGTTTCCGTAACCCGCCGAACGCTGACATGAATTACGAGATTCTTAAGGTGCATATTTGCTCTTCTGCATGTGTATATACACAAAGGGAATTAAGGCACTGGCAGGTCTGCACTTGAAATCGATTTGGGAGGTCGTAAAAATAACCACATGTCATTCACCAGACGCCCCCGAGATTTGAACGCACGACTTTATGGACCCGTAGGATTGAGGCCAGACTGTCTTGAACACACGGCTATAGCGTCCTTCTGTCCGTGTCAGGCTGACTGCTGTGTGACCTTGTTGTCTGCCCCTTCCTCTCTCATCCATACCCCCCATCCCCACCCCCCCAACCCTACCTGGGAGTAGTAATTAGGTGTCTGGAATAATGCCATATAAGGTCAAAAGTCAACAAGCAGAACCACACATATAGATACAACGCAGGCACAAAACAAGTCCCAACCAAACCAAACAAAAGAAAAAACAAATACAACTCTTAAACAAAGCAGACAGAAAGGAAAGGAGGGATCTTGCAGGCCTGGCTCCACTCTCGATCCACAAGGCTGTGACACTTCACCTAAAGTCCAGTCTTTCAGTCTGGCTCCAAACGGCACCACAAGAGACGCTTTCTTGGGCAAGGCTGTCAGCATTTCAGAATAGACACTAATATGTCAATATTTCAAACTGTTGCAATGTTTTATTTATTTGTTCATTTAAAAAAAATTAATACAAACTTAAATCATGGCAGATTTATCTGCTCTTCCCGGGGGAGATCACGTCGCCACAAGAGCAGCGCCGCCCTTTATTTTTTCTGTTCCTGTCTGCAACTGTATTTCTTTCCTTATCAGAGTGGCCTTTCTTTCCCTTTTTATTACAGAATTTTGCCAGGGACAACTCTCTAGTTGCCGTGGGTTCTTTTAGTGTGCTAAATAATTATGTGTAACACACGGGACCTCGGTTTATCGTCTCATCCGAAAGAATAGCGCCCAGACCACCACTCATGGTCTAATGGATGGGGGAAACGTTTCGGGCCCAAACGGGGTTCAAACCACCGCACACTTCCAACCCGGACTTGTTGCTTTCTAGGCAGGCGCATTACCTCTAACCCACTATGTCACACCTTTTTCAACTGTAATAATAATATTGATAATAATAAATAATAATAATAATAATAATAATAATAATAATAATAATAATAATAATAATAATAATAATAATAATAAAAATAAAAATTGGAATTTATATATCACTATATCTTGCAGAGAAAAATCAAAGCCCTTGCACTCAACTCAATCTTACACAGTCATGCAACCAGTAACAATTAATAGTTCCAACAAGTCTAAATGTGCACGCACGCACGCACACACACACACACGCGCGCGCGGGAAAACACACACACACACACACACACACACACACACACAAAGGTCACACACCCTGGCAGGGCGATAGAATCTCGGCTGTTGAAGGCAAGAAAAAGCTATTAGATGAAGCAGGAGAGGAAAATCTTAGGTTTGAAATAAATACTTCTTGAGACTGGATTTTAAATCGTCATAAGAAGGGTTTTGGCGAAGAGAGAGAGGGAGGTCATTCCAGATCGATGGACCAGAAATAGAGAAAGAGCCATGGCCAACGGTGGAATGATTGAATCTAGGTATACGTAAGGACAAGGTATCTGCAGCAGAGCGGAGAGAACGAGAAGGAGTGTACAAGTGAAGACATTCACAGAGGTAGGAGGGTGCTGTTTTGTGGAGACATTTGTAACAGAGGGTACTGATCTTATAGTTTACTCTCTGTGGCACAGGCAGCCAGTGGAGAGATTGCAAGAGGGGGGTAATATGCTCAGATTTTTTCTTTCTGAGGATTAGTCGAGCTGCAGAGTTTTGTATACGTTGAAGGGATTGGATTGATGATGCTGGCAGACCAGTCAACAGAGAATTGCAATAGTCCAGACGTGAAAGAATGAGAGACGCAACAAGTTTCGATGTTGCATCTGTGGACAGGTACTTTCGAATTGCACTAATACGCCGTAATTGATAGTAGCAGGACTGGCAGGTCTAGGTTTGGAGTTCATGTTTATTCCATTATCCTCGATATAACCCCCCCAAAAAGTCATCTGAGCGCTTTGATTTGTTGCTTTACAAGATTCAGCGCTATATAAATTCCATACATTATCATTATTATCATTATTAGGTGATGAATTTTTGCATAGAGAGTATGTTGTCAATAATGACCCCTAGATACTTCACAGCAGTGGATAAAGGGACTGATGCAGTGCCAAATTGTATTGAAGCTGTTGTAATGGAAGAGAGTTTGTGTTTGGTCCCTACAAACATGATTTCCATTTTATCTGCATTTAGCTGTAACTTGTTCTGCATCATCCAATTTTGGATATCTTGAAAGCTGTGGGTCATATTTGTCAAGAGAGAAGAAAGATTTTCAGGAGTATCGCTGCTTACAATCTAAGAGTCATCTGCATAAAAATGATGGTTGATCTGGTGACGGTTTATTATATGCGACAGTGGAGCAGTGTAGAGGATGAAAAGAACAGGGCCCAGAACTGATCCCTGCGGAGACTGATGTTTTGATCAACAATTGTTGTGTTATGTGTTCCAGGTCTGCCGTACATTGTCAACATGGGGTGATGTCGTTATGGACACTTACGCGATCTTGCTTTAGTACAGGGACAGTTCATGCTTTAATAACAGAATATATTCGCTGATATCTCTCTCAAACAATTTATCATGTATCATTTATTTCTTTTTTCTAATTATCTTCTTTTTTACACTGTTAGTCTTGTTTTCAAGTATTCCTTTAGGTCTAGTTTTCTTGCAATCATTGTACTACTCCTTTGCTTGCTTCTTTTTGCAGTGTTTCTTTGCTAATTGTTGAAATCATTTGTTACTTTCCTTCCAAAGCGTAGTTGCAGCAAAATCAAGATTTGTCATACTTGGGATTGTATTGAAGAATATCTACCGTATCATATAAACACATACCAAAGTACACGGGCTTTTGTTTGGTTGTTTGTTGTTGGTGTTGATAGTGGGTTTTTGTGTTTTGTTGTTGTTTGTTTGGTGTTTTTGTTGCTGGGTTTTTTTTGGGGGGGATGTTGGTTAGACTACGCTATAAGCTATTTGCTTGCTGTTGCTTTTAACATTCATTTGTAAGCAATGTTTGTTTCGTTCTTTCAGAAGAAGTGTAATTTTCCAAGAGAGAAAGCCATGAACGGGCGCAGACTCATGCAGGGCTAGGGTCAATGGTGTGATCAGCTGCCTTACACAGATGACAACATGTACAAAACTGCAAACACACGGGGACTGGAAGTTTTTAAAAAAATACACTGCAGTTTTCTATGCCTTGTCTTCCGCCCCCAAGACACAATGTCTGGGTCATATGTTGCTTTTTTCTTTCTTTGTTTTTTAAAAAGAAAAGACTTAAGCTTTAATTTTTTTTTTTCGGGGAGAGGGGGAGGGGGGAGTCCTCGGCTAGAGCTCCGAGGTTTCGGTGAGATTTTTTAATGCGACTGTTTTCGTACAGGTTAGAAGCTTTAAATGAAGATGTGATTCTTGAAAAATGAATAAAAAAATATTCAATTGTAACTATGGCCTAGTTACTAGCAGAGGGAATATAACGTTGTTTAAACAACATACCAGTCAAACAAATTAACATATGAACAAACCAACCAACTAACAAACATACATACAAACCAACAAACGAGCAAACGTACAAACAACTTTTTTAAAAAGGATTCCTTTGAATAGATACACTTTTTTAAAAAGTTCGTGCTTTCATACGTTATAACTTCTAAATGGCACGCGGGCGTGTGGGCGCGCACGCACGCACACACACACACACATACACACACACACACACACACACACACACACACATACATACATGCATAGCCATTACTCGATCTACCGTTAATGTGATTGTAGAATTCTATTGCTCAGTCTCTTTGATTCAACTAAAGTCGCTTCCTCCTCCCTCATAGACTTTTTAAGAAAAAGAATTAGCTTAATATAACAAGGAATCATTTTTTTTTCAAATAAATCAAACAGATCACACACACAATTACTCACTCACTCACACACACACGCTCACACACAACACAACACACTCACTCACTCACACACACACAACACACACACACAAACACACACACACATCACCACTCACACCACACCACA
>CM054152.1:2347522-2365022 GCA_028751875.1 Rapana venosa
GCGGCGATAAACCTCCATCAATAAATCAAGGGCGAGGACGGGACAGAAGTCTATCTTTTATTCATGGCGGGCACACAGCCAGGGGAGGGAAAAATGAAACTGGAGTGGACTCTGGAGTCGGACAATTTCATCGATCGTCTTATCTTCCCCTGACGTTGTTGTTTCTGCTGCTGCTGCTGCTGGTGCTGCTGCAGGTAATATAATCACGAAGTAATAACACTGAGTATATCAAATCAGCTAACATAACATGAACGTGGAATTAACTGGAGTAAAGTACAACACAAAATCAAACATTGAACGAAGCAGCAAGGACGAAACTGAAGAGAGAGACAGACAGAGAGAGAGTTGAAGAGGTGAGGAAATACAGACAAATAAAAGACCAGTTTGTTTGGGGTTGGTTTTGGGTGGGGGTTTTTTTTGGTTGTTGTTTTTGTTGTTTTTTTTGGGGGGGACTACAAAATAAAAGATATGAGCATTTTCAAAAGACAGAAAATTTCTTACAGATAATATTTATGGGGTTTTCTTTTTAATAAACGAGGTCAGTTTGCTATTATTTACCTTTATGTAGTCTGTCAAAATCTATGCATGCATTCAAGAAAATGCATGTGCAGTGTGTGTGTGTGTGTGTGTGTGTGTTGTGTGTGTGTGTGTGTGTGTGTGTGTGTGTGGTGTGTGTGTGTGTGTGTGTGTGTGTGTGTGTGTGTGTGTGTGTGTGTGTGTGTGTGTGTGTGTGTGTGTGTGTGGTGTGAATTCATGATTTCATTTAATTTCATGAGGAAAAGCCCAATTTCTTGAGGATGTGGAGTTTTCTTGTTGCCGCGTGTTTGGGTTTCCTGTGGAATTTGGGGGATTTGGGTTGGCTGGCTGGTTGGTTGGTCAGTTGGTTGGTGGCTTTGCGGGATTTTGTTTTGTTTGGTTTGTTTTGGTTTGCCATACGACAGAAAAGAGGAATGGAAAGAGAAGAGAAAAATATATTATCCAACAAGGACAAGCATATGACATTGCAATTGAGCATGAATTTTAATATGAAAATGAAAGAAACAGCTTATGCCGACAGGGAAGACAGAGATAGACAGACAGACAGACAGACAGACAGACAGAGGTGATAAAGGCCTAAACCATCCACATCGTTTTCCTGTGCTACTGTAGACATCCAGTCTTTCATTGCATTCCTCTTCTAAAAGATGCTCAACACCATTTCCTTTTCTGTACCAACAACTTAAGAAAAATCCACTGACCGAATATCTATTAACTTTTTTTTTTAACCCAATTTAAAACGCAGGGTTGTTCTTGCGCGTTCCCCAGCTTAACACCCTGGGGGTCACCCACAATCTGCACTTTGACTCACTCATCATCCCACCTGGGAATCGCTGAGGGACGGAAGGTGCACACTGAAGGAGAAGTTTGCCTGTGTGGCTGTTTTCCCTACCTCACTAACGCAAACGCAATTTTATTTCACGAGGGTAACAGATTAAGTAACAAGGCTTTTTTCCCCATCCATTCCTCAAAAAGAAAAGAAAACGCTGCAAGAAAAACAAAAGCATATGATACGTATGAAAATACACACACATGGATATCAACAAATGCACAAGAGAGAGAGAGAGAGAGAGAGAGAGAGAGAGAGAGAGAGAGAGAGAGAGACAGAGACAGAGACAGACAGACAGACAGACAGACAGATGACAGACAGAACATACAGATAGACAGACAGACAGAGCAGACAGACAGACAGTCTGAGACACAGACAGAGACAGAGAGAGGAACAAGAAGTATGGAAACCGGATATAAATGTTGTATAATACATCTTGGGAAAAAGATATGTTGTATCACATTGTTTCATCAAAAGATCATGATACATTGTTTTAATTTTTTTCAGATTAGTTTCATTTTTTAGTTGCCAGGGAGGCCTATTCCACAGCCAGTCCCCGGAATATGCCATGTAGGCAGCGATACCCCGGCTTCAAGGACATGACGCGGAGTGGATTATTATTGTATTATGGGTAATCTTTTTTAGGCATTCTTTTAAAATCAGACTTGACATGGAGACCTGCTTTTGCAGCGGAAATAGTCATCTCACTTTTCAGTCTGCTCCAGGAAGTAAAGTACCACATCGCATAAATAATGTCCACGTACACCATGCTATATCTGTGAGAAAGTCGCCGAGCAGATGCTTCTTTACCTGCCTGTGACAATGAAACAGTGGAACATTGGGTGTAGGTAGACTTTCTGGGTATGTTACTGTTTCCACAACTCATTAGACACTGTGCTATAAAGCACGGGATCTTAGAGATACAAAAACATATTATTACTTGTTCTGAGATTCCAAGAGAAAGGCCTTTTGCTTGTTATTTATCTGGATGGTTTGTTGTTGTTACCAATTTCTGAAACAGCAGCTGCCTCCTCTGCTGTTTTAGAGGTCATCGTCGAACACGACGGACAAACATATACATTTTTTGGTGTTGTTGTTGTTGTTGTTGAAATCGAGTTCCATTTCATTATCTTTAAAGAACACGTTAAAGAAAACGCTGATAGTGGTTTTTCGAGAGACCAGGAACACGGCCATGTTGATGCGGTCTGTGACGTCACTGGCAGAGTCATCAACTTTCTACCTCCACACACTGAACATCATGTACACGCATTGTGCCCTGTGTGTACTGTGGGGAGAAATGTCGCCACAGACATTGTCTACCGCTTTAGAATTGTACAATTTCAAACCCGTGTCCACTCATGTAATTCTACTTTACAGCTTAGTCTTTAGTGATAGCTATGACCATCTAACTAGGAGGCTTGGCTTGCTACAGTCCTCATGTGCTGCATTCCTGGGGGATAGTTGGCCTTTGGAGAACATCCCCAACGCTGACTGTCCTTATGCCCACTTGGCCGAGAGAGTGGAGATGTACTGTGGGCAAGGCATCTCCACTAAAATCAAATTTCTGCCCAATTTTCGAAACAGCAGCTGCCTCCTCTGCTGTTTTGGAGGTCATCGTTGAATACGACGGACAAACATATATATAAGTATATGAATAAAAAGACATAAAACCATTAGGAAATCCCTCGAAACTGCCTTGCCCAAGCAATGCTTGCAGCACATGATATCTGTTTGTTCTGATTTGGTAGTCCCTAATTAGGGGACGGGATAGCTCAGTGGTCGGAGCACTCGCTTTCCCCCAGACAAGGTTAGGCAGCATCGAGCATGGTTACCAGTTGGATGGGTGACCGTTTGCGTGCCTTGGCTTCAATACAGTCCCCCAGTTCACCCAGCTGTAAATGGGTACTTGCCTCTTTAGGGTCAGGGAAGGTAAAGCAGCGAGGGAGAGGAGATGGGTGCTACCCTCAATATGCTGGCCCTAAGAGAAGTTGAGGTCTCTGACGACTCGCTCCCCTACGACCTGATATTTATGAAACAGTTTTTTTAATCAGGGCAAGGGTCAGATGAAAAAAGTATGAAAATGCTTATTCTGTAATCCTTTAAAAAAATAATGATCTCTCTCTCTCTCTCTCTCTCTCTCTCTCTCTCTCTTCTCTCCTTCTCTCTCCTTCCCTCCTTCCTCCTCTCCTTCCTCCTCCCTTCCTCCCTCTCCCTCTATCCCTATCCTCCCCCCTCCCTCTCTCTCTCTGTGTAAAAGAGTGAAAGGAAAATGAAATTTATTGCCGGCCCCATTATCGTTGATAAACACTGTAATGATCTCTCCATCCATTATCCTCATCAAGATGATTATCTACCTGAATGAGACTAATGGCCGTGGCTGGCTATCCTCCTCCTCGCTGCCCTCCTTGTCTCCACTATACACGATCATCATCGCTCATCGTTATCGTCTCATGCCTCACTTGCTCTGTTTGGAACTGCAAGAAAAGACAGGACAGAGAATCCGGGGGGAAAAAAGAAAATCGCTGCTCCCTCCCTCCCTCCCCTCACCCACCCCCTCCCCCCCCCTCTCTCTTCTCTCTCTACTCTTCTCTCTTCTCCTCTCTCTCTCTCTCCCGCCCTCCATCCATCTCTCTATCCTTTCCACTTACACCCCCCCCCCCACCCCCTTCCTACTTCTCCCGGTAACCCTCCCTCCCATTTTTGTCATCCTTTGGCCTTCTTCTCCATCCCTACACCCTCTCTGTCTCGGTCTGTCTGTCTGTCTGTCTATCTGTCTGTCTGTCTGTCTGTCTGTCTCTCTCTCATCAGTGCACCTCTTTGCTTTAAAGCAGTTTTAGGCTTAGATAGACGTACACCTAATGATCTTGTTTATAGTGAAACTAATAGGTATCCTCTCTCTGTTAATGCTGCTGAAAGATGCGTTAGATATTGGATTAAGATTCTGCATATGGACGAGAGCAGGCTACTTGTTATATCCTACAAGATGCTTTATGATCTAGATGTCAAAGGGAAAAAACAACTGGGCTACACAAATACGTACCTGTTTATGTGAACTCGGGTTTGGATTTGTTTGGCTCAATCAGGGTGTCGGAAATTGTAGAGAGCTTATTAACGTTTTCATGCAAGGATTGACTGACTGCCGATGGCAGCAGTGAAGTAATCATATACAAAGCAGTAAAGATATCAAATGTAGAGACAATTTATAAGTTGGCATGATGTCAAACCTTATCTTAAATTTGATATGGACATACATTTGGAAAAATTATTTCTAGATTTGGACTTGGTGTATCAGATATCAATGTTCATAAATTCAGATACAGAGAACATGATGTTGACGACCTCAGGTTGCTGTGTCCATTATGTAAGCAAGCACCGGAGGATGAAGTACATTCATTTGTGTTGTGCTGTCTAGTATTAGAGAATTTAGGCGGAATTACATCCCCGTAAAATATAGTAGACAGCCTAATTTCTTTAGACACTGTTTATTCATGGCATCAAGTCATCCTGAGTTGTGTGCAGCCTCGCTTTATATTTGTGTAAAGCTTTCAAAATAAGAGACATATTGTTATCTTAAGTCATATTTTTGTAACTGACTTTCTTGTTATACAATAAAATTCTGTCGTTGTTACTGCCCCCCCCCCCCCCCCCCTCCACCTCCCCAGCAAAATACTAAGCAGTTCGGCAACCCCCATCATGTATGGGCCAATATAGCCTTTTGTGAAGAAATCATTCATTCTCTCTGTCTCTCTGTGTCTGTCTTTGCTCTCTCTCTCTCTCTCTCTCTCTCTCTCTCTCTCTCTCTCTCTCTCTCTCTCTCTCTCTCTCTCTCTCTCTCTCCTCTCTCTCTCTCTCTCTCTCTCTCTCTCGGATGTTAGGCAGCATTCAATTCCCGTAAAATATAGTAGACAGCCCAATTTATTTAGACTGTTTACTCATGGCATCTAGTCATCCTCAGGTTATGCGCAGCCTCACTTTATGCCAGTGTAATTGCCTTAGAACATAACATCTGTAGTTATCTGAAGTCAATACTTTTATAACTGACTTTTTTGTTATACAATAACTTGTTGTTGTAGTTATTGTTGTTGTTGCTTTATTTTATTTTTTCCTTAATCCCTATTCCACTAAAACACTACATAGTTCGGCCCCCCCCCCCCCCCCCCCCTTCTTTTATAGTCCAAATGGCCTTTATAAAAAAGCATTTGAGTTGTCTGTCTGTCTGGCTGCTAGCTAGTCTGTCTGTCTCTCTCTCACACATACACACAACCACCCCTTCTCCCTCCCCCCCCCCCCCCCCCGCCAACCTTCCTAACCCCCCTTTCCTAACCCCCCTCCCACCACCACCTCACCCACCCCCACCCCCACCTCCACCCCAGGACGATGTCATGAATCGTGTGTGTGTAAATGTAGACGACAGAGAAGAGAGAGAAGAGAGAGAGAGATGCAGGTAATGATACAACGGGGAGGCTGCCGGCTGCCGGCTGAAGGCAGGAGGATGGAAGGATGGATGGCAGTGTTAATGAAGCTTGTGTCAACACTCTTACCGGCCTAGCGCAAGTATTTGCTCCCATCTCTCCCCCCCTTCCCCACTCGCCCACCTTTTAAATAACCGGGCAGTTTGCAAACACGTCAGTCTTTGTCCTAGGGTCAGTGAGTTTCCATAGCGGGAAGGAAGGAAGCAGCAGCAGCAGCAGTTATGTTATAGTTGTGTGCAGTTGCAGGGCTCATGGCTTACCTTATACAAGCCCCTATCGTTTCGGTTTACCCCACCCCCCCTCTCCTCTCTCTCTCTCTCTCTCTCTCTCTCTCTCTCTCTCCTCTCTCTCTCTCTCTCTCTCTCTCTCTCTCTCTCTCTCTCTCTCTTTGTGGCCACAACCACAACCACCACCAAATCGGCTAACAAACCACTCTGATCCGCTTGCCTGTTTCATTATTTATGGACGGAGGGCCAGAGATCATCAGTCTGTCGTTATAACGAGTTTTGATATCGTTTTTTGTGAGCTTTTCCCCCATTTTAAACATTTTGTTTGGGTTGTTTGGAAGGGAGAGTAGTGGTGGGGGGAAATTGGTGGTGGTGGTGGTGGTGAGGGTGTGTGTGTGTGTTGTGGGGGGGGGGGGGGGGCTAGTGAAGAGAAGGAGTTCGTTTTTTTTTTGATTTTTCCTAATGTGTTATTCATTAAGAAGAAGAAGAAGAAGAAGAAGAAGAAGAAACAAGAACAAGAAGAACAAGAAGAACAAGAAGAACAAGAACAAGAACAACAACAACAACAACAAGAACAAGAACAAGAACAACAAGAACAAGAAGAACAAGAACAACAAGAAGAACAACAAGAACAACAAGAAGAACAAGAAGAACAAGAACAAGAAGAAAAAGAAGAACAAGTACAAGAACAAGAAAAGCGTTTTTCCAAGGCGCTATTTCCCGGGTATAATGGAGCTAACTGGACAACTGTCGTATAACGACTACTTCGTCGTCGTCGTCAAACTCACAGATTGCAACTAATGTTGTCTGTCACATGAGCAAAAATGTGTTGCGCTGCCGTTAAGCGCCTGACAAGTCAGGCTCAGCGCATCCGACTTCGGCACAAGAGAGAATCGTTATCTTTTAACTCTTTCTGCAAAAAAACAAAACAGGCAGGAGAATGGACCAAGAAGGCAGAAACTAGACAAGAAGAAGGTGACAGGAAGAAAAGGAACAAGGCAGAAACAAAGAGAGGGATAGAAAAGAAGAAATTCCTGGCACAGAATGTTCTGAAGGTGGGGATGCTATTAATACTGACAGGCCCCGGGTATCCCCTCAGGGGAAGTACGTGTACAAAAAGTTAGATCTGCGGCAAAAACGGTTACCTGATTTATTAGACATTGAATTTGAACTGACAAGATTGTCTTTATCTATGTCAAAGTTGTTTTATCTATGTCAAAGTTGGCCCTGGAACGCAACAAAAATCCAACATAAATGACGAATTTTGGAAATAAACATTATAGCATTTTTTTAAAAGTTAAACTCTTAAAAATTGTCGGAATAGAGTCATTTCGTTTCAACTGTTTTAGTTGTAGTTTGCTTTGCCTGTGAATGTCGTCCAAGATGGTATGCTAGTCTTGCCCCATGGAGATGCCAGGAGTCTGTCAGTATAAACAACATGCCCATCTTCTGGAAATTCTGTGCTAGAAATTCCCTCTTTTCAATTCCTCTCTTTATTTCTGCCTGTCTTGTTCCTTTTCTCCTGTCACCTCTTTCTTGTCCATTTTCTGCCTTCTTGGTCCGTTCTCTTGCGGGTTTGTTTTTCGGGAAAGACTTAAATTAAAATTAAACATTTCTCTCGCACGCCAAAGTCACATGTGCTGGGCCTGACTTGTCAGGCGCCTTACTGCAGCGCAACGCATTTTCGCTCATATATCAGACAACAATAGTTGCTGTCTGAACGTTCGACCACGACGATGAAGAAGATGTATCCTAGTCCGTAACAATTCTAAACTAATATCAGTCAAAGATACTTTAAAAAAACAACAACAACAACAACAAAAACAATAAGGTAAAGTGTTCATATGATATTTATGTGGTCGTTGGGGAGCGAGGCCTCAGAGACCTCACTTCTCTAGGGGCCAGCATATTGAGGGCGGCGCCCATCTCCTCTCCCTCGCTGCTTTACCTTCCCTGACCCTAAAGAGGCAGGTACCCATTTACAGCTGGGTGAATGTACTGAAAAGCCACGGTGCGCAAACGCACACATCTAAGAGGTAACCACGCTCACTGTTGCTTACCAAGGGGGTGGGTGACCGTTTGCATGCCTTGGTTTCACAACAAAGAAACAAACAAGCAAAACAACAATAAAACAACAACAATCGAACAAAATTACACAAAACAGAACCAATGAAAGCAAGACGAAAAAAAGTATTTATTAGATAACTGCTTTATGCCAGAAAAAGTCGTTTACACATCAGTACGGTAAGTATTGTAGCCATACTACTTGTGTCAAGGGTTATTTGGTTTAGAGTTGTATTGTCTAATAGTCTGCTGTTTGAAAATCTGTGTACTGCAGTTTATGATAAGTCAATACAGGTACATTTGTTGGTGAAGAGTTTCTCATTTTCTTTTGAATGAACTAACGTTTAATGGAAAAAAACCACAATAAACTGAAATAAATTTTTTTAAATATAAAAGGATTGCTGGATTGGATTGATTACGCGCATAAATATCTTAGCAAAAACTAAGGAAATGTAGTTTATTGCTGTTGTTATATTATCTTCATTATCATTATTTTAAGTAGTATTATTAGAAGTAGCAGTATCCTCCTCCTCCTCCTCGTCGATATTGTTTTTATTGTAATAATCATCATCATTCTTCTTCTTCTTATTCTTATTGTTATTATCATTATTATTATTATTATTATTATTATTATTATGTCTAGAAACAGGAGGAGACAGAGAGGCAGAAATAAAGGCAGATCTTAAGGTGAAATAAAAGATGTGTTCAAAGGGCAGGCTGTTCATGACAGAGAGCCCTAACCATAACTTCTGACGATGTACTTAGCTTATGGTCAATAATGCAGAAATAGTAGAGGAGGAAAACAGGTGCAGGTAACCGCTTACAACTTCTCAAACATTTTGAAAATGATTTATCAAAGATTCACTTGAAAAAAGTAGAAAGAAAGACCTCTATAACATAAAATCTTTCAATAGCGGCATTTTAGGCATTTTTGAGTAAGAACCATGCCTTTGGCCTGACCTGACTCAAGTTTCGGCTCCTGGATGAGCCTTCGTCAGAGGTCCTGGTGGTGATTGAAGCTTCACCCGCTGTGGTACCTTACAGCCAGACACTTTTCGGAATGTAAAAGTGTCAATCGCATTCACAAGAATATTTTAATATTCCTGTGGCCTTTTTAAGCTTTTCGTTTTCAATCTTATGACCATGATAAAAAAAAGAAATTCCATATCATAGGAAATATTTGGTAATAAGCTTATCTTAAAATTTCTTCTGCTAAAATAAGACCCAAACAAACAAAAAGATTATTTATTTTCTGTTAGGAAGGTTTTTTTGCCCGCCCGCCTCCTTTAAAAATAAAAAGGAACAGTAAGGATTCATGCCATTTTATGTGAATTCTAGGACGTTATTTTTGTTTAGAAACAAACCATTCTGATCTCATGTTATACAATGTTTGCTAAGAGTTTGTTTCTATGCGAATAGCTGGTCAAGTCAGGTTATGAAATGTCTGCTTTGGGTCACCATGGCTGACAACGGACTGTTGTCCTGTCATCGCTGACAACATCCCCTGTGGGGATGCCGGGGCTGTCAGTATAAACTGCATCTCCACCTCCTGAAAATTCTGTCAGGAATTTCTCCATTCTTGTCCGTCTCTTTGTTTCTGTCTTGATTCTTTACTTCCTGTCACCTCCTTCTTGAGTATTTTCTGTCTTCTTGGTCCATTCTCTTGCCTTTTCTCTAGAAAGACTTAAGAGATAACAATTCTCTCCTGTGTCGAAGTCGAATGCGCTGGGCCTGACTTGTCAGGCGCTTAATGGCAGTACAACACATTTTCGCTCTTTTATGATAGACAACCAAGAGTTGCTGTCTGTGAGTCCGACGAAGAAAAAGAATTTCTGACTAGGCCTTTTCAAAAGATGCCGTACAAAATAATTATGCCATCATACAAAGACAGCAAGCGCTATTCCTGCTTTGAGCACAAACGCACGACGATCGAAAAAAAACATGAATGTTAATGTTCCATGAGAATGATATTGCCTTTTCCTCTGTGTTTTACTTCTTGCCGGAATAAAGACAGTGAAAAACATCAATCCTCTGTAATGAAGACACAGGGAGAGGGTAATAATCGACTATGATAAGAACACATGCAAAATAATAACGACACAGGGAAAGGTAATAATAATCATCTATAATAACGCCACGAGGAAAGGTAATAATAATCATCATCTATAATGAAGGCACAGGGCCTCGGGAAAGGTAATAATAATAATCATCTATAATAACGACACAGGGAAAGGTAATAATAATCATCATCTATAATAAAGACACAGGGAAAGGTAGTAATAATCATCATCATCTATAATAACGACACAGGGAAAGGTAATAATAACCATCATCTATAATAAAGACACAGGGAATGGTAGTAATAATAATCATCTATAATGAAGGCACAGTGATAGGTAATAATAATAAAAATCATCATCTATAATAACGACACAGGGAAAGGTAATAATAATCATCATCTATAATGAAGGCACAGGGATAGGTAATGATAATCATCTATAATAAAGGAAGAGGGAAAGGTAATAATCATCATCATCATCATCTATAATAAAGGAAGAGGAAAAGGTAATAATAATAATCATCTATAATAAAGGAACGGGGAAAGGCAAGTGTCCTACTTAGAATTATGATTAACGTGAGTTCTAAAGAGCAAGCATTTTTCACGTAAACTGCAATGTTTGATGGAACCATGGGCAATTATCGTCGTCAAATATTGGAGACATCCATCAGAATGTGTGTGTGTGCAAATATACTGACAGGGCTTTTATAACAGCACTTTTTGTCTGTCAGAAGTATCAAATGTATCATCTTAGTGACAAAGCTCGAGTAAATAAAAAACAAAACAAAACAAAACACGAAGCTTGAGTAGCAGTCTGGCTAAACCATCCCCAGGTACACAGACAGACAGACAGACACACGGACAGACTGTTGACAAGCAACTGCTGGTAGACAGACAGACAGACACGCAAACAGACTGGGTTTTTTTCCCCATTTTATTCTTTTATATCAAGGATAATGGAATAAGCACTTATTAGCTTTTTTACATTCAGTCCCCGTGTGTATGCGGTTTTGCAAATTTTGTCATTTGTTCCCACTGGCACACAATGGCCTACTCTTCCGAAAAGCGTAACAGGATTAAACGTTTTAGGGAGAGTAGAGTCAGCACTGATGTTAACTCCAGGGGAAAATATCCCCTTGAACGGGATTCGAACCCGGGTCGTCAGATTGCGAGCGCAATGTTCCAACCACTAGCGGGTACACACAGAGGGACAGACACGCAAACAGACTGTTGACTAGCAACTACTGGTAAACAGAGAAACAGACACACGGACAGACTGTTGACAAGCAACAGCAGACACACAGAGAGACAGACACGCAAACAGACTGTTGACTAGCAACTTCAAGCAGACAGACACACGGACACAAGAACACACTTGACTAAAAGTGATAACATAGATCCCCCCCCTCCCTCTATTTGGGGGTGGCGGTAGGGGGGAGGAAGGGGGGGGGGAACAGAGGTAGTTGTACACTTGTTTGTTGGTTGGTTTCCCGTTCTTGTTTTGGTTAAGAGAGTGTTTTTCTTTTCTCTTTCTTTTTTTAATGTGTATTGTTTCAGATACCAATGGAATGACGAATCAGGACAACTTTCATATCTGAAAGTAAACTTATAATGAATGAAAGGGCTAAGAGAGAGAGAGAACACGAACTCGAACTCGAACTCGAAAGATTTATTCACAAAAAGGCCAATGGCCCATACATGAAAGGGGGTTGCCAAACTGCTTAGTATTTTAGTGAGAAGTAGTACACACAAAAACCAAAGTGTTAAAGTATACCCACAACTACCACAATAAAAAAAAAATCAGTTAAAAAAAAAAGACTTATGAAACCAAGATATCTCTTATTCTAAAGGCTTTACACAAATATAAAGCAAGGCTGCGCACAATCTCAGGGTGACTAGATGCCATGAGTAGACAGAATCTAAATAAATTAGGCTGTCTACTATACTTTACCGGAATGTAATTCTGTCTTACATCTTCTAATACTGGACAGCACAGCACAGCACAAAATGAACTTCATCTTCCACTGTTTGCTTCTATAATGGGCATAGCAACCTGAGGTCATCATCATCATGTTCTATATATCTAAATTTATGAACATTTATATCTGATACACCAAGTCTAAACCTAGACATAATTCTTTTCAAATGTATGTCCATATCAAGCTTTAGATAAGGTTTGACATTGTGTGAACCTATGAATTGTCTGTACATTTGAAATCTTTCAGTTTTGTATATGACCACTCCACTGCTGCCAACGGCAGTCAATCAGTCTTTGCCTGAAAACCTTGATAAACTCTCTACAATTTCCGACACCTTGATTGAGCCAAACAAACCCCAAGCCAAGTTCACATAAACAGGTACGTATTTGTGAAGCCCAGGTGCTTTCCCCCTTGACATCTAGATCATAAAGCATCTTGTAAGACTTAAAAGGTAACCTGCACTCACAGAGAGAGAGAGAGAGAGAGAGAGAGAGAGAGAGAGAGAGAGAGAGAAAGAGAGAGAGACAGACAGACAGACAGAGAGACAGAGAGAGACAGAGACAGAGTGGCAGAGAGATAGAGAATGAATAAATGAATGAATGAATTAACATTTTTATTGAATGAACATTTTTATTGAGGGAAAAGAATGAGCACACTGGTCTTTTTTTTCACCCAGCCTTCAGTCCAAAACGTAAGTTAATCAATCAACCAATCCTTCAATGAAACACACACACAGTGAAGTGTCTAAGGAAGAAAGGGAAATAGTCAAACGTAAACATGCATACACCAACAGAATAGAGACAGTTGCATACACAGGAGAGTTACCAGACAGAGAGAGAGAGAAAGGGTGGGGGGGGAGGAAGGGAGAGAGAGAGAGGGGGGGAAGTGAGAGAGAGAGTAAAATATTTTATTCCACAGGCCTCTGGCCCCTAGAAACTGTACAGAATAATGGAGACATAACACAGAGGACACGAATCATGAATAAACCACGTAAAAAAGATCTATTCAAAATGACATAATTGTTCACCTTTGGCTTCATCGAGAGAGAGAGAGAGAGAGAGAGAGGGAGAGAGAGAGAGAGAGGGGGGGGGGGGCAGGCTATCATTATTTGCAACAAAATATGGCCCTAGCAGTAAAACATTTCAGTGAAGGGGCTACCATATTTTTCAGACATTAATATCAGTGAGGCTATTTTTTGTTTCTTTCAAGGCACAATATTACATATTGAATGCATCACCATTAAACAAGGTGTAATAGTTATTAAAAGCCAACTGCGGTCGCAACTCTTAGACATTAGTAATCAGTTTAAGTACGGCACTAAGAATCGTATGTTTCAGGTAATAATAAAACCAGGAACATTAACTGTTAAACCTGCCAACGATTATAGTTTTAAACACCAAAGTTCAACCACTGTCGCTGTATATGAACTTACACGCTCAATGCAGTGATATCAAAGGCCAGAACAATAAAAGTCTACAGCAAATAAAAATCATACTGTTAGATATAAACATTCTGAAATGGGGAATATTTTACGGTCAGAGAATGAAAATTACATCGCGTTTATAAACGCACCATTCTTACATCTACTTGTGCAATAGGATCTTAAATAGTTTTGATTTTGAATAGAAAGACACACTCGCGCGCGGGCGCGCTCACACACACACACACACACACACACACACACACACACACACACACACACACACACACACACACACACGACACACACACACACACACACACACACACACACACACCCTTCGTATGAGAGAATAAACTGATGCCTTGTGTGTCAAAGCATACAGAACATCTTGCATACACGTTAGAACCCGTTCTGCCTTTTGGAAGTGTAGGCCATTCGTGCCGGTAAGAGTAGATAACCATTAAAAAAAATCAAAACCGTGCATATTATATAGAGAGAGATATAAAACAAAATATTGGCAAATCATATAACTTTTTTTTTTTTAAACCTACATGCACACTGGTGTCGTGTTTAGACATCATCTCTAGAGTCGGAATGCGGCTGCCTTAATGGTGGGCAAAAACGGTCGCACACGCAAATAAATGTCACCGTTGGTGAACCTGGGAACTTTGGCCGAAGAACTACTTCCACAATGACAACAACAACAACAACAACAAAGGAAGGAGCACTGATTAAGGGACGTGTGTGGAGTGAGTTTTATCAGGTTACAGAAGTTGAGTAGTAGAGCCTTATGTGCTTCATTCAAAGAAGTTAAACAGAAACGAACGTGACATCGGTGGTCTAGAGGTAACGCACCTGTCTAGAAAGCGAAACCTCCGGGTCGGAAGTGTGCGGTGGTTTGATCCCCGTTTGGGCCCGAAACTTTTCCCCCATCCAGTAGACCATAAGTGGTGGTCTGGGTGCTAGTTTTTCGGATGAGACGATAAACCGAGGTCCTGTGTGTTACACATCATTAGTTAGCGCACGTTAAAAAAAATCCTATGGCAACAAGAGAGCAGTCCCTGGCAAAATTCTGTAGAAAAAAAAGCCACTCTGGTAGGGAAACAAATACAGTTGAAGACAGGAAAAGAAAAAAAATAATGGGTGGCGCTGCTCTTGTGGCGACGCGCTCTCCCCGAGGAGAGCATCCTGAATTTCACGCAGAGAAATCTGCCGTGACTTAAAGTGGAATAAAATAAAATTTATTAAAAAAAATAAAAAGTGAATTGGAATAACTTTATTTTGAAGAGGCCAAGTGAAATGACTTGAAGTTAAAGAAATTGGGTAGATTGAAAGCATTGGAATTTTATGAAATGAACGAACATCTTGAGGGGTTTTCAGTTGGCTTTTAGGCTTCTACAATAGCATCCTGAAGGTGAAATATATATATATATAGATATATATATCTATATATATATATATATATATAATGATTTCGTGGCGTCACTTGACTTTACTTGCTTCCCACCCGGACAGGTTCATAATAAAGCAGTCAGCAAAGGGTGGATAGAACAACTTTACTAAATTGCTACCATTCTGGACTTAATACAAATACTCTTTAATTTCTGCTAAACAAAACATGCTAGACAGAAGTTGTTGTTTTTATGAATGTGGTTTGTGTATCTAAATTACAAAGCATCCTTGGTTCGGCCAAAGGCTGTGTCAGTTATCCATGTCAGCTAGTTGCCAAGGCCTACACTGAAATATTGGTATATTGTAAAATGTGTTGAAATTTCCTTCAACTATGACAAGCTCTTAACATAACAACATGCACTCTCCATTATGGAGGAAAATCCTCTGAGATCGGACTATGGCGGCCTATTATGGCGAGGTACTTGAAAACAGTCACACACGCAAACATCTCATCCGGTGTACTTCCTATCTCACAGTGGTCACAGGTGGGATGAGTGAGTCAGAGTGCATATTCTGGATGACCCCCCAGGAGCTTAAGCTGGGGAACGCACAACAACAAACAACAACAACAACAGCAACAACAAAAGCATTCTACTGTGTAGACTAGTGACGTCATGGTGTTAGAAATCCTCTTTGGTCAGCAGCAATGAGGTTTTCAACAGGTGGATGTCTTTTATTCCAAAGGCTATCATCAAAAGTTGATGTAAACAAACTTATTCACAAACTCGGGCACGATAGCCCAGTGGCTAGAGTGTTGCACTTGTCATCTGACGGCCCATGTTCGAGCAAAACACGGAAGCACCCTTTCAATGGGATTTTCCTCGAGTTAAAATCAATGCCGACTCCACTCCCCCAAAAGCCCTTCGGTTGAAACTACAGACCAAGGTCCCGGACGTATGCGAATGCACGCGTACGCAGAACATCGTGCGCACACGTTAAAAACCGTTCCGCCTATCGGGAGAGTAGGCCATTGTGTGCCAGGAGGAACAATGACAACATTCACAAAACCGGGTCCACACTTGTGTCGTGTTTATATATCATCCCTGAAGTCGGAATGTAGCTACCTTCATGTTCAGTAAGCAGTCGCAATCACCAAATTTCACCATTGGTGAACGAACCTCAAAGCTCTAGCCGAGGAACAAAACAAAACATCAGCAAATTCATAAGTAATAAAGACACACTTCAGTTCCTTAGGGCAGGGAACACATCAAACCCCTTATCATTTCGGCCCTATCCATGAGGGGAAGAAACCCTTTTCCAAACAACCGAGGAACTACAATGCATGGATGTGAATGCCCTCTGCCTTAGGGACTGTCTGTCATTCCCGTGTGGGACTGACCAGCCACAACCGACGCTGTACCAGAATGAAGAACACCTAGAGCGACACTCCATAGTCTTCCGGGACTGAAGGCTGCCATGTATGTATGTAAATATAGTTTCACACATCTCAGACCTGAGCCATACAGCGACCTGAGGAAGATGGTGTGGCCGCGGAGACAACCCTGCACACCAAGCTGTACGGCCCACGAGAGGAGCTGGAAAGGACATGCCAGAATTTTCCTAGACACATCTGACAAAGTGAACGAGAGAAGAAGACTTATCTCAGATAAACCACTTGTAAAATCACAGCTTTTCGTAAAATCACAGCTTTTTTTTTTTTTACATCGAAGTAAAAGAAAAATTCTAAGTCAAGAAACTGGAAATAAAAGAAATATATAACATTTTTTTTAATGTTATATATATATATATATATATATATATATATATATATATATATATATATATATATATACATATATATATATATATATAATATACATATATATATATATATATATATATATATATATATATATATATATATATATATATATATATATATATATTTAAAAAGTACACTGTTATGGGAAGCAGTTGTAAAGGGAAGTTACTCTCAAGGTGGAGAGAAGAGAATGGCAGGTCTTGTGCACAGTGACCTCACAATGTTGCCCGGATGTGACAGTCGGCCTCACAAACACTGAAAATATAGCAGTCCTTTGCAGGAGTGTTTTCAGTGTATCCTCAGAACACAGGAATCGTCCAGTTTGTCAAGCTGTCTGCAGCTTTTCTACTTGATTTTGTACTGTTCAAATTTCACCAGGCAACACACAAAACTCCCGAAGTAAATAGTCCTCCTATCCGACCTACTATAACTGTCCTACTGCACCCACACCATTCTAACCACTGTTCTCCTTGACTGTAGGCTGTAGAATAAACATTGGAAAATGGTGGAAAAACAGCCATCTCAACACAACAGTACAGAAGTTGGTGTTTCTTGGTTTTATTGTTGGTATTGTTCTTGCTGTATTCCTCTAGGGGGAGGGGGTTGGTGGTGGGGGGGGAGGTATTTGCTTAAAAAAAACCCACTTTTACTAGTGTTGAGCAAGATGGAATAAAAGACTGCTTTGTTTCCAATGAT
>CM054152.1:2370022-2380022 GCA_028751875.1 Rapana venosa
GGTTACAATCAGTTTATACAGCAAGCACAAGACGGACGCTATCGCCGAGTGGTTAAGACCGTTCGGCATCTATCCCATGGGTCCATGAAGTCATGGGTTCGAATCTTAGCAATGTCTGGTGAATTATACGCTGGGAATTTTATGATATCCCAGGTCAACTTCAAGTGCAGAGCTAGCGGGGTGTTTTAATCCCCTTCGTGTATATACACATGCAGAAAATCAAATACCCACGTTAAAGATCCTGTAATTCATGTCAGCGTTCAGGAGTTACGGGAACACGAACATACCTTTGATTTGTAGCTTTACAAGATTCAGCACTATATAAATTCCATACATTATTATTATTATTATTATTATTATTATACCTGGCTTACATCCTTGAAGTTGGAATGCGGCTATCTTCATAATGGTCAGAAGCGGTGGCTTAGGCAAACTCTCATTATTGGTGAGGCTGGGAGATCTAGCCCAGGAACAAAAAACAAAAACGAAACAAAACAGCAAACACGAATATAATTATCTTCATCAACAGATGAATTACAGCATGCAGGTAGGACCACAGTCACTAGGAGAAAACGCTACGAAACTTTCATCAGTCAACTAAACCATGATGACCAGTCAAAGTCCAATCAAATTCTACATTCGCAAAAGTAACACCCTATTTCACGCACATGGAAAGGCCTAGGCCTACTAAAATAAAATAAAAACCAACCCCATTATAGTCAGCAATCACTAGGTCCTAAACCCTGACTGTTTAATCATAGCACATGAATAAACTACGATGTGACATTCATTAATGTTCAAAGGTACAATGCAACAGATGGCATGATGAAAAAAGAAAACCCTCCACACCAGGAACGGTACAATTTAATTACAGGACTAAAGGTTAAAATAATCAGGCTGTAAAACGTTAAGGGAGGGAAGGGGGAGGGGGGGGGGGATGGGGGTAGAGGGGTAGTGGGGGTGAGACTTACATACTTAAAATGATGTTATGGACAGGAGCATTCTAGGGTGTTAGGTTTTCTTTTCTTTTTTTCTTTTTTTATTATTCATGTTTGTATGGTTTTGTTGTTTTAGGGTAGTTGTGAGGAGAGGAGAGGGCAGTGGTTTCTTATTTATTCTCTCTCTCTCTCTCTCTCTCTCTCTCTCTCTCTCTCTCTCCATGTGTGACTTAGTTTATTGGGAAAGCAACAGGTATCCAATTAGTTAAATTTCCATGGTCAAGTGTACTGATTACTGGCTGAAACTGATATGAAATGGAATCATATAGAATACCACATAAAGCTTACAAAATGTTCTTCAATTTAGATGCAAAAGGTAAGAAAACTGGATCTTGAGTATATAATGATATAGTTTTGTGTGGCAAAATCAAGGTGTGGGGACATAATTAGGTTTATTCATATGTTTCAGCAAAGACTGGTGGATTGGGATGGCAGACATGGTCTTCAAATGTTCAGGAGAGTGATGGATTTGATATGTACAGAATGTTGAATGTTGAACCCTTTGAATTGTGTTCCAGTTTATTTATCAATGCACATAGACAGACATCTTAATGCATAATGACTAAATTCAGATTGGGTATTTCTGAAATACATTCAGATTCTAGTCGTTATCAATTTGTCAATGATCGTAATTTGTGTGTGACATTTCTAGTTCTTATATGGCTTTTGTTCCGTTTGCTTAGTTTGTAAGTTTTTTTTATTGTTTGGGTTTGTTAATTTTTTTAGATTGTTGTTAGCTTGGCTCTTGTTTGTTTCTTGCTTTGTTTATTTGTGTGTTTTTGTTTGTTTTGCTGTCTTTATTTGTTTGTTGTGTTTTGCTGTCTTTATTTGTTTGTTTGTTTTGTTTTGCTCTCTTTATTTGCTTGTTTTGCTGTCTTTATTTGCTTGTTTTGTTATGCTGTCTTTATTTGTTTGTGTGTTTTGTTTTTTTCCCTCGTTATTTGCTTGTTCTGTTTTGCTGTCTTTATTTGCTTGTTGTGTTTTGCTGTCTTTATTTGCTTGTTGTGTTTTGCTGTCTTTATTTGCTTGTTCTGTTTTGCTGTCTTTATTTGCTTGTTTTGTTTTGCTGTCTTTATTTGTTTGTGTGTTTATTTTTCTATCTTTATTTGCTTGTTGTGTTTTGCTGTCTTTATTTTTTTGTTTGTTTTGCTGTCTTTATTTGTTTGTTTGTTTTGCTGTCTTTATTTGTTTGTTTTGTTTTGCTGTCTTTATTTGCTTGTTTGCTTTGTTTTGCTGTCTTTATTTACTTGTTTGTTTTGCTGTCTTTATTTGCTTGTTTGTTTGTTTTGCTGTCTTTATTTATTTGTTTTGTTTTGCTGTCTTTATTTGCTTGTTTTGTTTTGCTGTCTTTATTTGTTTGTTTTGTTTGCTGTCTTTATTTGTTTGTTTTGTTTTGCTGTCTTTATTTGTTTGTTTTGTTTTGCTGTCTTTATTTGTTTGTTTGTTTTGCTGTCTTTATTTGTTTGTTTTGTTTTGCTGTCTTTATTTGTTTGTTTTGTTTTGCTGTCTTTATTGTTTGTTTTGTTTGCTGTCTTTATTTGTTTGTTTTGTTTTGCTGTCTTTATTTGCTTGTTTGTTTTGCTGTCTTTATTTTCTTGTTGTGTTTTGCTGTCTTTATTTGCTTGTCTTGTTGTGTTTTTGCTGTCTTTATTTGCTTGTTGTGTTTTGCTGTCTTTATTTGCTTGTTTTGTTTTGCTGTCTTTATTTGCTTGTTTGTTTTGCTGTCTTTATTTGTTTGTTTGTTTTGCTGTCTTTATTTGCTTGTTTGTTTTGCTGTCTTTATTTGCTTGTTTTGTTTGCTGTCTTTATTTGCTTGTTTTGTTTTGCTGTCTTTATTTGCTTGTTTCTTTGTTTTGCTGTCTTTATTTGTTTGTTTTTGCTGTCTTTATTTGTTTGTTTTGTTTTGCTGTCTTTATTTGTTTGTTTTGTTTTGCTGTCTTTATTTGCTTGTTTGTTTTGCTGTCTTTATTTTCTTGTTGTGTTTTGCTGTCTTTATTTTGCTTGTCTTGTTGTGTTTTGCTGTCTTTATTTGCTTGTTGTGTTTTTGCTGTCTTTATTTGCTTGTTTTGTTTTGCTGTCTTTATTTGCTTGTTTTGTTTGCTGTTCTTTATTTGCTTGTTTTGTTTTGCTGTCTTTATTTGCTTGTTTGTTTTGCTGTCTTTATTTGTTTGTTTGTTTTGCTGTCTTTATTTGCTTGTTTTGTTTTGCTGTCTTTATTTGCTTGTGTTTGTTTTGCTGTCTTTATTTGCTTGTTTTGTTTTGCTGTCTTTATTTGCTTGTTTCTTTGTTTTGCTGTCTTTATTTGCTTGTTTTGCTGTCTTTATTTGTTTGTTTTGTTTTGCTGTCTTTATTTGTTTGTTTTGTTTTTTGTTGTCTTTATTTGTTTGTTTGTTTTGCTGTCTTTATTTGCTTGTTGTGTTTTGCTGTCGTTATTTGCTTGTTCTGTTTTGCTGTCTTTATTTGCTTGTTGTGTTTGCTGTCTTTATTTGCTTGTTGTGTTTTGCTGTCTTTATTTGCTTGTTCTGTTTTGCTGTCTTTATTTGCTTGTTTTGTTTTGCTGTCTTTATTTTTTGTGTGTTTATTTTTCTATCTTTATTTGCTTGTTGTGTTTTGCTGTCTTATTTGTTTGTTTGTTTTTCTGTCTTTATTTGTTTGTTTGTTTTGCTGTCTTTATTTGTTTGTTTTGTTTTGCTGTCTTTATTTGCTTGTTTGCTTTGTTTTGCTGTCTTTATTTACTTGTTTTGTTTTGCTGTCTTTATTTGCTTGTTTGTTTGTTTTGCTGTCTTTATTTATTTGTTTTGTTTTGCTGTCTTTATTTGCTTGTTTTGTTTTGCTGTCTTTATTTGTTTGTTTTGTTTTGCTGTCTTTATTTGTTTGTTTTGTTTTGCTGTCTTTATTTGTTTGTTTTGTTTTGCTGTCTTTATTTGTTTGTTTTGTTTTGCTGTCTTTATTTGTTTGTTTTGTTTTGCTGTCTTTATTTGTTTGTTTTGTTTTGCTGTCTTTATTTGTTTGTTTTGTTTTGCTGTCTTTATTTGCTTGTTTGTTTTGCTGTCTTTATTTTCTTGTTGTGTTTTGCTGTCTTTATTTGCTTGTCTTGTTGTGTTTTGCTGTCTTTATTTGCTTGTTGTGTTTTGCTGTCTTTATTTGCTTGTTTTGTTTTGCTGTCTTTATTTGCTTGTTTGTTTTGCTGTCTTTATTTGTTTGTTTGTTTTGCTGTCTTTATTTGCTTGTTTTGTTTTGCTGTCTTTATTTGCTTTGTTTTGTTTTGCTGTCTTTATTTGCTTGTTTGTTTTGCTGTCTTTATTTGCTTGTTTCTTTGTTTTGCTGTCTTTATTTGTTTGTTTTTGCTGTCTCTTATTTGTTTGTTTTTGTTTGCTGTCTTTATTTGTTTGTTTTGTTTTGCTGTCTTTATTTGCTTGTTTGTTTTGCTGTCTTTATTTTCTTGTTGTGTTTTGCTGTCTTTATTTGCTTGTCTTGTTGTGTTTGCTGTCTTTATTTGCTTGTTGTGTTTTGCTGTCTTTATTTGCTTGTTTTGTTTTGCTGTCTTTATTTGCTTGTTTTGTTTTGCTGTCTTTATTTGCTTGTTTTGTTTTGCTGTCTTTATTTGCTTGTTTGTTTTGCTGTCTTTATTTGTTTGTTTGTTTTTGCTGTCTTTATTTGCTTGTTTTGTTTTGCTGTCTTTATTTGCTTGTTTTTGTTTTGCTGTCTTTATTTGCTTGTTTTGTTTTGCTGTCTTTATTTGCTTGTTTCTTTGTTTTGCTGTCTTTATTTGCTTGTTTTGCTGTCTTTATTTGTTTGTTTTGTTTTGCTGTCTTTATTTGTTTGTTTTGTTTTGTTGTCTTTATTTGTTTGTTTGTTTTGCTGTCTTTATTGCTTGTTGTGTTTTGCTGTCTTTATTTGCTTGTTTTGTTTTGCTGTCTGTATTTGCTTGTTTCGTTTTGCTGTCTTTATTTGCTTGTTGTGTTTTGCTGTCTTTATTTGCTTTTTTGTTTGTTTGCTGTCTTTATTTGCTTGTTTTATTTTGTTGTGTTTATTTGCTTTTTTGTTTTGCTGTCTTTATTTGCTTTTTTGTTTTGCTGTCTTTATTTGCTTTTTTGTTTTGCTGTCTTTATTTGCTTGTTTTGTTTTGCTGTCTTTATTTGTTTGTTTGTTTTGCTGTCTTTATTTGCTTGTTTGTTTTGCTGTCTTTATTTGCTTGTTTGCTTTGCTGTCTTTATTTCTTTGTTTGTTTTGCTATCTTTATTTGCTTGTTTGTTTTGCTGTCTTTATTTCTTTGTTTGTTTTGCTATCTTTATTTCTTTGTTTGTTTTGCTGTCTTTATTTCTTTGTTTGTTTTGCTGTCTTTATTTCTTTGTTTGTTTTGCTGTCTTTATTTCTTTGTTTGTTTTGCTGTCTTTATTTCTTTTGTTTGTTTTGCTATCTTTATTCTTTGTTTGTTTTGCTGTCTTTATTTCTTTGTTTGTTTTGCTGTCTTTATTTGTTTGTTTGTTTTGCTATCTTTATTTGCTTGTTTGTTTTGCTATCTTTATTTCTTTGTTTGTTTTGCTATCTTTATTTCTTTGTTTGTTTTGCTATCTTTATTTCTTTGTTTGTTTTACTGTCTTTATTTCTTGTTTGTTTTGCTGTCTTTATTTCTTTGTTTGTTTTGCTGTCTTTATTTGCTTGTTTGTTTTGCTGTCTTTATTTGTTTGTTTGTTTTGCTATCTTTATTTCTTTGTTTGTTTTGCTGTCTTTATTTGCTTGTTTGCTTTGCTGTCTTTATTTGCTTGTTTGTTTTGCTGTCTTTATTTCTTTGTTTGTTTTGCTGTCTTTATTTGCTTTTTTGTTTTGCTGTCTTTATTTGCTTTTTGTTTTGCTGTCTTTATTTGTTTGTTTTGCTGTCTTTATTTACTTGTTTCTTTGTTTTGCTGTCTTTATTTACTTGTTTCTTTGTTTTGCTGTCTTTATTTACTTGTTTCTTTGTTTTGCTGTCTTATTTGTTTGTTTGTTTTGCTGTCTTTATTTGTTTGTTTGTTTTGCTATCTTTATTTCTTTGTTTTTTTTGCTATCTTTATTTCTTTGTTTGTTTTGCTATCTTTATTTCTTTGTTTGTTTGCTGTCTTTATTTGTTTGTTTGTTTTGCTATCTTTATTTCTTTGTTTGTTTTGCTGTCTTTATTTGCTTGTTTGTTTTACTGTCTTTATTTTGTTTGTTTGTTTTGCTATCTTTATTTCTTTGTTTGTTTTGCTGTCTTTATTTGCTTGTTTTGCTTTGCTGTCTTTATTTGCTTGTTTGTTTTGCTGTCTTTATTTGCTTGTTTGTTTTTGCTGTCTTTATTTTCTTGTTTTGTTTTGCTGTCTTTATTTGCTTGTTTTATTTTGCTGTCTTTATTTGCTTGTTGTGTTTTGCTGTCTTTATTTGCTTGTTTTATTTTGCTGTCTTTATTTTCTTGTTTTGTTTTGCTGTCTTATTTGCTTGTTTTATTTTGCTGTCTTTATTTTCTTGTTTTGTTTTGCTGTCTTTATTTGCTTGTTTTGTTTTGCTGTCTTTATTTGTTTGTTTGTTTTGTTTTGCTGTCTTTATTTGCTTTTTTGTTTTGCTGTCTTTATTTGCTTGTTTTGTTTTGCTGTCTTTATTTGCTTGTTTGTTTTGCTGTCTTTATTTGTTTGTTTGTTTTGCTGTCTTTATTTGCTTGTTTTGTTTTGCTGTCTTTATTTGCTTGTTTTGTTTTGCTCTTTATTTGCTTGTCTTGTTCTTTGTGGAGGGTACGGGTGATTTTTTCTCTAGTTACATTTGAAAGATTGTTTAATATTTATTTATAAAATATAGATCTTTCTTTAAAAGCGCCACAGAGACAATAAGCATACATCAGAGAGGGTAGAAAATAATCTGACATAAACCCTTTTATGACACTCACATTGCGATGGATTCTTTTTTGATAATGTATAAAATTAATACCAATTGTTTATCATTTAATAATGATATAGCCCTTCGTCGCTACGAATTATAGCAATATTTTTTGTTTCGATGTTTTCAATTTCAGTTTTAATTGTTAGATTTCTTATTTTTCATCGAGCACACACACACACAACACACACACACACACACACACACACACTTACTAACTTCAGCCAATATTTTATATACATTCTGCACAACTGACGATGTAAAATTCAGTGGGTGTCTACCAAATCGCCATTCAGAGGGTCATTTAGGGATCACCAGATCACTCCAAGAGTTACGCCAAACGACAGTACAGTTTGATTTATACCCTGCTTTAATAATAATAATTTAAAAAATAAATAATAATAATAAAATAATAATAATAATAATAATAATAATAATAATAAATGGAATTTATTTAGCGCTTTATCTTGCAAATACAAATCAGAGGGCTTTCAATCTGTGTATATTTGCACAAATTTATTCTGAGATATACAATTTTAGGAGGTGACAGCCCTGATATGGCCTCTGTGGTCGGCGGGGCTATAAACAGCAGGATTGGCTTGGACTCCAAGATTTGTTTTTGTTTCCTCTTGCAAAGACCCAATAATGATATTTTGGACACACCTTAACCCCTTTGTTCGTCCTGCAAAGTCCTGTCCCTTACTGTCGGGTATCGTGCAATATACCACTTTCAGTCACAGCAGATTTCTCTGCCCAATTCGGGCTGCTCTCTTCCGGGAGAGCACGGCGCTACAAGTGCAGCGCCACATTTTCATCAACAAAACAAAACAAAATTCTGTTTGTTAGTGAATTTCTTTCCCTAGGAGAGTGTCTTTTCTACATGAATTTTGCCAGGGACAACTCGCTTGTTCCCGTGGGTTCTTTACGTGTGCTAAATGTGTGGGGTGGGGTGTGTGTGTGTGTGTGTTGTTGTTGTGTTTTAGTGCTAAATGTGTATTGCAAACAAGAACTCAGTTTATTGTTTCATCCGAAAGACTAGCACCCAGACCACCACTTAAGGTATAGTAAAAAGGGGGAAAATTAGGGTTTGATTTTTAAAATAATAATCGGGGATGGAACCTGCGACTTGTTCTGGGCATTACTCCCAGACCACTGAGCCACACTCTCCCTGCGCAATAGACTAGATTTTGCAAATCAGAGACATTCTATATAATTAGGGGAAGATTTGCTTTTTAGTATTGTACATCAAGGGGCTTTCTTGGGTCTGAATATCAAATAATCACAAGAAAATGTAAAACTCAATGTAGTTTTCGTTTAAAAAAAATTAAATGAGATAACATTCATATGTATTTTCTGCCATTCTTGTTTCATGTTTTCGTTTCTCGGGTTGTGAGCGCTTCCAGGTTCACCGATAGGGACATGTGACGTAGGCAACCTTTTCTACCCACCGTCAAGGTAGGCGCACTCCGACTTCGGGACCGTGTCTAAACGCGACATCAGTGTACATGGCTATTTTGGGGTTTTTTTAATTTAATTTTGTTATCCGCTCTACAGGCACGAAATGCCGATTCTTCCAAAAGGCAGAGCGGGTTTTCAACGTGTGCCCAAGATGTGTTCTGTGTGCGTTCGTACATGGGGCTCCGGTTTATAGTGTCATCCGAAGTCCCTTTAGGAGAGTGGGGTAGGTACTGATTTTACCTCTAAGTAAAATCCCCTAAAACGGGCATTGCCTCCGTGGTGGCTCAATCCCGGGCCGTCAGATCACGAGCGCAACGCTCTAACCACTAGGCTGTCCCATCCCCCCACTGCCATTCTACTGCCATCGTGCCATATTAATTTTGAGGAGCAGGCAAGCACCCACATTTTGTGAAAACAATAATGTTTCTTTTATAGGCTGCACAGAATTCTTAAGTTTTCATTTACTTGCTACTCTGTACAAGTTTTTAAAAAATTTGGAGACCAATACCTTTGGAGAGAGAGAGAGAGAGAGAGAGAGAGAGAGAGAGAGAGAGAGAGGTTTATTGTGAGAAGCTTTAAAGCCTATTGACAGGGAACAGTGGAGGGGGATTGGATGACATGATCTAAGAAGGAAAAAAAACAATTCACCACATCGCAAATAATCATCAATGTATGGACTCCATCCTATGGTGTAACAGCTGCAACACACACAGATGCTGTAATCTATTTTAAGAAATGTTTGTTCCTAGATAGATTGCTTGATGAAAAAGAAAGCAAATGCATTGCTTATTCAATATACTATCTGGAATTTTTTTTTAATGACTTTGACTAATCTGATATCTGTATTTGTTTCTAGGAGAGAGAGAGAGAGAGAGAGAGAGAGAGAGAGAGAGAGAGAGAGAGAGAGAGAGAGAGAGAGAGAGAGAGAGAGAGAGAGAACAATGAACAAAATTTATTGCTGTTAAAGCTTTATAAGCCAATCAACAACGCACCATGGGTATCACTGATACATGCCTTCGGGGTTTTGTGTGTGTGTGTGTTTTTAATTTTAGTTACGTTATGTACAAAACCAACTCTGATACGAAAAACTGGACATGGAAGCCAAGTCAATACAAACATAGCACTTAATGCGGTCAGATTTAATCCCTTTCACATGGAGACTGAGGGTCAGGGGTGAAACACACAATCCCAAACTTTTCAAACAACACATGCAACACGATGATCATCATGACACGGTCACCACATCATGGAATGATGCACCACACAACATTCATATACAGCACAGGGATCACCATCACCAGCTGACCGTTACATCCCCGATTGTCCACAGTGTTTCACATTCATCCATGGATCAGTCATGCTACACCCTTGTCAGAATGTCCTGCTGCTCCAGGTTTCTCATGTGGAGGTTTTGGTAAAGACATCGGTGTGAGTGGTTTGCCATTGCCTTCTGATAGATAACAGCCCCCCCCCCCCCCCCCTTCTCTCTCCCTCTCTCTCTCTCTCTCTCTCTCCTGTTAGCGTTACCCAGGTGGCACCACGTGGAAGCAGGAGCAGGACTTGGGAGTCTACAATGCCAAAGCAGTGTCGGCCCCATTTACCACCAGAGAGAGAGAGAGAGAGAGAGAGAGAGAGAGACTTCAGACTTCAGACTTCAG
>CM054152.1:2387522-2390022 GCA_028751875.1 Rapana venosa
GAGAGAGAGAGAGAGAGAGAGAGAGAGAGAGAGAGAGAGAGAGAGAGAGAGAAGAGAGAGACAGAGAGAGATGGGGGGGAGGAGGGAGGAAGGGAGAGAGAGAGAGAGAGATGGGGGGGGGGAGGGAGGAAGGGAGAGGAGAGAAGGAGGCAGGAATGGGGAGAGAGATATATAGAGAGGAGGGAGAGGGAGGGAGAGAGAGGGGGGAGAGAGAGAGAGGGAGGAATAGAGAGAGAGGAGGGGAGAGAGGGGGCAAAGGAGAGAAAGAGGGGGAGGAGTGAGAGAGCGGGGGAGGAGAGAGAGAGAGAGAGAGAGAGAGAGAGAGAGAGAGAGAGAGAGAATAGATAGAGAGAGAGGAGGGAGAGGGAGGGAGAGAGAGGGTGGGGAGAGAGGGAGGAAGAGAGAGAGGAGGGAGAGAAAGGGGAAAAGGAGAGAGAGAGGGGGGGAGGAGTGAGAGAGCGGGGGAGGAGAGAGAGAGAGAGAGAGAGAGAGAGAGAGAGAGAGAGAGAGAGAGAGAGAAGGGAGGAGGGAAGGGAAGGAAAAGAAAGAGAAAGTGAAGGGGTTGTTTTTTTTTTTAGAAAGAGTGGGACAGAGTTTGAAGAGATGGTTAGAGGATTGGGGTATGGGCTGGATGGGTTGGGTAGGTGCCCCCCCCCCCCCCCCCCCCCCCTTCCCACAAAAAAAGACGTAAAACGTAAAGAAAGTAGCCAAAAAGGGGACTTGGGCTGTTGTTGGTTTTTTTTCTTCTTTTTTTGTCTCCACTGGGGAAGGCAGGGGAGGTGTTTATCATGTTTTGGCCTCAATAGTGTTTAGCGCGACTTGCCATCAACGTGTCAAACTGTTGAGGCCCTCGTGTGAACATTGATGAAACGATGTGCCGAGAAAAAGATTGTGAAGGAGGAGGAGGAGAAGAAGAAGAAGAAGAAGAAGGCAGGAAGGGAGGAAGGAAGGAAAGGAAAGGAAAAGAGCGATAAAGAAGGAAAGAAAGGAGAGAGAGAGAAAGAGAAAGAGAAAGAAAGGATAGTAAGAAAAGAGCAAGATCGCCGAGGGAGTGACTGTTAGGAAGTTGTAAGGCTACTCAGAGAATGAGAATGAGCTTATCTGTCTAGTCTATCTGTGTGTGTGTGGGTGTTCGTGTGTGTGTGTGCTGTGTGCGCGTGTGTGTGTGTGTGTGTGTGTGTGTGTGTGTGTTGTTGTGTGTGTGTGTGTGTGTGTTGGTGTGTGTGTTGGTGTGTGTGTGTGTGTGTTGTGTTCGTGTGTGTGTGTGTGTGTTGGTGTGTGTGTGTTGTGTGTGTGTGTGTTCGTGTGTGTGTTGGTGTGTGTGTTGATGTGTGTGTGTGTGTGTGTGTGTGTGTGTTGTGTGTCGTGTGTGTGTGTGTGTGTGTGTGTGTGTGTGTGTGTGTTGTGTGTGTGTGTGTGGTGTGTGGCGTTCCTATCTGTGTATATGTTTGTCAACGCTCTCTCATCTCTCTCTCTCTCTCTCTCTCTCTCTCTCTCTCTCTCTCTCTCTCTCTCTCTCTCTTCTCTCTCCCTACAGTCCTCGCTCATTCATTAGCTCTCTATCTATCTATCTCTACCCCACACAGTTTCTGTTCTTGCTCACTCATTTATTCTCTCTCTCTCTCTCCTCTCTCTCTCTCTCTCTCTCTCTCTCTCTCTCTCTCTCTCTCTCTCTCTCTCTCTCTTTTCTCATTCCCCTCTCTTTCTCCATCTCGCTCTCTCTCTCTCATGTTGTTTTCTTTTCTAACTATTTATTTGGAGGGAAGGAGGGCTGAGATTTCTCTCTTAATAATCCAGTTAAGCTGATTCTCTTATCTAGACTGCTGATCGGGCGATTTGCTTTCATCAGCCAGTTTTTGTAAAAGTGTGTATGAGCATTTGTGAATAAGGAAATACTTTTTATGTTTGTTTTCTTTCTTCAGTTTAACGTCTCTCCAGTTGGCGGCTAAGATTAAAAATGCATGAAAGTCTATGAATTTGTATGTGTGTTTGTGTTTATGTGAGTGTGTGTGTGTGTGTGTGTGTATGTGTGTGTGAACGCTTATTAAGTCTGTATATCCAATAGATAACTGCAGAAAACTACTGGAATATGTATTCCTACTAACAGATCTCCCCTAAACCTGGATTCATGTCTATACAGGAGAATAACGATGCCAGTCACCAGTGGTAAGAAAGGAAGCCCAACAGCTGACACAGAAACAAGAACAGGACAGTGTCCACTGCCACAGGACTTGTAACTGCAATGCTGACTGTCTTTAGCATGAGCCCTTTCTCACCCATCCTTTGACCCCAAATGACTACTACCTCCTTCCAACAGGAGGCCCCTGTGACCATTATAGGGTGCCGGTGTTACTGAAGCCACCTTCTCTTCTCTCTCCCCTTCCCAATGGTCTTGATCGATTAGCATGTGACACACGCTCTTCGCTTTCTTTTCCAGTCCACCTCTTTCTCCTTATGAATATCCCTGAAGTTGGGATGCGGCTACCTTCATGGTGGGTAA
>CM054152.1:2395022-2397522 GCA_028751875.1 Rapana venosa
GCCATTGTGTGCCGGTGGGAACGGATGACAAAATTTACAAAACCGCATACACACGGGGACTGGATGTAAAAAAGCACATGAGTGCTTGTTCCAGTATCCTCGATATAAAAAAAAATTCATCTGAGCGCTTTGATTTGTTGCTTTACAAGATTCAGCGCTATATAAATTCCATACATTATTATTATTACTATGATGGGAGGTAATTATACAAAGTGAATGGTGCCCCCTTCATACCTCTTCAGTTTTCTTTGGTGCGTTGGGATAAGAGGTATAGGTGTTTCCTTGTGTTTTGTATTCGTGTTGTAACACTGGAAAGATTCATCATTGTGGAGAGAGATCGAAAGAGACAGGAGAATGGTGTCTTCAGGTTGTTAATAAGACAGTTGGGGTTTTTTTATTCAGAGAGGGGATTAGCACGTCAATAGGTCTGTATGTCTGAATAGCCAGAGATCAGTATCCTGGTGTTATTATAGACTAACTTTATTTCACTGCTACTTTGTTTTTGTCCTCTCTCTCTCTCTCTCTCTCTCTCTCTCTCTCTCTCTTTCACTCTCTCTCTCTCTCTCTCTCTCTCTCTCTCTCCTCTCTCTCTCTCTCTCTCTCTCTCTCTCTCTCTCTCTCTCTCTCTCTCTCTCTCTCTCTCTCTTCTCTCTGGCAATCGTAACAATGAAAAACTGGTTTCATGGCATCATTTAGGGCAATTTGTCTTATTTTCTTTTTTTTTGCTTGCTTCTTTTTTATCGGAAGAAAGTCAACTTTCAAAATAACTAGAATCACACACACACCCGACTTCCTTCCATCCCTGGAAGTAGACCACTTTCTCTCATCGCATTAATCCATCTCTCGTTTTTGGTTTTTCTGGGGGGGAAAGAAAATGAAGCCGCGACATCAGTGGATCTGAGAGCCTGGCAGCTACTGGGGAGATAAGTGCAGAGCGGGGACTCTTATGGAGGGGAGGCTGAAGGCTCCCAGAACGATCAGGCGCTGTGGTGGGCCCCTCAATTGGCAGTCAAGTGGAGCGATTGGCAACAAGGCGAGAAGTAATCAGGAGACTGGACCGTGTGCAATCAGAGACCGGACTCTTTAATTGGGGGTCGGTCACTTGCACGCTCTGTGGTCAGACCCCCCCCCCCCCCCCCCCCCCCCCCCCCCCCCCCCCCTCCCACCCCCCCCACCATCTCCCCACGCCTACATTGTAGGCTTTAAACCACACAATTCCACCCCCATCTGGTCCACACACAACATGTTGCAGCGTACTGCTAGGCTATTTCCCACCGGCACAGAATCTACCGGGCCTCGCGCGTTGGGGACCGAGTAATCTTCTTCATGTACGGAGATAATCCCCTGTCGGCGGTTGTGGTCGGTGGCGCTAGCGATAGTGATAGCGGCATGGAGAGCTGAGTGGAGTGGGAAGGTGCTTTATGGCTTGGATACCCCGCCGTCAATCATAAAACCTCATTGGCCTCGCCCCCGGGTTAGCCTCCTCCCCGACACAATAGCGTCTTCGCCTTCACTGTCAGCTGCCTCACCCCGCTATTCTTCCAGCCCTCAGCTCTGCCCTGCTATCACTTTCCTCCACAATGTCTCGATGCGCCTCTTTCCCAAGCTTCCCCGCTCGCTCTTCTGGCTTCTGCAAGAACTGACTGACTCCCCCTGAATCCCCGTGGAGAGAGATATTGGAGGGAAAAAAACCTGTTGGCTTTATCCCAGCCCACCAAGCACTACCACCAGCCGAGACCAACATACCGCCCTGTGATCTACCCCGAAATCTTACCGCCACCCCGAAAGGAGCCTCACAAACGGGTCTATTTGCTCCTTGGGATTAGTTTGGGCCCAGCAATGAAGAAAAGTCCACAGCTTTCTATTAATCCACAAACGAGCTTGTTGCGGCCACAAAGGGACAGGCAGCGGGTACAGGTAGAGATCAGAAAAAACGGCCACAAGCTATCGGTACCTTTGAGGATTCCAGGTACGGGTACTCCGGCAGTTGGGGGGGTACCAGGTATTTCTGCCAGCCACGGTCGGTCGTTCGTTGGTTCGATACTGACCAGCAGCCGACAAGTCTGGCAATTTGTCACGTCATTAATACCTGAGAGAGAGAAGGGGCAAAAAAAAAAAAAAAAAAGAAAGAAAGAAAGAAAAAAGGAAAGGAGAAAGAAAAGTACAGAAAAGGATAGGGTAGAAAGAAGAGAAAAATAAAAGGAGAAAGATTGAATTAAAGAAAGAAAGAAGGGAAAGAAAGAAATAAGGAAGGCAAGCAAGAAAAGAAAAGAAGAAAGAAAGAAAGAAAGAAAGAAAGAAAGGAAAGGAGAAATAAATACATAAAGAAAGAATGAATGAATGAAGGAAGGAAGGAAGGAAGGAAAAGAAAGAAGGAAAAAAAAGAAATACAGACAGACAGATAAAGAAAGAAAGACAGACATAATACAGACACACAGACAGAAAGACAGACAGACAGACAGATAGACAGACAGAAAGAAAGAAAGAATGAATGAATGAA
>CM054152.1:2400022-2410022 GCA_028751875.1 Rapana venosa
CAGATATTTTTATTATCATCATTCTTCTTCTCCTTATTGGAACGAAGCATGACACTCGTGTTAATCCCAAAAATCGGATCGATCATGGAGGCGGAAGAGATCAAAGGGCTTTGATATAGGCCGACATGGAAACACGTGTTCATCGTCTGCTTCAAAGAAAGCCAGTCTACACAAGCACTGGGAGGAGGAGGGGGGGGGACCTGTTCAGAATTGCACAGGCCACACCTGTGAACGGTCGGTTCCAGAACAAAGTGCGGAGAAAATGGACCAGGGTAAAAATATAGAGTAGTGTATGGAAGATTCTTTGCGTCAAAAGTGTCTCCAGTGTACTTGTATTTTTAGAAAAGTGTATGTTTTCTATCAGAAAGGCGCCAGTTTTGCTCCAAAGTTGTTCTCTCTTTCCCTTCTTTCTTTTTTTCTTTCTTCTTTTTTCATGTCGATCTTTCTCGGATTTTTTTTTTATCCTCCTTTCTTTTTGTTTGTCTGTATGCCTTCCCCCTTCTTTCATTCTTTCTCTCTGTCTGTCTGTCTTTCTTTCTTTTTCTTTCTTTCTTTTTTCTATCTCTGTCTTTTATATATTTTTTCTTTGTTTTTTTGTTTTCTTTGTTTTTTCTTTCTTTCTTTTTTCCATTGCTTCTTTCTTACTCTCTGTAGGTCTATCTTTCTTCTTCCCACTTCCTCTCTCTCCATCTCTCACTCTCTCTCCCTCTCTCTCTCTCACTCTCTCTCTCTCTCTCTCTCTCTCTCTCTCTCTCTCCCTCTCTCTCTCACTCTCGTTCTCTCTCTCTCTCTGCTTTCATAGGTAGACAGATAGACAGATACAGAGAGACATGCATAGGTACATACATACACACGCATACATACATACACATACATACATACATACCTACATACATACATGCATGCATGCATACATAGACATACCTACATACATAGAGAGACAGACCGACAGAGAGCCAAACAGACAGAGAGACAGAGACAGACTGACAGAGATAGAGAGATAGAGAGAGAGAGAACAGAAACAGAAACAAACAGAATATAGGAGAAAGACAGTTCTGACACAAAGAAACTGCCATACCTTCTGTTTGCCGATGACGATCAAAGAAAGGCACGTGCAACAACTTCACTGATCTACTCTCCTCCCCTATAACTGGTCCTTAGCTGTTTTACCTACCGCTCCTTTCTCTCTGTTCGTTTTGTCTTTTCTTCTTGGCTCCCTGCTCTTTGTTTTTTTCCTTCCATTAATCTTCCTTTGGATCCGTTCTCTCTCTTTTCTCCCCTGTCTCTCTGTGTTATGTCTGTCTGTCTGGTGTTGTCTTGTGTTCTGTGTGCTCTGTGTGTGTCTCTGTGTCTGTGTGTTCTTCTCTCTTGTCTGTCTCTCTATTCGTCTCTTCTCTCTGTGTCTGTCTGTCTTCCTCTCCCTCTCTCTCTCTCTCTCTCTTCTCTCTCTCTCTTCTTCTCTCTCTCTCTCTCTCTTCTCTCTCTCTCTTCTTTCTCTCTCTCTCTCTTTCTTCTCTCTCCCCTTCCCATTTCCCCTTATCCTATGACACAGTCGTTATATCTAGTTATATTGATAGGCTTTGATTTATTATTTTTGGGGGGGAAGAAAGAAAAGAAAAAAGACAAAGACAAAAGAAATCAAACGACAGGGAAAAAAGATAGAAAGAAATAGGGAGAGATAAAGAAATACAGAAAGAAAGAAAGAAAGAAAGAAAAAGAAAGAAAGGTAAAGGTGTCCCATAGCCTATGCGGCTGTAGGGGAGTGAGGCATCAGAGACTTCAATTTCTCTAGGGGCCAGCATACTGAGGGCGGCGACCATCTCCTCTCCCTCGCTGCTTTACCTTCCTTCCCTGACCCTAAAGAGGGCAGGTACCCATTTACAGCTGAGTGAACTGGGGGACTGAACTGAAGCCAAGGCGCGCAAACTGTCACCCAACCACTTGGTAACCACGCTCAATGCTGCTTAACCTTAGCTTGGGGGAAAGGAGTGCTGTGACCACTGAGCTATCCCGTCCTCAGAACATACCAACCAGCAAAACAACTTAAGAGCTAACTAACCAGTGTGGTTAGTCTGGAAATAGCAGTGATGCACATCGACCATGAAGATGACGGCCCAGTTACATACAGGTGAAAATGGCAGCTTGCCAAGACGTCCTTCATCTGATAAGGAAGCTGGCTGCGTGAGAGGAAACAACCAAACTTTTGCCAAAACGTGCGTGAAATGAGCGTCTCTCTCTCTCTCTCTCTCTCTCTCTCTCTCTCTCTCTCTCTCTCTCTCTCTCTCTCTCTCTCTCTCTCTTCTCTCTCTCTCTCTCCTCTCACACACACCACACACACCACACACGCACGCACACACACAAACACACACACAACATTTTATTCAGTGAATTGATCAGCAACCTCCTTCATGTATGAGCCAACGGCCTTTTATGAAGAAATTCTGTCAGAGTTTAGAGCTCTCTCCCCCCCCCCCTCTCTCTCCTCTCTCTCTCTCTCTCTCTCCCTCTCTCTCTCTCTCTCTCCCTCTCTCTCTCTCTCTCTCTGGCTCTCTCTGATAGTTCTGGAAGTGATCATGTCCTTGTGCATTGTTGGTCTATTTCTTCATAATATGGGGCGATGACCTTAAAGAATAATATCAATTGAATTGGTCTCTGTGTGTGTCTGTCTGTGCGTCAGTCAGCCTCTGGCTGTATTGTTCTCTTTTCAGTCTCTTCTATTATTATGTACCCCCTTGAATACAAGCGGTGGACGGTTTGAATGGCTTTGTCTGTTTTCCATGTCCGCAGGTTTGGGGTGGGGATGTTGATTTGGGTTTGTTCTTGTTGGTGGTGTTGTTATTTTTTGGCATAAAGAATTTGACTTTGAATTTGACCAGTGCAGTGTACTACAACAACAACATTGGAGAATGGTTTCGAACAACAGTTGGAGTAAGGCAGGGCTGTCTACTCTCACCCACTCTTTTCAACATCTTCCTTGAGAGAATCATGGCTGATGCACTGGAACATCATGAAGGATCAGTCAGCATTGGTGGCAAAACGATCACAAACCTCCGCTTCGCAGATGACATTGATGGAATAGCAGGATCAGAAAAAGAGCTTGCCAGCCTAACAGAACACCTGAATAAGGCCTCCAAAACATACGGCATGGAAATCAGTGCAGAGAAGACCAAACTGATGACTAATAACACCAACGGCATTAGCACTGATATCAGGGTTAATGACCAGAAGCTGGAAACAGTTCAAAGCTTTAAGTACCTGGGAGCCATTGTATCAGACCAGGGATCCAAGCCAGAAGTAGTATGCAGGACTGCACAGACAATAACAGCACTGTCAAAACTAAACACCATCTGGAGAGATAAAAATATCTCACTTATCTCCAAGATCAGACTAATGCGCTCCCTTGTCATATCCATATTTCTGTATGCATGCGAATAATAATAATAATAATAATAATAATAATAATAATAATAATAATAATAATAATAATAATAATAATAATAATAATAATAATAATAATGTATGGAATTTATATAGCGCTGAATCTTGTAAAGCAACAAATCAAAGCGCTCATGGACCCTGACTGCAGATTTGGAGAGAAGAGTACAGGCGGTGGAGATGAGATGCTTTCGGAGACTCCTTGGCATCTCCTACAAAGACCACATAAGCAACGAAAGCGTGCATAACAGAATCCAGCAAACCATTGGACCCTATGAGAACCTTCTAACGATCGTGAAAAAGCGTAAACTTAAATGGTATGGGTATGTCACAAGATCCAAAGGACTTGCAAAGACAGTTTTACAAGGCACTGTCCAAGTAGGAAGAAGAAGAGGCAGACCAAGGAAGAGCTGGGAGGATAACATCAGCGAATGGACAGGCCTAGAACTCAACAAAACCCTGAGAAAGGCAGAACAGAGAGAGGAATGGAGGGAACTGGTTGTTGAGTCTTTGAGGGTGCCCCCACGGTCGTCAGACTACGGGACAGATAGATAGATAGATAGATAGATAGATAGATAGATAGATAGATAGATAGATAGATAGATAGATAGACAGACAGATAGATAGATAGATAGATAGATAGACAGACAGATAGATAGATAGATAGATAGATAGATAGATAGATAGATAGATAGATAGATAGATAGATAGATAGATAGATAGATAGATAGATAGATAGATAGATAGACACTGAACAACATAGTGGACTTCATCATCAGGACTGGGACTGGCAGTGTGAGCCATGTGGAATGTTATGTTTCTAGCAATGACTCCCTTTGTTCTGGAATGGTTGTCCATGAACCACATAATGCTGTTGTTATAGAAATTGCTTTGAAATTATTTCACCATTGTTTTAATGTCTTTTCACTACCTGCCAGTGCCTTAATTCCCTTCGTGTATATGCACTGGCAGAAAATCAAATATGCACGTTAAAGTTACCATCATTCAAGTCAGCCTTCGGTGGGGGAACACAACATACCCAGCATGCATCCCCAAACTCGGAACGGAACTACTTTAATGGTGGACAAAAATGGTGGCAGATGAGAAATGCCGCCATTGGTGAACCTGGGAGGTGTAGAGGAGGACAGGAGAAGGTACAGCTTGTACACAGAGTTCAATCCTAACATGAAAGAAGTGAAGGCAAAAGGAGAATATGCTATGTGAACATGCTTTCGTTTTTCTAACGAGGCAGGGGGTATCATAGTTTTTATGTTTATACAGGTAATTTTATTATCATGATTTCATAGACACTTGCATACCTGCCTTTCAAGACACAACCATGATATGCCAGCTGTGAAAGGTCAAGAAAACACTGCACTACATCAGTATTAATGGAAAGGGAAGCTTTAATAGAAGACTATCTGTAAACAGTGCGTTAATTAAAACTTTTAAACTGATTGTGTGTTGTATAATGGCGATCAGTTTTAGATTTGTGGTGATTGACATTGATTACAATTTATTTGAAAGAAAATTAACATTATATGAGAGTACGCTTGATAGACTATGGGTTAGATGAAGGTGAGTATAGTTATATGTAAGGATTGTGTGTGTGAGAAAGAGGCAGACAGACGGACAGGCAGACAGACAGACAGACAGACAGGCAGAGAGAGGTTAAGAATATCTACCAGGAAAAGAGTCACGCAAAAACCCCTTTACTCAATCTGACATAAGCCAAACAAACGCATTCCTCTGCAAAGGGCCCAGCAATGCATTATTTTCTACTCTGAAGAGAACCACGCAATCTGCCTTTCTCCAGTCAAGCACAACGCCACCAAAGTGACCAACAGGAGCTCTGTCCTGTCTGACAAGGGTGTGTCGCCCTGATCATCAAACACTTTCCCCTTCACCAGCAATCTTTCTGAACAAGACTCACCAGTCTTTGAAGCAGGACAGGGAATACTGATGGCCTGCTGCAGCACTGCTTTGAAGTCAGCCATACACTGGAGACACTGGTGGTTCTATGGGACTGAGGTCAGACTTATTGCATTGCATATTGTATACCACTTTGTTTTGTGGTCAGTGGCAAGAGCTCTGGTGTTCACCAATGGTGACATTTTGTGTATGCACCCTATGTGTTCATCATCAAGGCAGCCACATCCCCACTCTGGGAATGTATGCTGGGTATGCTCATATTTCCATAGCCCACCAAATGCTGACATGACTTTGCGGATCTTTAATGTGCATAGTTCATGTTCTGCCTGTGCATGCACACAAAGGGAATTAAGGCACTGTTGACCTGGGAGATCATAAAATCCCTGCCACTAATTCACCAAACACAGTCGAGATTTGAACCCAGATCTCATGGGCCTATGGAGTTGAAGTCAAACAGTTTTAACCACTTGGCTATGGCAACCCTGGGAGACCGCTGTAAGTCAAGGCAGATTTCCTTGCATGACATTCTGGCTGCTCTTCCAGGGGAGAGCCCATGGCCACAAGTGCAGCACCATTCATTATGTTTTTCGTTTCCTGCCTGCATGTGTATTGGTATTTAAGGCACGTGTGTGTGTGTGTGTGTGTGTGTGTGTGTGTGTGTGTGTGTGTGTGTGTGTGTGTGTGTGTGTGTGTGTGTGTGTGTGGAGGGGGTGGATTTGCCTGTGTCCATGGCTCCATGTTTGTATCTAAACATCTTGTCACTGTGTGTTTATATAATTGTTTTCTGTTTGTTTATACATCCAGCTGGCTGGCTAGTTGTCTGGCTGTTAGCTGGCTGGCAGTTTGGGTGTTTGTCTATTGCTTTCTACAACAGACAGGTGAAGCTTATTGTGAATTGTAAGCAAATGAATAATGTACTCAATATCTACTCTTTGAAACAATGAATCACAAAAGTTGTGTGCTTGAAATGAAAAATAATCTAATATTAGCCATTTGAAACAACACACACAAAAAGAAAAGAACAGCCACCACAGAAGGAAGGAGGAGGGTGTGGCATCAGACAAATCAAACTAGTTTACTTTCCTCACAGCACAAAAATATCATGGTGTCAATTTTCTCAAAGAATTGAAGAGCCTTTTACAAATGGAGAAAAGTACCCATCCATTGATCTTTAAAAAAGGGTAATTTCGACAGACAGCTACACAATTTGGTCTTTTCTTGTAGAGTAAAGCAAGACCAACATGACAAACAGGATACTTGTCATATCTGAGGATGGTGTGTTACCTTGATATCAATCCATTCCCTTTCACGGCAATCATTTCAGCTCTCAGCAGTCTTTGAAGCAAGACACTGGGTGCTGACAGCTACAGCCCCTGCTGCAGCACTGCTTTGAAATCAGTGCCTGTGTAGTCGGTGTGCTGTGACTGCAGATAAGGAGAGAGTCTACAGCCTACACTCCCCTCCTCATGCTGCTCTTCTTCCAGCTGCAGTTCACTGTTTCTCTAGTTGGTGCCACACACAATATTGCTGTTATGTCCACCAGCAATCAACTTAAGTTCACTCTTTTCCAGCTTCAGCTAGATTCAAATGGTAAAAGTAAAATAGTTTTCCTAACCAGAAATCTGTTTGATTTCGAATTTCAAAGTCCAAGGAGTGTTCTGAAGTTTCTTAGACTCTCAGAATGGAGGCACATAAGACAGTTCAGTCAGGTCATTTTGTTGAAGGCTCTTGGTGACCTGTCATGTACCTGACCATCCTCTTAACAACCGTCCAGTCTCTCTATTTGTCTGTATGTCTGGATGACTATAGTGTGGTTGTCAGTCCTGAAATATACACACAGGTAAAATTGTATTCAAACAATAAACGCCTGAAAGGTAACTTAGTGTTGTTGGTTGTTGGGTTTTTCAACAGAATGAATGAATTCAGTATTTTATTTGTAATAGTTAACAAAAATTCCTGATGTATGATATTTTGTTTTGTTCAAGGCTGGACATAGCCTTCAAAGACAAAAACTGGTGAGATACACTTCCTACAAACATCTCATTCAGGCGGATATAAATTAAGCAGCTTTTAACTCAAATAAACATACCCAGCAAATTACTTCTAAAAATCAAAATGCCCATGGTACTATTCCATACATGAACCTACAATCTCCCTTTCTCCAGTGAAGCAAAGCAAGACCACAATGACCAACAGGAGCTCTGTCCTATCTGACAATGGTGTGTTACCCCAATCACCAAACCATGTCCCTCTCACCAGCAATCTGTTCAGCTCTCACCAGTCTTTGAAGCAGGACATTGGCTGCTGATGGCGTGCTGCTGCAGTACTGCTTTGAAGTCAGTGCATACACTGGAGACACTGATGCTGTGGTATGTGTGTGTGTGTGGGGGGGGGGGGGTATCTCAGAGTCAGATTGTATTTATTTTAGTCAAGTGTGTTCATGTGGTGGGGTCTGAGGGGTGGGAACGATTTTGCATATATTTCTTTCTGAGTAACAATGTCACTGACTTTCTGTTTGTTTATACATCTGAGCTGCTGCCTGGTTGGCTGTTTATCTGTTGCTGTGAGTTATTACAGTGAAGCTTACAGTGAATTATTGGAGTATTAATAATTATCTATTCTTCAAAATGATAAATCACGAAATATGTGTGCTCAAAATGAAAAAAAACAACTGAGTCCAATGACCAATCAAGCTAGTTTACTTTGAATTTGCTACAATCAAAAGTCAGGGCATAACATTTGAATAAAATGTTGGGGATGGAGTGGCCTAGTGGCCAATGCTTGTGATCTGACAGTCTGGGATTGAGCCATCACTGAGGCACACGTGCAATGTGATTTTCCCCCTGGAGTTAACATCATTACCAACTGCAATTCCTTTGAATGAGATTTTCAATGAGGTCCATGTGCTAATACACACAGAACACCTTCCACACATTGAAACCTGTTCACCATTTGGGAGAGTAGGCCATCTCATCCAGGAACAGATGACAAATCTTTTTTTAAAGTGTGTGCACACTGGTGTCGTGTTTAGACATCATCCCTGAGGCAGGAATGTGGCTACCTTATGGTGTGTACAAACGGCAGCAGATGCAACATCTTACCATTGGTAAACTTCAGAGCCCTAGAAAGGAACAGAAAAAAACATCTGAAAGTTGTAATATCTATTATTAAATCAACAAAAGTACCCAATTACTGATCTTTAAAAATAGATAATTTGGCTCTCTCCAGTAGAACAAAGGAAAACGAAAATGACCACTCTGTCCTATCTGACAATGGAGTGTTACCCCAATCACCAAACCACTTCCCTTTCACCAGCAATCTTTTCAGCTCTCACCAGTCTTTGAAGCAGGACGCTGGGTGCTGATGGCCTGCTGCTGCAGTACTGCTTTGAAGTCAGTGCCTGTGTAGTCAGTGTAGTGGGACCACAGATAGGAGACTGGTTTCAGTATAGACTGTCAATGTGCTGCTGTTATTCTATCTATAGGTCACTGTTGTTTGTTTCCTTGTTTGTTGGTGGAATGTTGTGTTTATTTTTCGTCCCTGCAGCCGTGTGGTCATTTCTGTCAGCTATACACATAACCTCAGTCTTTTCAGCTCAGCTGGGATTGAATCAGAGCCCTTCACTGTGGGGATGCTGGAGGCCTGTCAACATCAACAGCATCCCCACTTTCTGAAATTCTGTGCTAGGAATTTGCTCATTTCGATCCTTCTCTTTGTTTCTGCCTTGTTCCTATACTTTCTGTCACCTCCTTTCTATTTTCTGCCTTCTTGGTCCATGCTCCTGCCTTTTTTCTTCCAGAAGGACTTAAATAAAGGATAACTTCTGTCCCTCGCAGAAGTTGGGTGTGCCGGGCCTGAAGTGTCATGGGCCTAACAGCAGTGCCACGCATTTTCGCTCAAATGACAAACAATAATTGCTAAGTGTTCAACAAATATGAAGAAGAGGGATCAAAGCCTGAAAGCAAAAGATCGTCCCAACTGGAATTCTGTTTGTTGGTGTTCTTTCGGAGCAAAGTTTATACTGTACTGTATTGCGTTGTACCTTGCCTTGTTTTGTCTCATGTTGTATTGCATTTGATTGGATTGGGTCATATTACATTGCATTGGTTTGGATTGTGTACGATTTTCTATTGGAGTAGATTTCTCTGCATGTAATTCGGGTTGTTTGTTTTGGAGAGAGTGAGTTACCACCAGGGCAGCCACACCCTCTATTTTTCTTTCAGCAGGTGTGTTTGTTGTTACCTTAAAGAGCTTGGCTTTATCCGACAACAGCAAAACTGCCAGTATATTTCTCTGTTTGCTGTTCTGTCACATACATGTGCTAAATGCATGCTACATAATTATGGGATCTTGGTCTTTTCATCTTGCAATCTGTTTAGGGCTACACACTTTGTTTTTATCCCATTCTTTGGCTGGAGCTCAGAGGTTTACCATGGGGAGTGGTGTACATTTTGCCAGCCATTAAGGCAGCCATATTTCAACTTCGGGGATGTCTGAACACGCACACCAGCTTACATATTTTGTTTTTGTTGGGGGGGGGGGGGGGGGCGGTAAAAAGATGTTGTCACCTGTTCCTACCGGTAAGCAAGAGGTTTAAACGTGTGTGCAAAATGTTCTGCATGCGTACGTACAC
>CM054152.1:2415022-2422522 GCA_028751875.1 Rapana venosa
AACATGGGTAAGCCAATAATTATGTCACAAGCGCTTCGAATCCCCACCACTGTGATATTTTTGTGGTACAGAGATTAAAAATATGTTCATCTCTGTGGGGTTGGAGACTACTGACCCAAATTTGTTTTTGCCTGTTTGTTTTTTGTTGTTTTTTTATGTCGTTGTTTTGCTTGTTTGCTTTTGTGGGTCCTTTAGAGGGGGTGTATTTTTGTTTTGGTTTGGCTTTGGGTAGATTTGGGTGGGGGGTTTTAGGGGGTGGGTGGGGGGTGGGTTCAGTTTTTCTTTGGGGGAAGAGGGGTTCTTATTTATGAAGTGAGAATGAACAAATGAAAGCTTTTGTATTTTGTTTTTGTTTTCGTTTTGTTGTTAATAGTAGAATTTTTCTTTGTTTAATCATGTGATTGGCACACATAGACATTGATTTTCAGAACACAAATCTGTGATAATATTTTTTATCAAAATAGCAAATCATTTTGTTCTATGCAACAGACTTCAAAAAGCAGAGTACTACATCTAGTATCAATATCCAGTCACCATTTTTGTTGTCAAGACAAGCCCTACAAACTGTGCAGACAATTTTATCAACAGTGTGAACAAAATATAGATGTTTGGTATCTGTGAGTGTGCTGGGTCAGAATAAGTTAATGCTAGTTCTCTTTTACCTGTGCTAAATAAATGTATGTTGCACAGGGGACTTTGGTCAGTTAGCTCATTCCAAAACTTGCACCCAGATTACAACTCATTCTGGTAGATTCGGGGAAAAGCCAGGGTTCAAAGAGGATTTGTCCCCCGTGGAGATGCCGGGGTCCTGTTAGTAGAAACAGCATCACCACCTTCCAGAACTGTTGTCCTAGGAATTGCCTCTTTTCCATCCCTCTCTTTTTTCTGCCTTGGGTTTTTCTCTTTCTGTCACCTCTTTCCTGTCTATTTTCTGCCTTCTTGGTCCATTCTTTTGCTTTCCTTCCCCCAGAAAGACCAGATAACAATTCTATCTACATCGAAGTTGGATACGCTGGGCCTGACTGGTCAGGCGCTTATCGGCAGCGCGACGCATGTTTGCTCATATGACAGACAACAAAGAAGAAGAAGAAGAAGAAGAAGAAGACATGGAACCTACGATCTCTCGCTTTCAGGAGGGGTGCGTCACCACTTGACCACTGGTCAGTTACAGTGTTATTCTGGTCAGTGGGGGGATGTTTCCTGGACTGGAATGAAAATTGTGACAAGAGCTGAGGGGCTCTGTGGTCTCATTTCAGACCACAGTCTTATAGACAAAGGGGGTCAGTGGTCTCATTTGTACAGCCCCCCCCCCCTCTTTGAGATAAAGGGGATCAGTAGTCTCATCTGTAGCCCACCCCCCTCTCTTAGAGATAAGGGTGTCTTTAGTCTCATTTGTAGATCTCCATCTTGGAGACAAAAGGGAATCAGTGATTTCACTTGTAGACTCCCTTCTAAGAGATGAAGGGGGTCAGTGATCTCAGTTGTAGACCCCCCTCTTAAAAAGGGGGTCAGTGGTCTCATTTGCAACCCCCTCCCTCCCTCTCCCAATCTCCCTACCACGTCAGACAACGTCAGACCCTGGAGACTGTTGACGTTAATTGCAGAGACATATTACGCACAAGGAACTGACAGCCGCAGGGCATGTTTAGCCTTTTTCGGGTAGTTAAACATCGCCCCTTGTATCCTTAAACATAATAAGGTTTACCCACGGGTAGACGCTTGCAGCGCGCTATTGACAGCTTTGCACGTTCGCAAAATAGGAAGAAACTGTATCCGCCGTTTGCCTTCCTAACACCCCTACCCGCCCGAGATGTCGCCACAGGGAGGGTGGACAACTCTGCCTTCCTTTACCCCCCACACTGCGTTAGAGTGGCAGACCCTGACAGGTGAATGGCAGCCTCCATTTTGAACGTAAACTACAAAATATGAGCATGGTGGAGACGTGGGAAAGGTAACGATTGTGGGCCCTACCGCTGTTTGCTCGTGTGGCGCATTAGTGGTAATTGCTGCTGCAGCCTTTATCTGCGCTGTTTGCCCAAAAACACTTGCCCGAAACTCGCGCCACACACAGTTGGAGAAAGAACAAGGTGTCGCTGCTAAAATTAGTCTCCCAACAACCAGCACTGTTTGCTTCGCCGCGGGACAAAGGGGAGATGAACAGCGTGAAATTCAATTCACTTCTTGTTGCTTATGTCCCCTCCCCCACCACGGCTGCTGTGCCCGCATCAGGGCCGGCCGTGTCCTCATTAAAACTTCAACTTTAAACAGACATGGGGTACAGCTAACGAGACAGTGCGACCACCACACTGAACAAGGCAACCAGGACAAAGCATTGCACAACAAGGAGCAGGACTAATCCACTTGTTGGGTCACCCTGACAAAAGGACAAGCAGTAGACGAAATAATTAACAATGGCTAGAGTTATAAAAGTTTTAAAAAATGATATAGACTTGCCAACAGAAGACTGAGGCCAGAGGAGGAAAGGTGGTGGTGTGACTACAAGGCCAAATTGACAGGAGAGGGAGGGAGGTATTCACTGATGGGATGGGGCTGTGTAGGCCATCCAGAGCAGATATCTGTCAATCAGTCATAGCACCAATCAATCAAGTAGTCAATCAATCAGTCAATCAATTAATCAGGCACGGCATTAATCAATCAATCATGGCATCCATCAATCAATCATGGCATTCATCAGCCAATACCAATCAGTTAATCACCTGTAATGTTAAGCCCCTATTCTACCACAGAGGCGGCATCAGGACCTTCACCTGGCTGAAGTGGAAAGCTCCAAAAGACGATACGACATCACCCAAAAGACGACAGGACCTGTGAGGTCGATGACCTGACTTCTTCCATGACTCCTTCAGGAGTCGTTGGGGCACTGCACTGAGGTTGGGGCACTGCACTGAAATTTTCAGGTAGGATGCCTTTGGTAAGATGAAGGTGGTGAAGCCCGTCCTCTTCAAATAGCTGGGTGCATGCTGGGCATGCTCAGGACATTCATACCACCAGACATAGAGGCCTAGTGTTCTACAACATGTGGGTGGAGCTATAACATGTGCAAAATGACCTTGCTGCGTGGCCTCTGGTTAGAGCCTTAGTGGAAGGACTTTCAGAGGAGTGCAGTCACTACTACCTTGGTAACCCAAAGGGGAAAGAATCTTTCAATCGACACTTCCACAGAGATTCGAACTCATACTCTGTCGTCATCAGATCATAAGTTGAAGGCCCTTACCCACTAGGCTACCCCACCCACAATAAAGTTGATGCATCATATTAAATCAGTATTGCTCCAAGTGATGTGTAGTGGACTTCTGTTTTGTCCATGTTCAGATAGCAGCTATTGTTGTCTGTCATGTGAGCGAAAATGCGTTGCGCTGCCCTTAAGTGCGAAACAAGTCAGGCCCAGCGAATCCGACTTCGGCATGGGAGAGAATTATAATGTTTTAAATCTTTCTGGAAAATAAAGGCAGGAGAATGGACCAAGAAGACAGAAAATAGACAAGAAAGGGGTGACAGGAAGAAAAGAAACAAGGCAGAAACAGAGAGAGAGGGGGATAGAAAAGAGGGAGTTCCTAGCAAGAATGTGGGGATGCTGTTTATACTGACAGGCCACCGGCATCCCTTCAGAGAAAGTAGTTGACCACCTTCTATTTGCTTTAGTCTAGTTAATGTATAACAGCATTTTTGCACCAGTGTTGGTCCACATGATCAGGGTGTACAGTGAGTGGAAGCCCTGCTCACTTGCTGTATGTTTTGTCTTGTACAAGTTTGCCTTAGGTGATGAGCAGCTAGTTGGCTGATGACAATGCACTTGTTGCTGGTGTCTAACGGTTCGTTTTGTTACACTGTAGTGTGTAAGGAAAATTTGTGCTTTGTTTTTCGTTGCTGTGTCTTTGCAGTCAGGGCAGATTTCTGTGCTATTAGTATTGCCTGCACATCGCCTCATTATAGAATCTCTCTCTCTCTCATTTGATTTTTTTAAACATATTTTGTTTCTATTTGTTTGCATATTATGTGGTTGTGATATCACATAATACCCTGTTTTTATGAACAGAATTTTGTCACGACAAAGGCAAGGTCTTGTTGCTGCTGGCTAAAGGCATGTTGCACACAGCACTTTGGTTTTTCTTCTCGTTTTGAAAGACTTGTACCCAGACCACCAGTCATGGCCTGCTGGATGGTAAGAAATTCCAGCTTTGACGGAATTTGGAACTTGGAATCTCTAACCTTCTAGTCAGATGCCTTAACTCTGACATCGCGAGAGTAAAAATAAATGCCAGAGTGCTGAAGGAGTACAAAGTACAGACGGTTACCAGTGTCTCCCTGTGTTTCTCCTCCTCCTCCTCCTCCTTTCAACGTCTGCCGTTACAGTCTACGTTTTGCATTCATACAAGAAAATGGACATGATTAGGGAAGGCATTGGTCTGATCCTGAAGGTGATGGCGATGTTCTTATCGTTCCAGAGGACTTTCAGTTTGGTCATTGCAGCTGTGGTCTGGGCTATCGTGGAGAGAATTTCACGTTTTGATCCTTCAACGGATACTATAGATCCTAGATATTTGAAGCTATGGACGATCTCGATTTTCTTGTCATCTATAATTATGTCAGTGCTGATGCCATTGGCACTATTTGTCATCAGCTGGGATTTTTCTGCACTGATCTGTATGCCATATTCCGGTGAGGCTTCATCAAGGTGATTTATCAGGTTGACCAGCTCTTGCTCTTCTCCAGCTAGGCCGTCGATGTCGTCGGCAAAACTTAAGTTTGTAATTCTCCTGCCTTCAATGCTGACTGTTCCCTCATGGTTTTTAAGTGCGGAAGCCATTATTTTTTCTAATAAGATGTTGAAGAGGGTGACTAAGAGCAGACACCGTGGACGTACTCCAATTGTGGTTCGGGACCATTCTCCTGTTACTGTTGTAGTAGATTGCACCAGTTGCCTTGCCATTGAGGCATTCTATAGTTCTGATCAGGTCGGCATTGATGTGGTACAGGCTCATGGTTGCCCACAAAGCTGTGTGTCAGACTCTCTTGAACACCTTCTTCAAGTGGTGAAGGTCTTGCTGGTGTTGCAAATTCTTCTCACAGAGTATTCTAATATTGAAACTTTGCTCTGTTGCACTCCTGCCTGCTTTTCCTTGATGATCTCCTCAGCTTGAGGCTTCAGTCTGTTCAGGAGGATTCTGAGCATTACTTCGCTTGGATGGCTGATCAGGCTGATGGTACCAGCAGTTTTGGCGTAGTTGTAAGCTGCCTTTCTTCGGGAGAGTGATAATCAGGGAGAGTGATGATCAGGGAGAGTGATGATCAGGGAGAGTGATGATCAGGGAGAGTAATGATCAGGGAGAGTGACACTCTCAGGGACTGTGTCCAAAGTGTTGGCCACTCGTTCGCCAGGTCGTATTGCAGATGGTCAGTAACACCTCTATCATGGCCTCTCCTCTTGCCTGAACCAGTTCTGATGGAATGTTGTTCACTCCTGCAGATTTCCCTTTCTTCAGTGTTGCTGTGAGTGAACAGTACAGACCAGTCTTTGAAACATCTGGTTCTTCTGTCAGACATTTCCCTGCTTTGTCTTGGACGGTAGTGGTTCTCCCTTGTTTAGAGCTGGTCAGGTCTGTCACAAGCTGGTAGGCGTTCTGGCTGCTGTTGTTATTCTGCAGGTTTTCTTCATTACCTTTGCTTTGTTCTTCAATCCATGTGTCCTTTGCTTTTCTTGTGCATTTTTAATTTGCTGATGCTTTTTTTATGCTTTTTTAACTTGCTGATTGGCTTCTCTGTACAGTGTTACACCTTCAACCTCTTCTCTCTCTTGTTTGTTGTCGCTGCAGTTCTCTGCTGTTGTCGCTCAGCTTTATTATCTCATCCGTGAGTCATTACTTCTTCGTTGGTTGCTGTTTGCAGAGCAACTCTCCAAGGTGGTTTTTTTTTAATTCAAGAGGACATAAAGTTTACAGATAATAAAGATCCAGGAAAAAAGATTTTGTTGTTTTTGTTGTTAAACATAGCACAGAGTGATGGGTTTCAAGTAAACCGGAGTGGTTTTGCGGGGACAAAGGGGTTTTACAGTCAACTTTGAGAGACTACCGCCATGTTGTGCCACCCATAATGCAATTCGCTACTACCAGAGACCTCCAGTAATGCAGTCAAATCTCCTTTGTTTGATTGGTTTTGGGTTTGTTTTTGTTTTGTTTTGTTTTGTTTTCTATTTTTTTCCTTACGCTTGTTGCTGTGGTTTGTTTGTTGTTTTTCTTATTTTGGGGGGTGGGGTAGGAAGGGGAGATTTGCTTGTTTGTCGTTATAAACCCTCTCAGCACAGAAATACAATGTCCTCTGTTATTTCCTCTTCTCCCTTTACTCTTTGAGCAGCAGCAGCAACAACAGCAGCAACAGCAGCAACAGCAGCAGCAGTAACAGTAGGAGGATGAGTGAGAAAAGTAGGAGGAGAGGAGGAGGAGGAGGGGGAACCAGAACATTCAGTAAATAAATCCACTAATTAAAAAGCTACACAAAAACCCAAACCCAAACAACAACAGAACAAATAGACCTATACAATCCTATATAGGGCAAGGTATTATATCAGTTGTGCGCGACACACACACACACACACACACACACCAGAAAATGTATAATCATCGCGCAAACTACCACTCTTACAACCATGGCAGCCAAACAGCTCAGACATGTTTTAATCAAGTTCATTGCTAATGATAAACAAGCAGTGTTGTACGTCATATATCTTTTCAAATCAATCAACAGCATCAAAAATTAACAGTATCAGTATTTCAGCCGAAATGCTTGCCTTGACGCTGACTATTCACACATGGGACCCCACACACCAGAACAGACAGCATTTTACTGTTCACGATCTTATTGGGGCAACTCAAGAGCCGAAACCTGTAGAAGGGAAACAACCGCTGAAAGAACTCATCAGCGTTGCTGGTATAGCGTCCCTTGGAAGAGCCACACCACCTCAGCTCAGCTGTCCCTAGGCTAGGAGACAGTTGGGACACCACTGGAGATTTTTTTTTGGTATTTTTGTTTACTGAACATAACTTCTCAAAGCCTACTTGTGTGATTATAGTTGTCGTTCTACCATTCTTGGCTTTTTTTGGTTTTTTTCTCATCATCAACGGCAATAACAGCAGAGGCCTCTCTCTCCCTTGTTGTAGTTAGCAGAGACGAGCATTGTAGATGTAGGAGAAGCTAAAGTTTTGAGAAAAAGCCCTGATGCATGCATGGTGGCAGACGTTATTGGTGTGTGTGTGTGTGTGTGTGTGTGTGTGTGTGTGTGTGTGTGTGTGTGTGTGTGCTTATGAAGTTGAAATATTCCTATAAGCCAATATTAGTGCTCTACAGAGAGACAGAGAACTCGAACTCGAACTCGAACTGAAAGATTTATTCACAAAAAGGCCATTGGCCCATACATGAAGGGGGGCTGCCAAACTGCTTAGTATTTTAGTGAGAAAAATAAGTAAAACAAAAAACAAAAAATGT
>CM054152.1:2427522-2430022 GCA_028751875.1 Rapana venosa
AGCTGGTACCCACTTGTACACCTGGGTGGAGTGAGGAAAATAGGAGTAAAGTGTCTTTCCCAAGGACACAACACCGAGCCGAGCGGGGATCGAACCCGCGACCTCTGGATCACGAGTTGACCGCCTAAACCACTCGACCACGGTGCCTCCACTTTCAATGATAAAAGTTACCCAAAAAAACCTTATCTGATAACATAGGCGTAAATAAGAGGCGAGTTAAGTACAATACATAGTTGGCAATAACAGAAAAAGATCGAGATTTTGATCCTGAATTTTCTTTTCAAGAGTGAAAAAATACACTATTGATCTGTCCTCGTATTTTCCTCCCATCATATGACATTCATCTTTGCTAGATCACTGCGGGGAATGCCCCTCAAGACGAACTGTTGATGTGATAGGCATCAGTATAACTGCTGCTTAAAACACAGCGTCTGGTAGAATCCCGATATGTAGTCAGCTATATACCATTTTCAGAGGAGTTCTTTTTTATTTTTAGATTAGCTTGTGGGGAATGGGACCTACTTGGGGGAGGGTGGGTTGTTAAAAAGAATGAGTTGCCATGGCAGAACTTGCTTCAGAGAAGACAAACCCAACACAATATTGAAACAACAGGACACCAGCTGTTAGGCCTGGCAAGATGACATCTTCTTCAAGATCGCACAGTGTGTCAGTCTGTCACTCATCATATCAGGTCACTGAGCCCCTCCCTCCCCCACAACCTCAGCATCACTCAGCACAGGAAGTGAACCGCGGCGTGGAGCCTGACCTTTGACCTCGTGCAGGAAGTGGCCAATGCGCGTGCGTATGTCGTCAAATCGCCGCTGTTCTGACGCCACTTTGATCTCGGTAAGCTGCCGGTCCTCTTCCTTCAGCATGGCGCGCATCCCTTCCGCGTCTCGGCTGTTTTGCCTGGGGGAAAAATCAGTTCACATGGGTTGTGTTGATATTGGAGATAATAATAATAATAATAATAATAATAATAATAATAACAACAACAACAACAACAACAACAACAACAACAACAAGAAATGGAATTTATACAGCGCTGTATCTTGCACAGACAAATCAAAGACGCTTGCACTCAACTCATTCTTACACAGTCATGAACCAATAGCAGGTAATAGTTCTAACAAGTCCAAATGCACGCGCACACACACACACACACACACACACACACACACACACACACACACAGGTTATACGCTTTGGCAGGATGATGGAGTTTTTGGCTGTTGAAAAGCAGGGATAGCCATGAAATGAAACAGGAGAGGAAAATCTTAGGTTTGAAACAAATATGTCTTGAGGCCGGATTTAAAAGTGTCACAAGAAGGCCTTTGGCGAAGAGAGATAGGGAGGCCATTCCAAATCGATGGACCAGAAACAGAGAAAGAGCGACGGCCCACGGTGGACTGGCTGAATCTAGGTATTCGAAAGCACAAGGAATCTGCAGCAGAGCGAAGGGAACGAGAAGGAGTGTACAGGTGAAGACATCCAATCCAGTCCAGTCCAGTCCAGTCTTGTTGTTTATAGCTCCACGCACCACAGGGTATTGGACACAGAATGTGTGAATATTTCAATCCGCCACTACCCTCCACCAGACCATGAAAAGTGGTCTAAGAGCTAGTCTTACGGACGAGGCTATAACCTGTGGTTTTGGTGTAGGCATTTGGTGCAGTTCAAACACCCCAAGGCAACAAGAGAGTTGTCTTTGGAAAAATTCTGCAGAAAAAGCCACACCCCAAGGGAAACAAAAACAACTGGCAGACCGGGAAAAAAAACCGGGTGGCGCTGCTTTTGTGGCGACGAACTCGCCTCAGGCAAACAGTATTTCAAGCAGAGAAATCTGCCCCTACTTAAACTCCAATGCAGTACATAATAGTACAGTACAGTACAATACAGTACAGTATAGTACAATAAAAGACAATACTATCTATCTATCTATCTATCTGTCCCGTAGTCTGACGACCGTGGGGGCACCCTCAAAGACTCAGCAACCAGTTCCCTCCATTCTTCTCTCTGTTCTGCCTTTCTCAGGGTTTTGTTGAGTTCTAGGCCTGTCCATTCACTGATGTTATCCTCCCAGCTCTTCCTTGGTCTGCCTCTTCTTCTTCCTCCTTGGACAGTGCCTTGCAAAACTGTCTTTGTAATTCCTTGGGATCTTGTGACATGCCCATACCACTTAAGTTTACGCTTTTTCACGATCGTTAGAAGGTTCTCATAGGGTCCAATGGTTTGCTGGATTCTGTTATGCACGCTTTCGTTGCTTATGTGGTCTTTGTAGGAGATGCCAAGGAGTCTCCGAAAGCATCTCATCTCCACTGCCTGTACTCTTCTCTCCAAATCTGCAGTCAGGGTCCATGATTCACAGGCATACAGAAATATGGATATGACAAGGGAGCGCATTAGTCTGATCTTGGAGATAAGTGAGATATTCTTATCTCTCCAGATGGTGTTTAGTTTTGACAAAGCTGTTATTGTCTGTGCAGTCCTGCATACTACT